>SJYW01025409.1:16150-52525 GCA_006410735.1 Raphicerus campestris
CCAAGCTTCGCTGTCCATCACCAACTCCCAGAGTTTACTCAAACTCTTATCCATTGAGTTGGTAATGTCATCCAACCATCTCATCCTCTGTCATCCCCTTATCCTCCTGCCTTCAATCTTTCCCAGCATCAGGGTCTTTTCTAATAAGTCAGTTCTTCACATCAAATGGCCAAGTATTGGAGTTTCAACTGCAGTATCAGTCCTTCCAATGAATATTCAGGACTGATTTCCTTTAGGATGGACTGGTTGGATCTCTGCAATACAAGGGACTCTCAGGAGTCTTCTCCAACACCACAGTTCAAAAGCATCAATTCTTCAGCTCTCGGCTTTCTTTATAGTCTAACTCTCACATCCATATGTGACTCCTGGAAAAACCATAGCCTTGACTAGACGGACCTTAGTCAGCAAAGTAATGTCTCTGCTTTTGAATATGCTATCTAGGTTGGTCATAACTTTTCTTCCAAGGAGTAAGTATCTTTTAATTTCATGGCTGCAATCACTATCTGCAGTGATTTTGGAGCCCCGCCAAAATAAAGTCTGACACTGTTTCCACTATTTCTCCATCTATTTCCCATGGAGTGATGGGACCAGATGCCATGATCTTCATTTTCTGAATGTTGTGCTTTAAGCCAACTTTTTCACTCTCCTCTCTTACTTTCATCAAGAGGGTTTTTAGTTCCTCTTCACTTTCTGCCATAAGGGTGGTGTCATCTGCATGTCTGAGGTTCTTGATATTTCTCCTGGCAATCTTAATTCCAGCTTGTGTTTCTTCCAGTCCAGCGTTTCTCATGATGTACTCTGCATAGAAATTAAATAAGCAGGGTGACAATATACAGCCTTGATGTACTACTTTTCCTGTTTAGAACCAGTATGTTGTTCCATGTCCAGTTCTAACTGTTGCTTCCTGGCCTGCGTACAGATTTCTCAAGAAGCAGGTTAGGTGGTCTGGTATTCCCATCTCTTTCAGAATTGTCCACAGTTTATTATGATCCACACAGTCAAAGGCATAGTCATTAAGCAGAAATAGATGTTCTTCTGGAACTCTCTTGCTTTTTCCATGATCCAGAAGATGCTGGCAATTTGATCTCTGGTTCCTCTGCCTTTTCTAAAACCAGCTTGAACATCAGGGAGTTCGCAGTTCACATATTGCTGAAGCCTGGCTTGGAGAATTTTGAGCATTACTTTACTAGTGTGTGAGATGATTGCAATTGTGCGGTAGTTTGAGAATTCTTTGGCATTGCCTTTCTTTGGAATTGGAATAAAAACTGACCTTTTCCAGTCCTGTGGCCACTGCTGAGTTTTCCAAATTTACTGGCATATTGAGTGCAGCACTTTCACAGCATCATCTTTCAGGATTTGAAATAGCTCCACTGGAATTCCATCACCCCCACTAGCTTTGTTCGTAGTGATGCTTTCTAAGCCCCACTTGACTGCATATTCCAGGATGTCTGGCTCTAGATGAGTGATCACATCATCGTGATTATCCAGGTCGTGAAGATCCTTTTCGTACAGTCCTTCTGTGTATTCTTGCCATCTCTTCTTAATGTCTTCAGCTTCTGTTAGGTCCTAAGAATATGTAAAATATATCTACATAATGCTTCAAATCAATGGGGAATGAGAAATATTATTAACAAATGGTGCTAGAAAAAATTGATTAACAGGGACAGGAATAAGAAACTCACATCCCTTCGTCAAAATATACCTTGGTGACAAAAGAATGCAAATTGAAAATATCAGGTACTATTTATTAATTAGGGCAACCTGCCTTGGGGATAATTTGATAATATATATCACAAACTTTAAAATATGCATCACCTTTTACTCAGAAATTCAACTTTAATTATTGAGAATTTGCACAATGGAAAATAACAGAGATATGAATAAAATTAAACTGATAAAGATGTTTACTAGAATCTTAATAACATTATCAAAAAATTGTTATTCATTTATTTAGCTGTGCCAAGTCTTAGCTGCAGTATGTGGGATCTAGTTCCCTGACCAGGGATCAAACTCAGGGCACCTGCATTGGGAGTACAGAGTCTTAGCCACTGAACCACCAGGGAAATCCCTATCAGAAAATTTTAAATTGTGCAATATAAAGGAACTATTTAATTGAGTACTATAGATGCAGTCACTAAAAACATTATAAATATTTAATAACCTGAGAAAATATTTATAATCTGGAGAAAGCTATATTGCATTGTTGCTTTTATGTAGACCTTATACAACTTTCTAGTAGCCAATTGTACCCTCTGAGATTAGAACAGCATTTATAATCTGAATGTTTTTCTTTTTCTTACCTTACTGCACTTAGGCCCTCTGTACAAGGTTGAATAGAACTACTGAAAGGTGACATCCTTGCCTTGTGCTCAGCCTTAGGAGGAGAGCATCTAGTATTTCATCACTAGTATGAATTAGCTATAGAAATTTTGGAAATGACCTTTACTGGGTGGAATAGGGAATAAGTTCTTTTCTAATCCTAGCTTGTTTGTTTTAAGAAATAGTACTAGATTTTATCAATTTTTTTTTCTGCATGTATTGAGATGATCATGTGGTTTTTGCCTTTTAGTCTGTTAGTATTATGAATTACACTGATTATTTTTTCATGTGAAACCAACCTGTATTCTTGGAATAAACCCTACTTCACCATAATGTACTATTCTCTCTCCAAGTAGTAAGCTGGGGAAATACTGGAAATCACATTGCTTTTCATCTCTCAGGCATCACTGTCCTTTGTTGCCTGAAGTCCAAAGACTTGAAACTATGGTTTCATATACACACACATATATATGGATGTGTGTGTATGTACATGTGTATGTGTGTATGTATATATATATGAATAGATAGATATACATACTGCATTTGTTTCACATAGGAGGATAAGTTAGAGCTTACCCTGTTTCTCTGCCTTGCCAGGAGCAGAGAAACTGATTAGTATCATTTATTTTATTCTTCAAGAGATATAAGCTCTTTAGAAGCCAGTTCTAAAGAATTTTTGCCAAATCAATTTTACATCTGAGTCTCTGAGAAAGACACAGACAAAAGCTATTCTGAATGAAAAAGCATGTTTTCTAGTATGTTAATTAAGACTACTTGAAACAAAAGAGGACAAATCAAATATAAAAATTAACAAAGTCTGTGTAGAAAGGACATCATCCAAAAAAGCTAATAGTCGAGAGAAATAAGCCAGACAGAGAAAGACAAATAATGTATGATCTCATGTATATGGAAACCTTAAAAAAATGAACTCATAGATACAGAGAATAGACTACTGAATCCCAGAGTTGGGACGAGGGGGTGAACGGGTGAAGGGGATCAAAAGGTACAAACTTCTGGCTATAACATAAAAAAGCTTGGGGGATGTAATGTATAACATGGTGACTATAGTTAACAATACTGTATTTATATTTGAGAGTTAACAAGAGAATAGATCTTAAAAGTTATCATCACAAGAGAAAAATCTGTTAACAGTATGAGGTGATAGAGGCTTACTAAACTTACTGTGGATCATTTCTCAGCATATACTTATATCAAATCATTGTGTTGTACACCTTAGTCCAATACAATGTCATGTGCCAATCGTATCTTAATAAAACTGGGGAGAGGGACTTCCCTGGATGTTCATGGTTAAGACTCTGAGCTTCCAAGGCAAGGAGTGCCGGTTCATTCCTGGTCAGGAAACTAAGATCCCATATCCTGTGCAGTGTAGTCCAAAAAAAATAAATAAATAAAAGCCAGAATGCACAAGATATGAAGTCCAAGAATATTATACAAGAGCATACAGAAAAGAGTGAGAACTTATAAAATATAATCTTAAAAAACCTGGGGGGAAATTACCTCCAAGAAAAAAAAGAAAAATCTGCAATAGCAGTTTTGTTATCTTCAATTAAAGAGTTTTTGATGTTACAAAAAAGAAGAGAGAGAGAGAGAAAGAAAGAGAGGGAGGGAAGAACGAACAAATGAAGGCATGAAGAAACGTAAAATGAAACACCAAAAGCTTAAAACAAAGGCTTGGGGAAAAGATACACGGAAAAAATAATAAATGAAGTTGATGAAACTATTTTTAAGTATCAAACATTTAATGAGGCAAAGAGAGACATCATTTGATATTTTTAAAATGAGCAATTTCCAAGAAGATCATAAACAAAATAGTCTGGGATACATAAATGAAACAGAATTACAAGGATAAATTGACACATNCTGGCATATTGAGTGCAGCACTTTCACAGCATCATCTTTCAGGATTTGAAATAGCTCCACTGGAATTCCATCACCCCCACTAGCTTTGTTCGTAGTGATGCTTTCTAAGCCCCACTTGACTGCATATTCCAGGATGTCTGGCTCTAGATGAGTGATCACATCATCGTGATTATCCAGGTCGTGAAGATCCTTTTCGTACAGTCCTTCTGTGTATTCTTGCCATCTCTTCTTAATGTCTTCAGCTTCTGTTAGGTCCTAAGAATATGTAAAATATATCTACATAATGCTTCAAATCAATGGGGAATGAGAAATATTATTAACAAATGGTGCTAGAAAAAATTGATTAACAGGGACAGGAATAAGAAACTCACATCCCTTCGTCAAAATATACCTTGGTGACAAAAGAATGCAAATTGAAAATATCAGGTACTATTTATTAATTAGGGCAACCTGCCTTGGGGATAATTTGATAATATATATCACAAACTTTAAAATATGCATCACCTTTTACTCAGAAATTCAACTTTAATTATTGAGAATTTGCACAATGGAAAATAACAGAGATATGAATAAAATTAAACTGATAAAGATGTTTACTAGAATCTTAATAACATTATCAAAAATTGTTATTCATTTATTTAGCTGTGCCAAGTCTTAGCTGCAGTATGTGGGATCTAGTTCCCTGACCAGGGATCAAACTCAGGGCACCTGCATTGGGAGTACAGAGTCTTAGCCACTGAACCACCAGGGAAATCCCTATCAGAAAATTTTAAATTGTGCAATATAAAGGAACTATTTAATTGAGTACTATAGATGCAGTCACTAAAAACATTATAAATATTTAATAACCTGAGAAAATATTTATAATCTGGAGAAAGCTATATTGCATTGTTGCTTTTATGTAGACCTTATACAACTTTCTAGTAGCCAATTGTACCCTCTGAGATTAGAACAGCATTTATAATCTGAATGTTTTTCTTTTTCTTACCTTACTGCACTTAGGCCCTCTGTACAAGGTTGAATAGAACTACTGAAAGGTGACATCCTTGCCTTGTGCTCAGCCTTAGGAGGAGAGCATCTAGTATTTCATCACTAGTATGAATTAGCTATAGAAATTTTGGAAATGACCTTTACTGGGTGGAATAGGGAATAAATTCTTTTCTAATCCTAGCTTGTTTGTTTTAAGAAATAGTACTAGATTTTATCAATTTTTTTTTCTGCATGTATTGAGATGATCATGTGGTTTTTGCCTTTTAGTCTGTTAGTATTATGAATTACACTGATTATTTTTTCATGTGAAACCAACCTGTATTCTTGGAATAAACCCTACTTCACCATAATGTACTATTCTCTCTCCAAGTAGTAAGCTGGGGAAATACTGGAAATCACATTGTTTTTCATCTCTCAGGCATCACTGTCCTTTGTTGCCTGAAGTCCAAAGACTTGAAACTATGGTTTCATATACACACACATATATATGGATGTGTGTGTATGTACATGTGTATGTGTGTATGTATATATATATGAATAGATAGATATACATACTGCATTTGTTTCACATAGGAGGATAAGTTAGAGCTTACCCTGTTTCTCTGCCTTGCCAGGAGCAGAGAAACTGATTAGTATCATTTATTTTATTCTTCAAGAGATATAAGCTCTTTAGAAGCCAGTTCTAAAGAATTTTTGCCAAATCAATTTTACATCTGAGTCTCTGAGAAAGACACAGACAAAAGCTATTCTGAATGAAAAAGCATGTTTTCTAGTATGTTAATTAAGACTACTTGAAACAAAAGAGGACAAATCAAATATAAAAATTAACAAAGTCTGTGTAGAAAGGACATCATCCAAAAAAGCTAATAGTCGAGAGAAATAAGCCAGACAGAGAAAGACAAATAATGTATGATCTCATGTATATGGAAACCTTAAAAAAATGAACTCATAGATACAGAGAATAGACTACTGAATCCCAGAGTTGGGACGAGGGGGTGAACGGGTGAAGGGGATCAAAAGGTACAAACTTCTGGCTATAACATAAAAAAGCTTGGGGGATGTAATGTATAACATGGTGACTATAGTTAACAATACTGTATTTATATTTGAGAGTTAACAAGAGAATAGATCTTAAAAGTTATCATCACAAGAGAAAAATCTGTTAACAGTATGAGGTGATAGAGGCTTACTAAACTTACTGTGGATCATTTCTCAGCATATACATATATCAAATCATTGTGTTGTACACCTTAGTCCAATACAATGTCATGTGCCAATCATATCTTAATAAAACTGGGGAGAGGGACTTCCCTGGATGTTCATGGTTAAGACTCTGAGCTTCCAAGGCAAGGAGTGCCGGTTCATTCCTGGTCAGGAAACTAAGATCCCATATCCTGTGCAGTGTAGTCCAAAAAAAATAAATAAATAAAAGCCAGAATGCACAAGATATGAAGTCCAAGAATATTATACAAGAGCATACAGAAAAGAGTGAGAACTTATAAAATATAATCTTAAAAAACTTGGGGGGAAATTACCTCCAAGAAAAAAAGAAAGATCTGCAATAGCAGTTTTGCTATCTTCAATTAAAGAGTTTTTGATGTTACAAAAAAGAAGAGAGAGAGAGAGAAAGAAAGAGAGGGAGGGAAGAACGAACAAATGAAGGCATGAAGAAACGTAAAATGAAACACCAAAAGCTTAAAACAAAGGCTTGGGGAAAAGATACACGGAAAAAATAATAAATGAAGTTGATGAAACTATTTTTAAGTATCAAACATTTAATGAGGCAAAGAGAGACATCATTTGATATTTTTATAATGAGCAATTTCCAAGAAGATCATAAACAAAATAGTCTGGGATACATAAATGAAACAGAATTACAAGGATAAACTGACACATTCATGATTACAATCAGAGATTTTACATCTCTTCCTCTCAGAAATTGATAGGATAATCAATTATTAGGGTATAAATTCTTAAAACATGGAGAAAGAATCTTATACGCAATACAGTAACTATTTTTTCAAGTATGTATAAAGATTTACAACAAAATGACCATACATGAAACCAGAAATATATTTCACCACTCCCAAGAAAAGTAAATAGCCAGATGTTAAAATGGGAGGAAGTATTTGCTGTCTATAGAACTGAAGAAATCATCTATAACTACGGTTTCACTGTCCAATAATTAAGCAACAAATTAATTAAAATAAATAATTCCACTGGGTTATTTCTATTCTTTTAATGTGGCTACACATTAAAAGTTGTGTGGCTCATTCTATATTTAAATTAAACAATGTTGACCCAGAATATACAAGGAATTCCTGAAAATCAACAAGGAACAATAGCAACAGTAACCTCAACAGAAAAATGGGCAAGAGATACAAACAAGTTATTTACAGAGGAAAAATCAAAAATAATCCATATGAAGATCTGTTCAAAATAATTAAGATTGTTGTTGGGAGTGTTGCAACTGGAAGAGAACACAATAAGGTATTTTGAAGTTCTCAGTATACTGTACCATAATTTGATTCTGGCATGTTTGTGAAGATTTATTGAGAAATAAACTTATGATTTGTACAAAGATGTCTTTTGTATATTTTTTAAGGACTTCCCTGGTGGCTCAGATGGTAAAGCATCTGTCTACAATGCGGGAGACCCGGGTTTGATCCCTGTATTGGGAAGATCCCCTGAAGAAGGAAATGGCAAGCCACTCCAGAACTATTGCCTGGAAAATCCCATGGACAGAGGAGCACACCTATTCAACTACATGACAAAATGATTTTCGATGAGGTTGTTGGAATACATGGAATACATACACGCATATGTTTGCCAAACAATTTCCTAAGTGACTTTACTATGCTAAACAGCTTTAATATAGCATTTATTTTTTTATTTTAAACCTTTATTTTGTATTAGGGTATAATCGATTAACAATGTTGTGATTTCAGGTGAAGAGTAAAGGGACTCAGCCATACATATACATGTATCCATTCTCCCCCAAATTCCCCTCCCATCCAGGCTGCCACATAATTTGACCAGAGTCCCGTGTGCTGTACAGTAGGTCCTTGTTGATAATCCATTTTAAATAAACTTTGGAAAATTCTGAAAGAGATGGGAATACCAGCAGTGTGTATATGTCCATTCCAAACTCCCTAACTATCCCTTCCCCCAGTCCTTCCCACTTGCAATCATAAATTCGTTCTTTAAGTCTGTTTTGCTGGTTCATCTGTATCATTCTTTTTAAATTCCACATATAAGGATGACGTACAATATTTGTCCTTTCCTGTCTAAGTTACTTCATTCAGTATCACAGTCTCTAGGTTCATCCATGTTCTGCAAATGGCATTATTTTATTCCTTTTAATGACTGAATAACATTCCTTTGTGTATATATACCACATCTTCTTTATCTTCTCCTCTGTCGATAGATATTTAGGTTGCTTCCATGAAACATCTTTTTGATAAATGTATTTGATGCTTTATCATCCAGAAAAAATAATAATTAAGAATAAGAGAAATCCAAGTCAAAGCAGCATTGAAAAATACATATTGACAAAAATGTAAAAATGAATAATGTCAAGAGTTGTTAAAGATTTGGAGTAACAGGAACTCTTTGCACTGCTGTGAGGATGTGGATGGGTGCTGCCATTCCGGGGAACAATCAGCCACTACCTGGTCAAATTAAGTAGATACATACGCTATGACCCAGAAATTCCACTCTAAAAATCTATATCCCAATGTAATTCTTAGATAGCAGCAAAGGGGTATACGGACAAGGATGCTCATTGCAGTATCTGTGGTGACCTAGAGCTGGAGGCAACTAGGGTATATGTCACTGGGAAAGAGAATACAAAATATACTATGTAATACTTGAAAGCAGTAGATTATATTTAAACAGAGCGATTGAATGGACCTTAAAAACATAACGGGTGGTGAAGAATATATGAAATAAATTGAAGTATATATCATATATATGTATATATGAGATACATCACTCAGCTAGAGTCAGATATCCTGGAATGTGAAGTCAAGTGGGCCTTAGGAAGCATCACTACAAACAAAGCTAGTGGAGGTGGTGGAATTCCAGTGCAGCTATTTCAAATCCTAAAAGATGATGCTGCACTCAATATGCCAGCAAATTTGGAAAACTCAGCAGTGGCCACAGGACGAGAAAACGTCAGTTTTTATTCCAATCCCAAAGAAAGGCAATGCCAAAGAATGCTCAAACTGCCACACAATTGCATTCATCTCACACGTTAGTAAAGTAATTCTCAAAATTCTCCAAGCCAGGCTTCAACAGTCTGTGAACTGTGAACTTCCAGATGTTCAAGCTGGTTTTAGAAAAGGCAGAGGAACCAGAGATCAAATTGCCAACATCCACTGGATCATAGAAAAATAAGAGAGTTCCAGAAAAACATCTACTTCTGCTTTATTGACTATGCCAAAGCCTTTGACTGTGTGGACTGCAACAAACTTTGGAAAATTCTGAAAGAGATGGGAATACTAGACCAGCTGACCTGCTTCTTGAGAAATATGTGTGCAGATCAGGAAGCAACAGTTAGAACTGGACGTGGAACAACAGACTGATTCCAAATTGGGAAAGCAGTGCATCAAGGCTGGTTATTGTCACCCTGCTTATTTAACTTATATGCAGAGTACATCATGAGAAATGTCGGGCTAGATGAAGCACAAGCTGGAATCAAGATTGCCGGGAGAAATATCAAGAACCTCAGATATGCAGATGACACCACCCTTATGGCAGAAAGCGAAGAAGAACTGAAAAGCCTCTTGATGAAAGTGAAAGAGGAGAGTGAAAAAGTTGGCTTAAAGCTCAACATTCAAAAAACAAAGATCGTGGCATCCAGTCTCATCATTTCATGGCAAATAGATGAGGAAACAATGGAAATAGTGTAGACTTTATTTTCTTGGGCTCCAAAATCACTGCAGATGGTGACTACAGCCATGAAATTAAAAGATACTTGCTCCTTGGAAGAAAACCTATGACCAACCTACGCAGTATTGAGAGAGACTTTACTTTGCCAACAAAAGCCCATTTAGGCAAAGCTATGGTTTTTCTAGTGTCATGTATGGATGTGAGAGTTAGACCATAAAGAAAACTGAGTGCTAAAGAATTGATGCTTTTGAACTGTGGTATTGGAAAAGACTCTTGAAAGTCCCTTGGATTGCAAGGAGATCCAACCAGTCCATCTTAAAGGAAACCATTCATGAATATTCACTGGAAGGACTGATGCTGAAGCTGAAACTCCAATACTCTGGCCACCTGATGCAAAGAACTGATTCATTGGAAAAGATGACTGATTCATTGGAAAGACTAAAGGCAGGAGGAGAACAGGACAACAGAGGATGAGATGGTTGGATGGCATCACCAACTTGACAGACATGAGTTTGAGTAAACTCCAGGAGTTGGTGATAGACAGGGAACCCTGGCATGCTGCAGTACATGGAGTCACAAAGAGTCAGACACAAATGAGCAACTGAATTGGACTGATATGTATGATACTATATATATGATACACACACAAATACATATGCATATAAAACAATGCCCTCCTCCTTTTCTGACCATACCACACAGCATGCAAGTTCTTAGTTCTGACCAGTGATCAAACCCATGTCTCTGCAATGGAAACACAGAGGCTTAACCAGTAGACTACTTGAAAAGTCCAAAAATAATACTTATTTTGTAGGAACATAGTCTAACATAGTGGAGAAGGAAATAGCAACCTACTCCAGCATTCTTGCCTAGAGAATCCCAGGGATGGGAGAGCCTGGTGGGCTGCCATCTATGGGGTCGCACAGAGCTGGACACGACTGAAGTGACTTAGCAGTAGCACCAGCAGTCTAACATAGAGTTATATATTCAACCCATTAGAATAGCATTGTCTCTCGAGTGGAGGGTCTGGGAAGTGGGTCATGAGAAGAGAATCAAGGGATAATGATAATAAATAAGTGCAAGTTTGCATACATACAGCAGAGAGATTCTGTGATGATAAACCTTGAACCAGGGGTACAGTGAACTCACTCTTCAACTTTGATTGGAAAAAATGGTGCAAATTGTTGCATCTATCCCAGAACAAGTACTAAATTTGACCACCTAATATTTCTGAGTTTTCTGTCATCCAAGACAAGAAAGAAACACACAAAATTACAAATCTGGGTTATGTCAACAGACACACCACTATTTGTGAGATGAGACAAACTTTTAGTTCAGTTCAGTCACTCAGTCGTGTCTAACTCTTTACAACCCCATGAACCACAGCACGCCAGGCCTCCCTGTCCATCACCAACTCCCAGAGTCCACCCAAACCCATGTCCATCGAGTAAATGATGCCATCCAACTATCTCATCCTCTGTCATCCCCTTCTCCTCCTGCCCTCAATCCCTCCAGCATCAGGGTCTTTTCCAGTGAGTCAGCTCTTCACATCAGGTGGCCAAAGTATTGGAGTTTCAGCTTCAACATCAGTCCCACCAATAAACACCCAGGACTGATCTTCTTTAGGATGGACTGGTTGGATCTCCTTGCAGTTCAAGGTACTCTCAAGAGTCTTCTCTTACACCACAGTTCAAAAACATCAATTCTTCGGCGCTCAGCTTAACTTTGTCCTAGCACTAAACTCCCAACATAAAATCTGCCTTAGAATTAGCACTAAAGATTTTTATACTGTGTTCAATGAAGCCCTTTAACAAGAGATCATGCAGGGGAATGTGAGGATAAGAAAAAGTCTAGAGAAGGAAAAGCAGATGAGAGGGAAGACGGCTCTACAGCCTCTAGCTTCCACTTCAACCGTGTACATCTATTATAAGCATGAAGTCTCCACATAAGCTTGTCTTTGAAGAAAGGATTTTGTGATTAAAAAGAAAAAAGTCAGAGCCACTCTCCTAGAACTTTATATAAGATGTTGAACAATATAGTGAGAGTAGCCTCAACAGCGGTTACACAAAAGTTACAGAGTAGTCTTCATATCACTGTTTCTTTTATCAACACTAGATGAAAACTCAAGGCATAATATTAGATCACCATTCTCAGAAAAGACACTTCTATGGGAAGCTAAAGAAATGTATTATGGATGTGTGTCTTTCTGGTAACAGAAATCACAAAAGCCAGAATGAGCTTAGAGAATCCAGAAGAATTGATGGCTACTGTCCTTTGGGCTAACTCTCCAAGGTCCCTGTCAGGCTGCTTTCAGGAGATTTAACAGGTTAAGTACTCCAGGTTAACAGATATGTTCAATTATTGAGTGAAAGGGAGCCATTGATTTTAAGAAAAATTGAAGTGTTATTAAACACAAAGAGCCCAATTTGTATTCTCCAAATAGAAAGTCTCCTAGCTCCTCTCCAATATGTCAATGTGCATCGGCGTATACAAAAGAATGCACACACACCGGCGTGGAAGTGGGTTGCAGAATCACTTAGGCATGTATGTTCAGTCACTTCAGTCATGTTCAGCTCTTTGCAACACTATGGACTGTAGCCCACCAGGCTCTTCCATGGAATTCTCCAGGCAAGAATACTGGACTCAGTTGCCATGACCCCCTCCAGGGGATCTTCCTGACCCAAGGAGTCGAATCTGCATCTCCTGCATTGCAGGCAGATTCTTTACCCACTGAGCCACCCTGGAAACCCTAGAATCACTTATACGTAGGGTCAAATTTCCACAGAGAACAGCTTGCCATCTGCATAAATACTTGAATAGTGGCTCATCTGAAGTCCTACTCAGCCATCCCAGGAAAGGGAAAAGTTCAGGGGGATTGTCTTCACAATTTTAAGATCAGTCATAACAAATCTACTTGACTATTAAAGACCCTAAATATTGTTCTAATTCTTCTTGTAGACCATCAGAGGGCAGGATATCAGACCCTAACATGGGATCAAGGACCTTGGACTGGATTCAGGGGTAAACAAAATTAGCTTACAGGCTGCCAAGCACAGACTCAAGGAAGATTAGAAAGCTGGCTCATGGACTTTCAACTTTCGACAATAGTGGCGTGGCTAATATTGAACTAACATCCATGCCAATGACAATCATAAACTCTAGATAATATATTTAAAATAACACACAACTATTTGAAGGCCTACAGAGTGACCTATAGGGAGAATCTAGAGGGGTAAGACTTAAAGAAGGAGAGGTTTCTCATCTTATTAAGGCTTCTGTTACAAACTCAGTGGTTTAAACAACAGAAAGTTATTGACTCAATTCTGAAGGTTGGAAGTCTTAGTGTGGGGCAAGATTGGGTATCTCTAAGAGCTGTGAGAAAGAATCTATTCGATGCCTCTCTCCTAGCTTCTGAGGTTTGTTGGCCATCACTGACATCCCATGGCATGTAGAAACATCATCCCAATCTCTGCCTTCATTTTCACATGGAGCTCTCCCTATGTGTGTGGGCCTGTGTCCAGATGTCCCTTTGGTTAGGACTCACCCTAATGATCCATTTCAACTTCATTATCGCTGCAAAGACCTTATGCCAAATGAGGTCACATTCTGAAGTTCTGGGGGTTAGGACTTCAACATAGGAATTTGACAGGACACAATTCAACCCACAGCAGTAAGAAAACTGGATGATAATGGCATTTACCTGACTTTTCATCTCCAGGTACACCTGGGTCCACATGGCACATAGAAAATAGATTTTGAGCAGAAAGCAGTCATCTTACTGGGCTGCAAAGTCAGAGATTGGAATGTAGGGTTGTCATAGTAGCTAGAAATTGAGGAGGGAAATTCTAGAAAAGACTGGGCCATCAAAGGATGAGGCACAGAATATGCATAAAATCTGTCTTCAAAATATTAGCTGAATTCTAAATTGCTCACATATTGAGTAAGGCTCTAATAAATACAGTGAAAGCTGTTACTTATAGGGTAAAATAGGTAAGAAGAGTCAGTTCAGGCTGCTATTAAAAAAAACAAGTACAATGGTGTAAGTGGCTTAAACAACAGATATGTATTGCTCACAGTTCTGAGCTAGGAAGTCTAAGATCGAGGTGCTGGCAGATTAAGTTTCTGGTGAGAGCCTACTTCCTGGTTTGCAGATGGCTACCTTCCTGTTGTCCTCCATGGAAGAGAGAGAAAGAGCTCTGATTTCTTCCTCTTCTTATAAGGACACTAATCCCATTTGTGAGTACCTCACCAGCTCAGACCATAAAGAATCTGCTTAACAATGCAGGACATGCAAGAGACACAGTTTCAATCCCTGGGTCAGGAAGATCCCCTGGAGAAGGAAATGGCAACCCACTCCAGTATTCTTGCCTGGAGAACACCATGGACAGAGGAGCTTGGCAGGCTATAGTCCATGGGATCGCAAAGAGTCAGACATGACTGAGCTACTAACATGCTCGCGATCTCATTTCAATCCAATTATCTCCCAAAGGTTCCATCTCCAAATACCATGACATCAAGCCTTAGGACTTCAACATATGATTTTGGAGGAGATATAAGCATTCAGTCCACAGCAACAGCTACCTCATGTTAAAGAGAGAGTTTGGGGTTCAAACAAATCTAGTATAGAGGTCTTTGGCAAATCCCAGAAGCCTTCCTATGGCAAGCTACCTAATGCAAAGAGCTGACTCATTGGAAAAGACTTTGATGCTGGGAAAGATTGAAGGCAAAAGGAGAAGAGGGCATCAGAGGCTGAGATAGTTAGATAGCATCACCAACTCAATGGCCGTGAATTTGAGCAAATTCCAGGAAATATTGAGCAGTAGGGGAGGCTGTCGTGCTGCAGTTTCAGGGTCATAAAGAGTCAGAAAACTTGGCGACTGAACAACAACAACAAGGGTGATAGCTTTCAAATCAGAGACTATATCTGAGCCCCAAACTTAGGGAAAAACTGAAATAGAGCCATCCTAGAAGAGCCTGAAATCAGATCTCTACAAATTGCCCTGCTCTGTCAGTGATTATCTGCTTCACAGAATAAAACACTCTTTAGTGTCGGAAAACAGAAACCAGAATCTCTAGAGTATATCATCCATAATGTCCAAAAGATAATCAAATGTTGTTGGGCATGCAAAAAAGTAGAAAAATGTGAAGAATAATCAATACATAAAATAATCAATAGAAATAGACCCAGAGACCACACAGATATTGGAAAGATCTCTTAAGTAACTGGGAGAAAAGGAAAGGGTTTAAATGAGGCATTTGCTTTGGGTGTAAAATTTAGGGAACTTCCCCCAAAAGTTCAATTGTCAAAATAATATAATGCAGTATTTTAAACAATCAATATCGATGCAGATGTTAACAAACATCAAAAATTTAAATAAAGATAGAGTCAATAGCAATGACAAACTAAGCTTTATTGAAACATGGGGGAAAGGGAAAAATCAAAAATATTGATCCTGTCTTTATTTTTAATTTTTTGTCAGGAAAAAAAATCATAAAATATCAGGCTACATTTTTCCAAATCTAGAAAAAAACAATACTAAATAGCCATGAAACCCAGAAATGTACCCATAGGACAGACACAAAGAAAACCTCTCTGAAGGGTATCATCATCACATTGCTGAAAAAGAAAGAAAGAAACAAAAGCAATCTGAAAAATACACATAGCAACAGGGCACCAACAACTAGAATAGTGGCTGACGTATCAGAAAACAATGGAAAATAGAAAGTAACATAAGGGTATCTTTAAAGTGATGAAAAAATAAAAATTTAAAAATAAAGATATGTCATATCCAGGGAAAACATGGATATGTTTTCATATCCATTAAAGTTTTGAAAGACTGAAGGCAAAATCAAGATATTTTAGTTCACTGAAAGCACAGTATTCATTGCTAGCAGACCCATGCCCCCAAAAAACAAACAAAAATAATTGTTTAAAGGAGGTTGTTCAGCACCAAATGGAACAGTGGATCTATAGGAAGGAAGAAGAGCACTGAAAATGGTAACTACATCAGTAAATTTCTCTATTTTTTCTTAGAGTTTTTCAAAGAAANACAATGCCCCAGAACCACCACCATGAGAAATCCTGGGCTGAGGAAGCTCACTCTTCTCACGTCTCCTTGGCAGGAGTCACTTACCTCACTGACTGCCTTTATGCTGCTGCCGTGCCTTGTTCCTCACTTGGAGAGTGGTACCTGCCATGTTTTACACCAAAGGCAGCCAGATCCATGGATGTCCTCTGGAGGAACTGCCTTCCTGGAGCTGGTGATAAAGCCCAGCCTTGTACTGTAGACTGTATTATACAGTTCACCAAGAACTCTTACACAATCTCTAATCTCTCTCTTTTCAGGACCAGCCCAGCCCAGCCATGCCTCCGCCTGGAAGGACAATTCCAGGATGAGGGTCTCAGAGCCCAGGGTGGACTCAGGCAGGACGTTTTACCCAGAGCACAGGCAAGAGCCATTGAGTGACTGTGTACACACACCCAAGCCATGAGACCCAAAAGTCATATTTGTAAGGAATCAGGAGGCCAAGGTGGCCAGATTATTACAATCAGAGGGGAATGTGGGACCAGATGGGATTAGAGAGGGAGACAGGACCCAGTCAGATATGTTGGCCTGGAACGTGAAATTAACCCTCAAATTTCTATAGAGACAGAAAACAGATGAGTGGCTATCTGAGGGCAGAGCTGGGAGAGGAAGAATGGGGAGTGATTGGTTAAAAAGTATTTTCTTTTTGAGTCATGAAAAAGTCTCAGAACTAGGTCGTGGTGACAGTCACACAGTATTGTGAACGTATTAAGTGCCACTGAATTGTACACTTCAACAATAAAAAAAAGAATTCATGTTAGAACTCTCAAACCTTGTCATCAAGACGAGCTCTCCTTCCCCATCGACTAAGCCTACACAGCCCAGTAGAGACTTTTTCTGAGGCTCAAAAACATCTTTGCCTTGTGTGCTAAGTTGCTTCAGTAATGTCTGACTCTTTGAGACCCTACTAACTATAGCCCATCAGGCTCCTCTGTCCACGGGATTCTCCAGGAAAGAATACTGGAGCGGGTTGTGATGTCCTCCTCCAGGAGGTCTTCCCAACCCAGAGATGGAACCCACATCCTTGCGTCTCCTGCACTAGCAAGTGGGAGTTGCACTTTACCACTGGTGCCACCTGGGAAGCCCAAGCACATCTTCAGAGACAGGCAAAATCAGGCAAACCTTGAACACCCTGCCACACCCACAGGTAGGCACACTCAATCAACAGCAGAGCAACCCGGCAGAGAAGACTCGGAATTACCCACTGCCGAGTCTGGAAGATTTGATGCCTTCTGTCTGACAAGAGAGCACAGAGCCCAGTCAGGGCATGAATGTGATATAAAGGGTAGCATCCTAAAGTCCTAAACTCCATTTCTCAGCTCTTTAGGGAACTTCAATCTTTGAAATTTGTAAACCTTTCTTGAAGTTATATATATGCTCAGCTAGTGCAGTATCTCTTGGGGATAAAGAGTTGCATAAATTTATACTACTCACTGGGCAAAGCAGAATTCCCTTTAGTTCTTCTAAAATTATCTGCTGTCAAGTTTTATGGAGATGGAGGAGAAGGAGGAATTTAGGTCTAAGATGTCAGGATTCCAACACATACTCTCTCTTTCAGGATCAGCTTACCTTTCATCTCATCATCTCTTAGACTTGATCTTTCCAGACTTAAAAACTCTAATTGCTCCCCCGTCTCTCTTGATCATTTTAGTTGCCTTTTCTATAGCTTTTACCTATTTGTCTTTCCTCTCTCTCTCAAAAGGGAGTGATGAGAATCTCCTGAAGTATTCAGAGACATTGAAGCACCATCATCTACCATTACTGAGTCTGCTAAATGCCTGGCCCATCAGAAGCCTCTGTGTATTTAAAAGTGAAGAAAGTCAGAAAGAGAAAAATAAATACTGTAGATTAACCCACATATGTGGAATCTGAAAAAAAATTGATATAGACAATCTCATTTACAAAGCATAAACAGAGACACAAACATAAAGAACAAATGTATGGATACCAAGGGGAAAGGGGGCTGGGATGAACTGGGAGATTGGGATTGACATCTGTACACTGTGCTGTGCTGTGCTTAGTCACTCAGTTATGTCTGACCCTTTGTGACCCCATGGACCGTAGCCTGCCAGGCTCCTCTATCCATGGGGATTCTCCAGGCAAGAATATTGGAGTGGGTTGCCATGCCCTCCTCCAAGGAATCATCCTAACTCAGGGACAGAACCCAGGTCTCCTGCATTGGAGGTGAATTTTTTACTGTCTGAACCACCAGGGAAGGCCAAGAATACTGGAGTGGGTAGCCTACTCCTTCTCCAGGGGATCTTCCTGACCCAGGAATCAAACTGGGGTCCTCCTGCATTGCAGGCTGACTCTACCAGCTGAGCTACCAGGGAAGCCCATATATACACTATTATGTATAAAATAAATAACTAATGAGTACCTACCATATAGCATAAGGAGCTCTACTCAGTGATCTGTGGTGACCTAAATGGGAAGGAAATTCAAAAAGGAGGGGATATATCATATACATATGGGGCTTTCCAGATGGCACTGGTGGTAAAGAACCTGCCTGTCAATGCAGGAGACATAAGACATGCGGGTTCAATTCCTGGGTTGGGAAGATCCCCTGAAGGAGGGCATGGCAACCCCCAACTCCAGTATTCTTGCCTGGAGAAGCCCATGGACAGAAGAGCATGGTTGGCTACAGCCCATGGGGTTGCAAGGAGTAGGACCCGACTGAGCAACTTAGCACACGCACATGCATACATATACATACAGCTGATTCACTCTGCTGTACAGCAGAATCTAACACAACAAGTAAGCAACTATACACCAATAATATTTTTTAATTATAAAAAATAGAATTCACACCCTCTTCATAGGCTTACAGGTCTACGGGACCCTGCACAATCCAGCCACTGCCTTCCTATCCAGCCTCATCTCATATCACTCTGCTTCTTGCATACAGAGCTTTGGACACTCTGGTTTCTTTCAAATGCATCAAGGTTCTTTGAACCTCAGAGTTCTTATACATGTTCCCCATTTAACAGAAGAGACACTGTGCCTGTTATGAGGAAAGCACTCCATATGTATTTGTTGAGTGATGATGACTCACAGCTTAAGCACCTTCTAGGCTCTGGAAATTCAGAGATGAACAAAATGCTATCTTATCTCAAGGGAATCTCAACCTCCTGGGAAAGAGAGAAAAGTAAAGCAGTAACAACCACAAACAGCAACTGCATCTGTGCTATGGCAGGGACACAGCAGAGTTAGAGACCACAGAGGAGGGTCACATGATGGGTATCAAGAAAGGCTTCCTGGAGGAGGTGACATTTAACATGAGCTTGGGAGGATGAGGAAGAACTGTCCAGTGGTGAAAGGGGAACCCTTTCCAGGCAGAACAAACCACATGAGTAGAGTCACTGAGGAGTGAGAGGGCTCTGTGAGTAACCAGAAACAGGGCAACAGCAGATGACAATCTAGGAGACACGTAATGAAGGGTCTCAAGTAGCCAAGTCTTTTCAGAACCTCCCCANTTTCCTGGTGCTTATTTGGAGCACAGTAGTTAGAGTCTAAATGTCTTCTGTCTTGCTTGGCACCCTTTTCCGGGGCCTCTGGCTAGAGAGCAGGATTGAGGCAGGGGTGGGTGTTTTTTCTCTCTCTGCATGTGTTAACATGCCTGAGTTGCCTGTTTCTTTAGCTCCAAATCTGGATATAAAAGATAAGAAGAAGACCGAGGGAACTCACCATTAGATCTTTTCTCAGGTCCCAAAAGCCCTTATAGCGTGCCTTCTTTCCTCAACCTTTCAACGTCTCCTTCTGCTTTTTTATATATAAGATCCAGGATCTTTTCACTGTACTTAGCAGGAGGAATAGGGAAAACTACACCTACTCCATCTTCCCAAGGTGGTAGTGCTGAATTGCTTTTCTCTTTTACACTGTTTCCTCTTCCAGTGGATTACTTTGAGGACAAAATGTGAACTCCCATCATTTTGGTCTCTTCAGCACCCGGCCATGATTGTGCTCAAGGATGAATGTCTGAATGAATGTAGTGCCTACGGGCCCATCAAGAACCCTCTGCAGGAGCCAGCTCTTCCCACTCTGCTTTCCAGCGTTTTACATGCTGAGACTGTGGGTATTTCTTCCCTCTGAGCATACGGCTGGGACCCTGAGATTCCACATTCTGTGTCAAGGGCTCACTCTCTGCTTTGACTGTGTGCTGACTTAATGGCCCACTGCAGGGAAAACAGACCAGAGAGGAGGAAAGCACAAAGGCCAGAGTTCTAAAGTGTCAGGAGGACATGCCCTTCAGCAGAAAGTTCCCAGAGAAGAAAACACCAGAAAGCCTCGGGAAGGATTGTGCCCAGATGTTTTCATCTCATCTCTCCATTTGCTGCTGCCTCTGAAGCTGCTGGGTTAGAGTTAGAGCAAACAAAGCAGGGGCGCTTGGGGGATTTCGCAAATTGAAAGAAAATTGCATCTCATTAAAATATGCACACACACTCACAAACCCATCGAGTATGCGCGTTCCGGGTTACAAGAATTCCCACACCTCTGGGTAATTTATTCAGTTCCTATTCCCACGCTATTGAGACACACTGAAGTACAAACCAGCAAACATAAATAATGAACAGCTTCTGTGCCTTAATCAATCATAAACACCGTGTTAAGTCCCTCAGGAGAGACTTGTGATGAAATCCTCCATTCGTGGTTTGGGGTGCCCCTTTCTCATCTGGGATACTTGTGGGCCAGCAATTCCCCCTCTATGATGTTCCTGTAAGGGACAAATCCCTCTCTGGGCCAGTCAGTTTCATACACTCCCATCCTTCAGAGGAACAGATATGATTAAATCAGCCCTATACAATAGAAACAAAATTTAAACCACATAGGAAATAAGAAATTTTCTAGTAGTCACATTACAAAAAGTAAAACGAAATAGATGAAATTATTTTTCATAATACATATTATACTCATAACAAAAATACTATTATTTCAATATGCAAACAATATTTTTAAAAATTATTACCAAGATGTTTACAACTTTTAGGTTAAATCTTGAGGTATAGTGTGTTTTTTATATTTATGGGGCATCTCACTTTGGACCAGCCAAGTTCAAGTGTCAACAGCTAGAGGTGGCTAGTGGCTACCATACTGGATGTATGCATGCATACATGCTAAGTTGCTTCAGTCATGTCCGAATCTTCACAACCCTATAGCCTGTAGCCCAGCAGGCTCCACTGTCCATGGGATTTCCCAGGCAAGAATACTGGAATGGGTTGACGTGCCCTCCTCCAGGGGAATCTTCCTGATTCAGGACTCAAACTTGCGTCTTTTACATCTCCGGCATTGGCAGGCAGGTTCTTTACCACCTGGGATGGCCTACCATATTGGGTAGTACAGATCTAAACCATGAGTGAATAAATAAATGAGTGGGCGAGTGAAAGAGTAAAGTTCATGAGTGAATGTAAAACTGACCACTGGTTGGCCCCTCATGTCCATCACATGTGCTGCTTAGAGGACAGTGGGCAAGAATGCAACACCTCATCATTATTGCCAGTGTGAATATTCCTGCCTTATGCTAATACACCAGTTCACTCTTTCCAGACATTTTTCCCATGCACACTTTGGTCCTCCCAACAGCCCTGGGAAGGTGGTAGGAATCTGTAGGAATGACAGGATCCCAGGCCTGATAGACAGCCCCACTCCCATCCTGCCACCCTCTCAGCTGTAGACAGACAGACAATGCCCCAGAACCACCACCATGAGAAATCCTGGGCTGAGGAAGCTCACTCTTCTCACGTCTCCTTGGCAGGAGTCACTTCCTCACTGACTGCCTTTATGCTGCTGCCGTGCCTTGTTCCTCACTTGGAGAGTGGTACCTGCCATGTTTTACACCAAAGGCAGCCAGATCCATGGATGTCCTCTGGAGGAACTGCCTTCCTGGAGCCGGTGATAAAGCCCAGCCTTGTACTGTAGACTGTATTATACAGTTCACCAAGAACTCTTACACAATCTCTAATCTCTCTCTTTTCAGGACCAGCCCAGCCCAGCCATGCCTCCGCCTGGAAGGACAATTCCAGGATGAGGGTCTCAGAGCCCAGGGTGGACTCAGGCAGGACGTTTTACCCAGAGCACAGGCAAGAGCCATTGAGTGACTGTGTACACACACCCAAGCCATGAGACCCAAAAGTCATATTTGTAAGGAATCAGGAGGCCAAGGTGGCCAGATTATTACAATCAGAGGGGAATGTGGGACCAGATGGGATTAGAGAGGGAGACAGGACCCAGTCAGATATGTTGGCCTGGAACGTGAAATTAACCCTCAAATTTCTATAGAGACAGAAAACAGATGAGTGGCTATCTGAGGGCAGAGCTGGGAGAGGAAGAATGGGGAGTGATTGGTTAAAAAGTATTTTCTTTTTGAGTCATGAAAAAGTCTCAGAACTAGGTCGTGGTGACAGTCACACAGTATTGTGAACGTACTAAGTGCCACTGAATTGTACACTTCAACAATAAAAAAAAGAATTCATGTTAGAACTCTCAAACCTTGTCATCAAGACGAGCTCTCCTTCCCCATCGACTAAGCCTACACAGCCCAGTAGAGACTTTTTCTGAGGCTCAAAAACATCTTTGCCTTGTGTGCTAAGTTGCTTCAGTAATGTCTGACTCTTTGAGACCCTACTAACTATAGCCCATCAGGCTCCTCTGTCCACGGGATTCTCCAGGAAAGAATACTGGAGCGGGTTGTGATGTCCTCCTCCAGGAGGTCTTCCCAACCCAGAGATGGAACCCACATCCTTGCGTCTCCTGCACTAGCAAGTGGGAGTTGCACTTTACCACTGGTGCCACCTGGGAAGCCCAAGCACATCTTCAGAGACAGGCAAAATCAGGCAAACCTTGAACACCCTGCCACACCCACAGGGAGGCACACTCAATCAACAGCAGAGCAACCCGGCAGAGAAGACTCGGAATTACCCACTGCCGAGTCTGGAAGATTTGATGCCTTCTGTCTGACAAGAGAGCACAGAGCCCAGTCAGGGCATGAATGTGATATAAAGGGTAGCATCCTAAAGTCCTAAACTCCATTTCTCAGCTCTTTAGGGAACTTCAATCTTTGAAATTTGTAAACCTTTCTTGAAGTTATATATATGCTCAGCTAGTGCAGTATCTCTTGGGGATAAAGAGTTGCATAAATTTATACTACTCACTGGGCAAAGCAGAATTCCCTTTAGTTCTTCTAAAATTATCTGCTGTCAAGTTTTATGGAGATGGAGGAGATGGAGGAATTTAGGTCTAAGATGTCAGGATTCCAACACATACTCTCTCTTTCAGGATCAGCTTACCTTTCATCTCATCATCTCTTAGACTTGATCTTTCCAGACTTAAAAACTCTAATTGCTCCCCCGTCTCTCTTGATCATTTTAGTTGCCTTTTCTATAGCTTTTACCTATTTGTCTTTCCTCTCTCTCTCAAAAGGGAGTGATGAGAATCTCCTGAAGTATTCAGAGACATTGAAGCACCATCATCTACCATTACTGAGTCTGCTAAATGCCTGGCCCATCAGAAGCCTCTGTGTATTTAAAAGTGAAGAAAGTCAGAAAGAGAAAAATAAATACTGTAGATTAACCCACATATGTGGAATCTGAAAAAAAATTGATATAGACAATCTCATTTACAAAGCATAAACAGAGACACAAACATAAAGAACAAATGTATGGATACCAAGGGGAAAGGGGGCTGGGATGAACTGGGAGATTGGGATTGACATCTGTACACTGTGCTGTGCTGTGCTTAGTCACTCAGTTATGTCTGACCCTTTGTGACCCCATGGACCGTAGCCTGCCAGGCTCCTCTATCCATGGGGATTCTCCAGGCAAGAATATTGGAGTGGGTTGCCATGCCCTCCTCCAAGGAATCATCCTAACTCAGGGACAGAACCCAGGTCTCCTGCATTGGAGGTGAATTCTTTACTGTCTGAACCACCAGGGAAGGCCAAGAATACTGGAGTGGGTAGCCTACTCCTTCTCCAGGGGATCTTCCTGACCCAGGAATCAAACTGGGGTCCTCCTGCATTGCAGGCTGACTCTACCAGCTGAGCTACCAGGGAAGCCCATATATACACTATTATGTATAAAATAAATAACTAATGAGTACCTACCATATAGCATAAGGAGCTCTACTCAGTGATCTGTGGTGACCTAAATGGGAAGGAAATTCAAAAAGGAGGGGATATATCATATACATATGGGGCTTTCCAGATGGCACTGGTGGTAAAGAACCTGCCTGTCAATGCAGGAGACATAAGACATGCGGGTTCAATTCCTGGGTTGGGAAGATCCCCTGAAGGAGGGCATGGCAACCCCCAACTCCAGTATTCTTGCCTGGAGAAGCCCATGGACAGAAGAGCATGGTTGGCTACAGCCCATGGGGTTGCAAGGAGTAGGACCCGACTGAGCAACTTAGCACACGCACATGCATACATATACATACAGCTGATTCACTCTGCTGTACAGCAGAATCTAACACAACAAGTAAGCAACTATACACCAATAATATTTTTTAATTATAAAAAATAGAATTCACACCCTCTTCATAGGCTTACAGGTCTACAGGACCCTGCACAATCCAGCCACTGCCTTCCTATCCAGCCTCATCTCATATCACTCTGCTTCTTGCATACAGAGCTTTGGACACTCTGGTTTCTTTCAAATGCATCAAGGTTCTTTGAACCTCAGAGTTCTTATACATGTTCCCCATTTAACAGAAGAGACACTGTGCCTGTTATGAGGAAAGCACTCCATATGTATTTGTTGAGTGATGATGACTCACAGCTTAAGCACCTTCTAGGCTCTGGAAATTCAGAGATGAACAAAATGCTATCTTATCTCAAGGGAATCTCAACCTCCTGGGAAAGAGAGAAAAGTAAAGCAGTAACAACCACAAACAGCAACTGCATCTGTGCTATGGCAGGGACACAGCAGAGTTAGAGACCACAGAGGAGGGTCACATGATGGGTATCAAGAAAGGCTTCCTGGAGGAGGTGACATTTAACATGAGCTTGGGAGGATGAGGAAGAACTGTCCAGTGGTGAAAGGGGAACCCTTTCCAGGCAGAACAAACCACATGAGTAGAGTCACTGAGGAGTGAGAGGGCTCTGTGAGTAACCAGAAACAGGGCAACAGCAGATGACAATCTAGGAGACACGTAATGAAGGGTCTCAAGTAGCCAAGTCTTTTCAGAACCTCCCCAGAGCCCAGCACCAACACATGTCCAAACAGGAACAAGGAACAGCCCTCTCAGAGCATGGAAGCTCCAAATGGAGCTGCTGCCATCAGTACTGCAGACTCAGGACCTCCCTGGTGGCCCAGTGGTTAAAGAATCTGACCTTCAGTGCAGGAGACACGAGGTCGATCCCTAGTCAGGAAACACCCCACATGCCATGGGGCAACTAAGTCCTTGTACAACAAGAGAAGCCCCTGCAATGAGAAGCCTGAGCACTGCAAGAAAAATAGTAGCCCCCGCTCACTGCAACTAGAGAGAAAGCCCTCACACAGCAACGAAGGCCCAGCACAGCCAAAAATAATTAATTTTAAATAAAAGAATTTTTAAAAATTCTACAGACTTACTCAGTTTCTTTCATCTCCTTCCTGTGGAGCAGATGCTCCTTGGTGACTCAGATTCTAAAGGTTGTCAATATTCAACACCCATTCACTGGAAACCCACAACATGCAGGCATAACCCCAGGAGTGGAGAAGGTGCAAAGAAGATTATCCCAGGTCGTTCAATTTTTATCCACACACTGATGTTCTCACCCTCATTCACACACACTCACACCAGGAGAGTCATCCCTCACCCTTTAGTCCAAGACCAACTGGCAGCACCCTGCTGAGGACCGTCCCTCCTCTGAGTCTCCCACTCACTCCAGTACCTCCCTGAAGATGCCTGGGAGTCTACTGACCAGAGAAAAAGTTTCCATGATGACATGAGAGGGGAGGTTCAAACGAACTTACGTGGGAGAGTTAGCACCTTGCCTAAAAGTCTCGGACAAGGTGATGCCCATGAGCAAGGGATCCCTTTTGGTTAAGTCTAGGTCCAGCTCTCCAACCAGCTGGAGTCCCTAGGAAGTAAAGCCTCTTTGTCCTGAATCCCACTTGAAGACATTCACCTGGGTGTTTTGGATTTTTGAGACTTTGGGTAGGTATGTCCCCACTGCCTTTCTCGTGTGTCTTCCTGGAGACCTCCCACTGGCATCTTCCACATCTAACTCCTGGTCACCACCACTGTGAAGACTTCCTGGATCTCCTCAGTAGTGCCACAGCACATCTGGTCATTTGAAGGGGCTGATGCCACCCCCACTAGATGGTGACCTCCCCAAAGACAGGGACCACATCATTCATCTCTCTCCCCACAATATTAAACTTCATGCAGGCACATGGTAAGAGCTTGGTTGAGATGAATAAATCAGAGAAACTGAGGGGGTTTGTTCTTTGCATAAAGTAGATATTAATAGCTAGTGGGAAGCTGCTATATAACACAGGGAGCTCAGTTCAGGACTCGGTGATGACCTAGAGGGGTGGGATGTGGAGGGAAGGTGGGGGAGGCTCTAGGGGAGGAGATATATGTGTACACATAGCTGATTCAGGGATTCCCAGGTGGCTCAGTGGTAAAGAATCCACCTGCCAATGCAGGAGACACAAGAAACACGAGGTTGATCCCTGTTTCAGGAAGATCCCCTGGATTAGGAAATGGCAACCCACTCCAGTATTTTTGCCTGGAAAATTCCATGGACAGAGGAATCCAGCAGACTACAGTCCATGCTGCTGCTAATGCTATGTGGCTTCAGTCATGTCCGACTCTGTGCGACCCCATAGACGGCAGCCCACCAGGCTCTCCCTGGTATTCTCCTGGCAAGAACACGGAGTGGGTTGCCATTTCCTTCTCCAATGCATGAAAGTGAAAAGTGAAAGTGAAGTCACTCAGTCGTCTCCAACTTAGCGACCTCATGGACCACAGCCTACCAGGCTCCTCTGTCCATGGGATTTTCCAGGCAAGAGTACTGGAGTGGGGTGCCATTGCCTTCTCCATGGGGTTGCAGAAAGTTTGACAGACCTGAGTACTCACACAAGCACATAGCTGATTCACACTGTTCTACAGCAGAAACTAACAGCATTGTAGGACAATTAAAATTCCAATGAAAAAGAGGGGAGACAAGTTCCTTTCTGGATGATGAAAAAGTTGTTGGATAAGGCCAGCTTCCCAGCTGCCCTCATGCCTGGGGATACCAGTAAGCACTTGGGTTGATGGCTCTGCTAGAGGACATGACTCCTGAAGACTGTACTTTCTGGTGGTGGATGGGTTGCTTTGCTGAACCGCCTCACACAGTCCCACCTTCCTTCAGCAGCAGTGAGACCCTGAGCTTAGCTATGTTGGCTCAGATCTGAAGTGTCCAGCTAACCCTCTGCAACAATGGCCTCGGGAGCTAATATAGAGAGAAGCATGCAGAAGAATTCTGAGCATCCTCCCAGACCCTCTGGCCTCTGCAAGTGATGCCACCACAGCCCCAAATCCTGCTTCTGACTGCAGAGCAGCTCCAAGCCAATGCCCCATCTGGCTGCACCAGGACAGAGGCAGGTCCCAGACTGCCCACAGCAGCACCATCTGGGCAGGCCAACCCATTCCCACCTCATGAGGCAAACTGGATAAGTGTCCTCTTGTCCCACTGCACCCACACCCCCGTCTCAAGGAAACGCTGGGGTCCATCCCCTGGCAGGCCCACCCTCCACCTCTGGGAGCTGCCTCTGGGAACCCCACACCTCACACCCCTCTCAGATCAGCACCGACGCTGTCTGCCCCCATTGTACCTGCTCACCAGGGCCCCGCCTGTTACAGCTACCATGCTGAGCCCTTAGGGGTACCCACACTGTACCTGCCACCCACCCTTCAACACTCTTTTATTTCCAGATTACACTCTCTTGCAAGGATCCCTGAGCTACAGAATTTAATAGAACATTCCAGAGTTTCTTCCTCCCCAGAATAAGTATATGCCCCCGGCAACAGCAGGGTCAGAGGTTCTTGATAACAGTCCCTACACTGCCAAAGGACTTCCCTGGTGGCTCAGACAGCAAAAAAAAAAAAAAAAAATCCACTTGCATTGTAGGGGACCTGGGTTCGATCCCTGGGTCAGGAAGATCCCTTGGAGAATGGAATGGCTACCCACTCCAGTATTCTTGCCTGCAGAATTCCATGGACAGAGGAGCGTGGCGGGCTACAGACCAGGGGGTCACAAAGAGTCAGATACAAGTGAGCGACTTTCACTTTCATTTTTTCAATTTTCACATTCTCTAAACACTCAGGGGCCCCAAGCCTCAAATCTGCCTGAGTCCTTTTCCATGATCTTAAAAAACAGGTTCTTTCATGAGGCATCAGTTTACCCCATTAATTTCTCCTCTTCCCAGAACCCATTTTCAATTTAGCAGACATGCCTCGGTCTTCATTTGCAGCTCAGCTGATAAAGAATCCACCTGTAATGCAGGAGACCCTAGTTCGATTCCTGGGTCAGGTAGTTCCCCTGGAGAAAGGATAGGTATTCCAGTATTCTTGCCTGGAGAATCCCATGGACGGAGGAGCCTGGCAGTCTACAGTCCTTAGGGTCGCAGAGTCAGACACAACTGAAGCAACTTCACCCAGAGAACAGAATAGCACTGGCCCAGTTTAGCAGGCAGAGAGCTAGGGGGTGGGGAGTGCCCACCCAAGAGCCATAGTGGAGATCTGCTCCAGCTCACAAGTCTACAGTCATCAACTTCATTTTGAGTGATTTAATTATGGTTAATTAAGTGGATTAACTGCTTTGTACTATATGAGTAGAAATAAATACCTCTTTTCTTTAGGTCTTAACACTGTTGTTTCAACCCCAAGTTCACGAGTGTGCTAGACATGTGTGTCCTAACCAGCTCATCTCAGGTAGCTAAAATTAGATAAAGCAAGACCAAGAAATCTGGGGATGCTGCTGCTGTCCTTGAATGGTGGTGGGTGGACCACACTCGGGGACCTCATCACTGACATTGATGGATCCCTCTCAAAGGTTCTAGGCTACTTACACATATATTAATATCATCAGCTTATATGTTTCATAGGTATCACTGAACACTGTGTGACATATAATCTCTTTTTTTGGTCCTACAGCTCTAAGGCAATGTCTCTCAAAGTATGATCCACAGACAGCCTGCAACAAAATCACCCTAGGGTGCCTGTTAAAAGGAAGATTTCTGGGTTCCACTGAGAACTCTGATTCAGGGTCCTAGGAAGTGTGGCCAGGAGACACATTTTAAATAAGCCCCTTGATATTTCTATTACTCCACATTTTTAGTAATTTTTAAATTTATGTTCTCCTTACCAGATCACGATGATAATAATGATGATGTTGATAATGATGGCGATGGTGGCAATGAAAACAATGGTAATGATGGTGACAATGGAAGATACAATAAGATTTCTTTACCTTTTTTTGGAGCTTTACTATTCATAAAGCTTTTTCACTTTCATACTTATTTCATGTAACTCTCACCAGGACTGGATTGCTGCAATCTCATTTACAGATGATGAAGGAGCTGAGGTTTAGAGAGAAGTTAAAAGATGTCCCAAACTCCTCAAAGTACCTGCTCTGAGCCATTTCCTTTTCCAGAGGAGACAGTCTTATATGAGTAAGTTCACTCTGAGCCTATCCCCAGACACCACTACCTGGAAGTTGATTGAGCAGAACTGACAGGGACTGAGCTTAAGACCAGCTGATCACTCAACTCAGGAACTAATCACAAGACCTTGAGTCATGTTCTGTGCAGCCAGAAAGACTCCAACTACCTGAGCCAACTACTCCTTATCTGGTTAAGACCTGCAAACCTCCTTACCTTTCACACCCATCAGAAATACCAGATGGTAGTCAGAAGGCCTGGTATTAGACTGTTGTGACTGTACCTCTGCTAACTAAATGGGTATCCTTAGATCCTAACAGAAATCTCATCCCCTATAGAATGACAAGTCATAATAAGACTAAATGACAATTATGCTTGTGAAAGTGAAAGAAAAGTGAAACTGTTAGTCACTTAGTTGTGTCTAACTTTTTGCGACCCCATGGACCATAGCCCGCCAGACCCTTCTGTCCATGGAATCCTCCATACAAGAATACTGGAGTGGATTGCCATCTGCTCCTCCAGGAGATCTTCCCGACCTAGGGATCAAACTCGAGTTCCCTGCACTGCAGGCAGACTCTTTACCTTCTGAGCCATGCAGGGCAGATTATGCTTGTGAAGATGCTCTGTAATTGGAAAGTGTATAAGTATTATCTCATATGACTGTTAGAATCATTATCATCTTTTGGTCTCAAATTCAGACCTCTTTCCCTCTCCTCCCTGACAACTCTCCTCACCCACCCCTGACCCAGCCACCAGCATGGCTACATAAGCCCCCAACATCCCAGCAAAGAGTGGTTAGCAGTAGTTCAAGGGTTGCTTTTCCTCTACAGTTTGTAGTGGTTAAGAAAGGCAAGTCACAGTCATCAACTGTGTACAGAAAAGACGACATGTCACCAAAGGGATCGTTACCTTCTTGGAAGTCAAGCAACATAGATTAGAATGGAAATTATTTGGGATCTTCATCAGTTGACTGAAATTGTTCAATGCTCAGCAATTCATTGAGGTTTGCTACCAGATCATTGATTTTAGTGTTGAGTGTGTGTGTTTGTGTATGAGCAAACGTGAGTGTGTGAAGGCATGAGTGTGGATGTGTATGAGTGTCCATGTGTGTGTTCCATATTTGGTTGAGGTTAAACAGAAAAGAAAAACAGAGGCCACCTCAAGTTCTCAGCAAGCTGACATTGCATCAAAGATCTGGGTCTAGGGGCTTCCAGTTTCATTCAGTTTTACAAAGTCCTCCCAGGGCCACAAAGAGATCGCCACCAGACAGAAGGGTGTGGAGGGAGAGGTTCTCAGTATGAGACTGCTGGGAAATTCTTCCCAGAATACAAAAAGCACTACAGCCAAGAACAGGGTAACTAAAAACCCAAGGACATCTTTAGAACCAGGCGCCCTGAACCCAATGTGCCCACCCCTGGTTCAAACTGTGCCTCATCCCCACCTAATCTGGGATCCAGGCTGCCCAGTCTCATCTGCCAGACTCCTGGGAACCAGGGCAAAAGTGTCATATCAGGAGCAGGAATAAAAGCTGAGCTTTATCAAGCACTTACTATGTGCCAATGGAGAAGGAAATCGCAACTCATCCCAGTATTCTTGCCTGAGAAAAATCTCATGGATGCAGGAACCTGGCAGGCTACAGTCCATAGGGTGGCAAAAGAATCATGTCCGACTAAGCGACTGAGCACACTGCTATGTGCCAGGCTCTGTGTTAAGTGCCAACTGGAGATGCTGGCAGGAGACGCATGTTTTATGTCCATCATTTTGTATGATCCCACAAAACCCCTCTGAATTGGGTTCTGTTATTATCCTCAGTTAATAGGTGGGCACACTGAAGCTCACCATGGGTAAGTGACTTATGCAAGGTCACAAAACCCATCACAGGGGCAGACTGGATTCCGTCTCCCATCTTACTCTAAAACCTGGCACATAATTGAATTTTGTCAGTGCAAACCATTACTCAGGGCCTGGTCCAAGGAGAGTGTAGATCTATAGTGCTGTTAAAAATCGAAAGTTCTGTGGCTAGATTACCTTGATTCAACACCCAGCGTTACAGTTCACCAGCTCTACTTTAGCCTTTCTGTGGCTCAGTTTTCCTGTTTATAAAATGGGTACACTCCGCTTCACAGAGCTTTAAGAGGTGTTTATATGAAGTCATGTAGGTAAAGTCATCCGAGGTCCTGGCACATGTAAATATTCAAAGGTAAGTATTTGAAATAGAGGGATTTAAAGAGGCTGAGAAGCCAAACAGGAATAATGGGACCATCCAGATATTAGCAACCACAAGAAGCCACTACCCTCCTGGGCTGGTGGGACAAAGGCAGAGGAGCGTTAAAGAAATCAGACTAACATACACATTACAGTGGGTAAACAGGTGGCTAGTGGGAAGTTGCTGTATAATGCAGGGAGCCCAGCCAGTGCTCTGTAACAACCTAAAGAGCTGGGATGGGGTGGAACGGTGAGTGAGATGTTCAGGAGTGAAGGGACATAGTATACCTGTGACTGATTCACGTTGTTGTATGGCAGAAATCACATTGTAAAGCAATTATCCTCCAATTAGGACTTCCCAGGTGACTCAAGTGGTAAAGAATTTGCCTGCAATGCAGGAGACACATGTTTGATTCTCTGGGTCGGGAAGACACCCTGGAGGAAGAAATGGCAACCCACTCCAGTATGCTTGCCTGAGAAATCCCAGGGACAGAGGAGCCTGGTGGTCAATAGTCCATGGAGTCACGAAGAATCAGACACTACTTAGCAACTAACACTTTCACTTCATGTCAGCAGTCAGGATCATTTAGCTTTGTAAGTTCCTGGGGTCACAAAGTTCTGAGGATTACTAGAGGTGCAGACTAGAGCACTCAGAGGCTTCCAGGGTCTCCTTTCCCAGGGTGATGGGAGGAAAGAGCAGGAAGAGAGAAAGGGGAGCCAGGGCACGGGCTCAGAGGAGAGGAGGCGGGATGAGAGAGAAGAGAGTGCACAGGCCCCGGAGGCCTGGGAGCTGCCGTAAGTAGGCCATAGGGTCTGGGCTGAGAATGTGTGATTAGTACCGCTATTCATTTCACCAGCTCAAAATAGGTTCTCTCCTCAGAGACCATCGTCCCCAGGTCAGCCGCAGCTTCTGATTAGCCAAGGCTGCCACTGGGCTGCGACATGAGGGTAAACAACCAGCCAGAAGATGGGAGGGCCCGACACGGACCCCAGGGATCTGTGCTCCTGGAGGTCACTTCGCAGCCCCCCAGGCCCNAGAACCGAGGAGCAGACTGAAGGACTGCTTCCCCAGCTGGTTCTGTAGCCCCAAGTGAGGCACGCTCTGAACCTTTAAAGGACACTGGAGAGGACAGAGGAGCCCATAGAATGGCAAACCAGAAAGTGGCCAACCAGGCAGACAGGGCCTGGCTGTGGGCAAGACCCAGTGCTCTCCACCCCCTTTCCCCCAGCCCAGGGAGCACAGACAGACAGCAGCCTGCCCACCTAGCCTGGGAGCCTCGATCAGCCTCTGCCCAGGGCTGGCGCAGCTGCTCCCCAGCCCAGCCCCAGCACAGCCCAAGCCCAGGAATGTGCTGGCCACCCTCCAGGCGGCACGCAAGCCCTTGTGCTTGGGATGCCCAGAGGCTACCTGTCCCTCTGGGCAAGCCTCCTTCCCCGCAGGGATGGGAGTGGGGCCCAGGATTTTGTCTTGGCTGGGGTAACATGATGTCTGCCCTTGGGAGCATTGTTGAGGAGGCTGGCCAGGTCGGCGGCAGCTACCCACAACCAGCCGCTTTGGGCAGAGAGTGTGAGGCAACTCTCCATAAATCCATGGCACACCGCACAGCCTGGGTGCCCAAAGATGCCCATAGTCACACTGGGTAACACAGCTCCCCAATCTACTCCATGGCCACAGCACCCAACAAGCAATGTACATCCTGCTGAGGAGTCTTAATTTCTAGCTATTCCATCTTGATCATTTTAGGGATTTGGGTTCACATAGGAACTCTAAGGGGGCTTCCCAGGTGGCTCAGTAGTAAAGAATCCACATGCCAATGCAGGAGATACAGGAGATGATGCAGGAGACTCAGGTTTGATCCCTGGGTTGGAAAGATCCCCTGGAAGAGAAAATGACACTCACTCCAATATCCTTGCCTAGAGAATCCCATGGACAGAGGAGCCTGGCAGGCTACAGTCCATAGGGTCACAAAGAGTCAAACAGGACTGAGCACAGACTCTTATATTGATCTTCCATGAGTTTCAAGCAGCAAGGCAGCAGTAGCATGGTGGAAGGAGTCATTTTCATTAGATTTTATTTTTTAAATTATGCAATAGTACATACTTGTGAGAGACTTTATGTAAAAATCCTAAGAACCAGAACATCATCAGGACCACAGTAGCAGACCGCTCTGCTCCTCCACTCCCCACTGCCTCCCCATCCAGGGAGAGTGTCATGAGCTAAAATAGGCTGGAACATGTTCAAGGCCTATGCTGCTGCTAAGTCGCTTCAGTCATGTCCAACTCTGTGCGATCCCATAGACGGCAGCCCACCAGGCTTCTCTGTCCCTGGGATTCTCCAGGCAAGAACACTGGAGTCGGTTGCCATTTCCTTCTCCAATGCATGAAAGTGAAAAGTGAAAGGGAAGTAGCTCGGTCATGTCCGACTCTTAGTGACCCTAAGGACTGCAGTCCACCAGGCTCCTCCACCCATGGGATTTTCCAGGCAGGAGTACTGGAGTGGGGTGCCATCGCCTTCTCCAAAGGCCTATGAGGAAGGAACTAATAAAGTCGGGAGGGCCTCAGGGGAGTGCATGGTGGAAAAAGTGGACCGGGAAGGCTACGAGCACAGGAGAGGTGAGTGGACAGCCTCATCATTCCTTGCCCTGAGCCTGGAGGAGAGGAGGTGAGAGCTGATGTCAACTTAGACAAGTTGAAAGTTGCTGAGAACGGTTTTGTCCCATAACCCTCATCTTCTCTTCAACAGAATAATAACAGTGAAGCCAATAATGAGGTGAGGCCCTTGAGGAGAGTGAACTGACCAGAGACACATAAAAGCTATTGCCAAGCAGAATGGAGGGCCTGCGCAGTGGATCTGCAGAGGCTCCATGCTCTTCCTAATTATGTAATTCACTCCAAGAGATCTCAGCCAGCCAGGTGAGGGAGGTTGGATTCATCCAAGGTTCCAAAGTCATCCAACATTCAGACGGTTGATCAGAACTGGTGCTGATTAGAACTGGGTTACTCAGATACACCCGTAGGATCTTGGCCACCCAGAGGAGAATATGACACGAGAAAGGGGATGGGAGGTAGCCTGGGGGCAGGGGGAAGGATCAAGGGACTGTACCTTAGGTCAGATGACACAGTCAGTACCTTTGGTACATGTCAAAGGAGCCCCGGAAAGTGCTCACAGGGTTTGCATCTGACTTTGACACCTATCAGCTGTGTGGCCTTAGGCAGATTTTTTTAACATCTCTCAAAAGCCCCGTGAACTTATTCATAACAATTCCTCTCTCCTAGGGGGGCAGGAAGGGTGTCACAGGGCTCAAAGGAAAGAACAGTGCAAGTTTATTATATCATTGTAAGCTGTGTGCAGATGTCAGCCTTGATGAATCAGGCAGAGAGGTCATGGAAGTCTTCCGGTTTCGGGCAGGATTGGGGCTCAGCAAGTCATTCCTCCCCATTGTCTGTGTGGCTGCTTTTTCCTCGCTTTGCCCTTGTCCTCCCAGAATCTAATTTGGCTGGTTCCTGACCATTCTCTAAGACCCACTGGAGTCAATTTGAATTCTAATCGGATCCTCCAAGGTGCCCCTCCAGCCTCAGCTGGGTGTCATCTATGAAATTAATGAGCGTGCTCTCTGTTTCATCATGTAGTTCATTGCTGGAAACATTAAATAGCCAAGGGCTCCAGATTTCAAATCGCTCCAAATGGCCTCTCGCACTCTCCGAGGTTTTATGTGTGTGTGTGTGTGTGTGTGTTTCAAGACAGACAGTGGGAAGGCAGACTCCCTTCCTCCTAGATTTTAACCATCATTCCCACCCCAACCTGCATTCTCATCCAGAGAGGTGAGAATCAAGGCACAAAAAGGACACCAGATATTTTGCAATAAAACTAAAGGCCTCCTGCAATTCCCTGGGGAGCCTTCTGCCTCTATGCCCTGAGACTCTTTAGGGGACCCTGGAACCACAGCCTTGACCATAACTCCTATCCAGTGCTCCTCTTCTAGGGACCTCTGAGCCGTGATTCTCTCCATTCATAATGTTTAGCACAGAAGCAATAATTTACTGCTGATAGAGATTCTTTGGGCACCAGCTGGAAATATCTTGAAATGCAACCCAGTACCATATATCTGCCTCCACCCTGCTTTCTTACAAGTCAGTCCTGAGATACAGACCCTGGAAAGTGAAAGCGTTAAGTCTCTCAGTCATCTCCTACTCTTTGCGACCCCACAGACTGTAGACCGCCAAGCTCCTCTGGCCATGGAATTCTCCAGATAAGAATACTGGAGTGGGTAACCATTTCCTTCTCTAGGGGATCTTCCCGAACCAGGGATCGAACTAGGGTCCCCTCTACAACAGGCCAGTTCTTTACTGTCTAAGCCACCAAGGAAGCCTCC
>SJYW01025409.1:56008-85204 GCA_006410735.1 Raphicerus campestris
AACCCACTCCAGTATGCTTGCCTGAGAAATCCCAGGGACAGAGGAGCCTGATGGTCAATAGTCCATGGAGTCACGAAGAATCAGACACTACTTAGCAACTAACACTTTCACTTCATGTCAGCAGTCAGGATCATTTAGCTTTGTAAGTTCCTGGGGTCACAAAGTTCTGAGGATTACTAGAGGTGCAGACTAGAGCACTCAGAGGCTTCCAGGGTCTCCTTTCCCAGGGTGATGGGAGGAAAGAGCAGGAAGAGAGAAAGGGGAGCCAGGGCACGGGCTCAGAGGAGAGGAGGCGGGATGAGAGAGAAGAGAGTGCACAGGCCCCGGAGGCCTGGGAGCTGCCGTAAGTAGGCCATAGGGTCTGGGCTGAGAATGTGTGATTAGTACCGCTATTCATTTCACCAGCTCAAAATAGGTTCTCTCCTCAGAGACCATCGTCCCCAGGTCAGCCGCAGCTTCTGATTAGCCAAGGCTGCCACTGGGCTGCGACACGAGGGTAAACAACCAGCCAGAAGATGGGAGGGCCCGACACGGACCCCAGGGATCTGTGCTCCTGGAGGTCACTTCGCAGCCCCCCAGGCCCTCAAGCAAGGGGGGGCACCTCGTACTCATTGCTACTAATCCCCACAACAAGGTTAGTTCAAGCCCCTTCACAGACAGCAGAGCCCAGCAAACGTGGCAGTAATTGGCAGGGCCTGGGGCCAGCCCCGGGGGAGACAATGATCTGGGAGAATATCCTGTCTTCTGGATGTCATCCTCACTTATCCTCAGGGTGCTGTGGCCCCTCAGAGTCTCTCGGGGAGCTGTCTCACACTCCCTCCCAAGACAGGATCTGTCACGATTAAAATCACACAGCCCCTCCATTCAGACCCCTGTTATCTCTCAGCCCGGCCACCTCTGCTGCCAGGCCAGATCATCACTTTCTGTCCTCCTGTGAAGACTCTTGCTCAACATGGGTGTTGGGAAGCAGGGGCTGGTGGGAACAGAGACCCAGAGTCACAGCAGCAGTTAATTGCCCAGGTGGTGGCAGGGCCAACGCAGGGACGTGTCTGCCTCACGAGCTGCCTGGGTTCTCTGTTGATCATTAGGAGGAGGCCAGCTTTAGTGTCTTCATCCCACAGGGACACATGGGGGATGACAAGTCGGCTAGGACTGAGCACGACGCAGCTTCGAATACAGTGGCGGCATCTCAGTGGCCTGAGGGTACGCTCTTCCTTGCCCCTTGCAGCCCTCACCGGCTGGCACCGCTAATTGGCAGCTATGGGAAGCCAGCTGAGATGCCATTTCCCAGGACACGTGCCGTTACCCAGCAGCCCCGATCGTCCTCTCACCTCAGTCCTGTCCTGCCAGGTCTCATGGACCTACTTCTGGAGTCCATCTCCTGCACAGAGCCTGTCCTGATTGCACTGCACAAGCCGGGACCTGGGTGAGGGGGTCACTTACAGACGGGAAGATGGGCTGTGCCTGAAGCAAAGGGACTGAGGAGCCACTTCTGTTCTGGAGTGACAGCAGACAATGTCAGATGAGTTCCAGGCAAGCCGGAGTGTCCAAACCGGCCGTGCCCTGAAGAGGGGATGAATGGCAGCCCCAGCCTTCTCTGAGGGATGCGTGGCTGGGTGGCACCTTCGGTGGGCAGATGGAGAACAGGGGTATGAGACGCGCTGCAGGCCGGTGGTCCCAAAGGAGCAGTCCACAGGGGCCAGACCAAGCCCACAGGGACTGAAGACAGTCGCTGCAAGAGGCAGTTTGGAGTGAGGCCCCCCAAACCAGGCCCGGAGAACCGAGGAGCAGACTGAAGGACTGCTTCCCCAGCTGGTTCTGTAGCCCCAAGTGAGGCACGCTCTGAACCTTTAAAGGACACTGGAGAGGACAGAGGAGCCCATAGAATGGCAAACCAGAAAGTGGCCAACCAGGCAGACAGGGCCTGGCTGTGGGCAAGACCCAGTGCTCTCCACCCCCTTTCCCCCAGCCCAGGGAGCACAGACAGACAGCAGCCTGCCCACCTAGCCTGGGAGCCTCGATCAGCCTCTGCCCAGGGCTGGCGCAGCTGCTCCCCAGCCCAGCCCCAGCACAGCCCAAGCCCAGGAATGTGCTGGCCACCCTCCAGGCGGCACGCAAGCCCTTGTGCTTGGGATGCCCAGAGGCTACCTGTCCCTCTGGGCAAGCCTCCTTCCCCGCAGGGATGGGAGTGGGGCCCAGGATTTTGTCTTGGCTGGGGTAACATGATGTCTGCCCTTGGGAGCATTGTTGAGGAGGCTGGCCAGGTCGGCGGCAGCTACCCACAACCAGCCGCTTTGGGCAGAGAGTGTGAGGCAACTCTCCATAAATCCATGGCACACCGCACAGCCTGGGTGCCCAAAGATGCCCATAGTCACACTGGGTAACACAGCTCCCCAATCTACTCCATGGCCACAGCACCCAACAAGCAATGTACATCCTGCTGAGGAGTCTTAATTTCTAGCTATTCCATCTTGATCATTTTAGGGATTTGGGTTCACATAGGAACTCTAAGGGGGCTTCCCAGGTGGCTCAGTAGTAAAGAATCCACATGCCAATGCAGGAGATACAGGAGATGATGCAGGAGACTCAGGTTTGATCCCTGGGTTGGAAAGATCCCCTGGAAGAGAAAATGACACTCACTCCAATATCCTTGCCTAGAGAATCCCATGGACAGAGGAGCCTGGCAGGCTACAGTCCATAGGGTCACAAAGAGTCAAACAGGACTGAGCACAGACTCTTATATTGATCTTCCATGAGTTTCAAGCAGCAAGGCAGCAGTAGCATGGTGGAAGGAGTCATTTTCATTAGATTTTATTTTTTAAATTATGCAATAGTACATACTTGTGAGAGACTTTATGTAAAAATCCTAAGAACCAGAACATCATCAGGACCACAGTAGCAGACCGCTCTGCTCCTCCACTCCCCACTGCCTCCCCATCCAGGGAGAGTGTCATGAGCTAAAATAGGCTGGAACATGTTCAAGGCCTATGCTGCTGCTAAGTCGCTTCAGTCATGTCCAGCTCTGTGCGATCCCATAGACGGCAACCCACCAGGCTTCTCTGTCCCTGGGATTCTCCAGGCAAGAACACTGGAGTCGGTTGCCATTTCCTTCTCCAATGCATGAAAGTGAAAAGTGAAAGGGAAGTAGCTCGGTCATGTCCGACTCTTAGTGACCCTAAGGACTGCAGTCCACCAGGCTCCTCCACCCATGGGATTTTCCAGGCAGGAGTACTGGAGTGGGGTGCCATCGCCTTCTCCAAAGGCCTATGAGGAAGGAACTAATAAAGTCGGGAGGGCCTCAGGGGAGTGCATGGTGGAAAAAGTGGACCGGGAAGGCTACGAGCACAGGAGAGGTGAGTGGACAGCCTCATCATTCCTTGCCCTGAGCCTGGAGGAGAGGAGGTGAGAGCTGATGTCAACTTAGACAAGTTGAAAGTTGCTGAGAACGGTTTTGTCCCATAACCCTCATCTTCTCTTCAACAGAATAATAACAGTGAAGCCAATAATGAGGTGAGGCCCTTGAGGAGAGTGAACTGACCAGAGACACATAAAAGCTATTGCCAAGCAGAATGGAGGGCCTGCGCAGTGGATCTGCAGAGGCTCCATGCTCTTCCTAATTATGTAATTCACTCCAAGAGATCTCAGCCAGCCAGGTGAGGGAGGTTGGATTCATCCAAGGTTCCAAAGTCATCCAACATTCAGACGGTTGATCAGAACTGGTGCTGATTAGAACTGGGTTACTCAGATACACCCGTAGGATCTTGGCCACCCAGAGGAGAATATGACACGAGAAAGGGGATGGGAGGTAGCCTGGGGGCAGGGGGAAGGATCAAGGGACTGTACCTTAGGTCAGATGACACAGTCAGTACCTTTGGTACATGTCAAAGGAGCCCCGGAAAGTGCTCACAGGGTTTGCATCTGACTTTGACACCTATCAGCTGTGTGGCCTTAGGCAGATTTTTTTAACATCTCTCAAAAGCCCCGTGAACTTATTCATAACAATTCCTCTCTCCTAGGGGGGCAGGAAGGGTGTCACAGGGCTCAAAGGAAAGAACAGTGCAAGTTTATTATATCATTGTAAGCTGTGTGCATATGTCAGCCTTGATGAATCAGGCAGAGAGGTCATGGAAGTCTTCCGGTTTCGGGCAGGATTGGGGCTCAGCAAGTCATTCCTCCCCATTGTCTGTGTGGCTGCTTTTTCCTCGCTTTGCCCTTGTCCTCCCAGAATCTAATTTGGCTGGTTCCTGACCATTCTGTAAGACCCACTGGAGTCAATTTGAATTCTAATCGGATCCTCCAAGGTGCCCCTCCAGCCTCAGCTGGGTGTCATCTATGAAATTAATGAGCGTGCTCTCTGTTTCATCATGTAGTTCATTGCTGGAAACATTAAATAGCCAAGGGCTCCAGATTTCAAATCGCTCCAAATGGCCTCTCGCACTCTCCGAGGTTTTATGTGTGTGTGTGTGTGTGTGTGTTTCAAGACAGACAGTGGGAAGGCAGACTCCCTTCCTCCTAGATTTTAACCATCATTCCCACCCCAACCTGCATTCTCATCCAGAGAGGTGAGAATCAAGGCACAAAAAGGACACCAGATATTTTGCAATAAAACTAAAGGCCTCCTGCAATTCCCTGGGGAGCCTTCTGCCTCTATGCCCTGAGACTCTTTAGGGGACCCTGGAACCACAGCCTTGACCATAACTCCTATCCAGTGCTCCTCTTCTAGGGACCTCTGAGCCGTGATTCTCTCCATTCATAATGTTTAGCACAGAAGCAATAATTTACTGCTGATAGAGATTCTTTGGGCACCAGCTGGAAATATCTTGAAATGCAACCCAGTACCATATATCTGCCTCCACCCTGCNTTCTCTCCATTCATAATGTTTAGCACAGAAGCAATAATTTACTGCTGATAGAGATTCTTTGGGCACCAGCTGGAAATATCTTGAAATGCAACCCAGTACCATATATCTGCCTCCACCCTGCTTTCTTACAAGTCAGTCCTGAGATACAGACCCTGGAAAGTGAAAGCGTTAAGTCTCTCAGTCATCTCCTACTCTTTGCGACCCCACAGACTGTAGACCGCCAAGCTCCTCTGGCCATGGAATTCTCCAGATAAGAATACTGGAGTGGGTAACCATTTCCTTCTCTAGGGGATCTTCCCGAACCAGGGATCGAACTAGGGTCCCCTCTACAACAGGCCAGTTCTTTACTGTCTAAGCCACCAAGGAAGCCTCCTGACCCTGGAGGCTGGAGGCTGCATGCTTCTCCCACCTGCTGTCATGCCTCTCCCCTTCATGTCTGCCTGGTTCTCAGAGACAGCACCCAGCATTCATTCAATTGTATTCACTACCAATACAGTGCCAGCCTCGGGCACTGGCACACAGCCATGAACAGAGCAAACACATCTTGTGTTGTGCATGCTTCAGTCCAAGCTCTCTTCTATTCCCTATCTCCCTCTGATCTCCCAAAAGAGCTGGTCTCCACATACCACCCAGATCCTAGCTGGCTAATCCTCTGCTGACTTCTTGCCCTACATTATTAGGAAAATCCCCTTTCCCTGCTGATCTTCTGCTTCAGTTCCAGTTCCTGGCTCACCCCAAGGTCTTCCACATCATCTTTGTCACCTCCCCTGCCCTTTTCTATTTTTCACCAACTCTGTATCTTCTGTCTAAGCAGGTATTTTTTCTCTCTGTTCTAGCTCCCATCCTCTTTTCACCTGAGCCATGATCAGCCNTCTGTGGCTGTAAATCAGTGCTTGTTGAGTTAGAGGTGTTCAATATTTATTGAACAGCTGGATATGCCAGGACTCCTTAGTAAGGCTCCACCTCCAGCACTGACTTTCCAACTGAAATGAAGCATTTCAGTGGTTTCTCCTGAAAAATAATAAGAGTCCCAAACTACCAGAGGCGGAGAGGGCCTTGGAGGTCAGTAAGTTCAAATCTCAGGGGTCAACTGAAGGAATTGAGACCCAGAGAGCAAGGGGTCCCCTGAGGCTAGAAGGAGAATTACCATGATGGTTACTCTATATTGTATGTGGTCATTAGTGGTGCCAGCCCACAGCCCACACAAAGTAGCCCCTCAAAGAGCCCTATTACCAACAACAAAGCATTTGCTCACCCTCATCACATTTCTTGTTGACTCCTACAAAAAATTGGTTGGGCAGGTTACCGCAGTGCCCCCATTTTATTGATTAGGATATGAGGCTCTAAGAGTCCAAGCTGCAAATCCCAGGGATGCAGGAAGACTCCTCTGTATCCAGACTCCATCACCTCTCATCACACAGCATCTGGCCCTTTGACCTTTCCCCACAATAGGGTTGGATACCAGCAAGGAGCAGGATGATGCAACCAACTCCCTGTTGCCATAGCAGCATGTATCCAGGATGTTGATAGCCCACAGACCCCCAGGAGGCAAGACCCCAGATGAATCCACCCTATGTCCAGAACTGCCAGAGTAATTGGGCAAGCAGCAAGCAGCTCTCAAACTTGCCAGGTGCTTGACTTTATTTAAGAAAATTATTTTTCATTCAGTCTCATGGGCAATGGACTATGTCCTGCCTTTTTAAAATGCGATGGGCTAGGTGGAGCTGACCTGACACATCCCTCCCATTTCCCCATGCACACTTAAACATTCTGCCAAAACTAATATCTTTATTCCTAAAACCTTCAATTCACGTAGGGCAAGTAGCGTCTGCCTGTGCTGTACAGAGCGTGCACTTCAGCCTTTATATTACCCAGAGGAATGAGCTGCTATTATGAAATCATTAAATTAATAACTTGGTAATATAGGCAGATATATAAAACAATCTGTTCATAGAACAAAAGAAATTACTACGTTCCAAACATTCATAATTTAATTTAACAGCAAATTAAAGTAGCATACATAATTTTAGCCTCAAAATGTCAATAGAATTATGTAAATACAGCACTGAGTTCTGCTGCTATGTGTGTGCATGTGTGTACTTGTGGGTAAAAAAGGAGGGCGGGGTGCTGAGCTGACATTTGCCTCCAGTAGGCCTCTCTTCTTCACAACAGAGAAGCAATTGACAGAAATAGATGAGGTGCCCAGCTTTTAATTAAGAATTTATTAAACATGCAAAGAGCTGTAGAGGAAAAAAGCTAGCAAGGCTTTCTGCTGGCTGCCAGGACTGGATGCTGAGCAAACAGTAAGAGTCGAAGGGTCCAGAGGGGCTGTGCCAGGGCACCCTTGGGAAAGGATAGCATCAAAGGCCAGCAAGCATCTTAGAGAGAAGACAGATCTTATGAAAACAGAGATGAAACAGTGGAATATGGAGATGCTGGCCTGTGTGGAATTCTTTGGGAAACCCTGGTGGCTCAGTGGTAAAGAATCTGCCTGCCAATGCAGGAGACACGGGTTCAATCCCTGGGTCGGGAAGATCTCTTGCAGGAGGAAGTGACAACCCACTCCAGTATTCTTGCCTGGAGAATCCCATGGACAGAGGAGCCTGGCAGGCTTCAGTCCATGAGGTCACAAAGAGTCAGACACAACTTAGTGACTGAACAAGGAAGCGTGGAATTCTTTAGGGAGAGCAACAAGAATAGGGGAGCTATTCTCGTGTCTCAGCATTTGGCAGGAGCTGCCTCCCACCTGGGGCAGCTGTGAGAGAGGTAAGAGCAGAGTAAGCTGAATGAGTCCCGGCTCATTCTGGTCAATTCCACAAAACACCTGCCTTGCATGAACCAAAGAAATGTGAGCCAATAGAATGCAGTGCCAGGGACAGTGAAACACTTCNGAGCCAATAGAATGCAGCAGCAGCAGCAGCATGAAGTGTTCGGGGGGCATGACTAGTTGGGTATGGCCGCCACAGAGTGTATTGATCACAAGCAGGGTGTCTGGATCCTAGACTGTGGACAGTGGGGGCTGGGCTTGTGCCAGGGACAGTGAAACACTCCACTGCAGAATTCTTGACTTCCCAGGAGCCCTGGAGTGACTCCTATTAGAGCTGAGTGAGATGAATGAAGTTGCATCCAACTCTTTGTGAACCCATGGACTGTAGCCCACCAGGCTCCGTTGTCCATGGAATTCTCCAGGGAAAAATCCTGGAAGGGTTGCCATTCCCTTCTCCAGGGACTCTTCCAACCCAGGGATCAAACCCAGGTCTTCTGCATTGCAGGTGGATTCTTTACCATCTGAGCCACCAGGGAAGCTGTTGGAGCTAAAAGAGCACAAAGGGCTTTCTCTGTGAGCTCAGTTTGCTTTCATCCCAAGCCTTTCTTACCTCTGGGGTATTATATCTTTTCCTGCTGTCATGAATTGTTTTCTGGGGATAATGGCTATCTAGTCTGATGGATTTTCAACACAGGAAGGGACCAGTGAGTCTGTAGAGCCCCGCTGCGCCTCAAAAAAAAAAAAAAATATATATATATATATATATATATATATACAGGCATGCACACACACATAGAATTTGGCACACAAGTTCAGGGCCCTCACGTATTCCACAGCTGCCTCCAAACCAGCTTATATATCTGCCTATATTACCTCCAGTGTTAAGAATCTGGTCTAACTGAAGACCTGAAGCATGGAACCTTATTTACAAAGAGCAACATACATCTAGAGCCAGTATTTCACAGTACAGATTTTCAGTTGAAAATAAAGAGTTTCAGAGAGGGATGGTGGCAAAGATTGCACACCAGTGTGAATGTATTTAATGCCACTAAAGTGTGTTTAAAAATGATTAAAATAGTAAATTTGTTACATATATGATACCATAATAAAAAAATGATGTGGGTTAAGTTCATATTCCTAAAAATGCAGACTCTGTTAAAACACGATCAGCTTACAAGAGATATTCTCTCAGTCCTCTCAGTCCCACTTCTGCCTCCCCTGTGAGTACATCACCACTCTTCACCCCAAAACCAGCTTCTCCTGTGTGCATCACCTCAGTCCACATGCATATATGCCCCCAAACCAGTGTAGAAACCTTGCTATCTTCCCCTTCCCTTCCCTCCCATAAACCTCCAGATCCAACAGGCAAGTGTCTCAAATTCACCTTCCCCTTGGGCTTCCCTGGCGGCTCAGATGGTAAAGAATCTGCCTGCAAACTGACAAAGAATTAATCTCCAAAATATACAGCAGCTCATGCAGCTCAATACCAGAAAAACAAACAATCCAATCAAAAAGTGGGAAAAGAACTAAACAGACAGTCCTCCAAAGAAGACATGAAAGTGAAAGAAAGTGAAAGTGAAGTCGCTTAGTCGTGTCCAACTCTTTGTGACCCCATAGACTGTAGCCTACCAGGCTCCTCAGTTCATGGAATTTTCTAGGCAAGAGTACTGGAGTGGGTTGCCATTTCCATCTCCAGGGGATCTTCCCAACCCAGGGATTGAACCTGGGTCTCCCGTGTTGTGGTCAGATGCTTTACCATCTGAGCCACCAGGGAAGCCCCAAAGAAGACATACAGATGGCTAATAAACACATGAAAAGATGCTGAACATCACTCATTATTAGAGAAATGCAAATCAAAACCACAATGAGGTATCATTTCACACCAGTCATAATGACGGTCATCAAAAAGTCTACAAACATAAATGCTGGAGAGGGTGTGGAAAAAAGGAAATGCTCTCACATTGTTGGTGGGAATGCAAACTGGTATGGTCACTATGGAGAACAGTGACCATAAAAAACTGGGAACAGAACTGCCATACAACCCAGCAATCCCACTGCTGGACATACACCTTGAGGAAACCAGAATTGAAAGACACATGTACCTCAGTGTTCATTGCACCACTGTTTACAATAGCTATGACATGGAAGCAACTGAGATGTCCATCAGCAGACAAACAGATGTGGAAGTTGTGGTATATATACATAAGGGAATATTACTCAGCTATAAAAAGGAATGCATTTGAGTCAGTTCTAATGAGGTGGATGAACCTAGAACCTATTATACAGAGTGAAGTAAGTCAGAGAAATGCCAATACAGTATATTAATGCATATAAATGGAATTTAGAAAGACAGTAACAACAATCCTATATGCAAAGCAGCAAAAGAGACACAGAGGTAAAAAAAAAAAATAGACTTTTGGACTCTGTTGGAAAAGTCAAGAGTGGGATGATTTGAGAGAATAGCAATGAAACATGTATATTACTATATGTGAAATAGATGACCAGTGCAAGTTCGATGCATGAAGCAGGGCACCCCAAAGCTGGTGCTCTGGGACAACCCAGAGGGATGGGGTAGGGAGGGAGCTTGGAGGGGGGTTCAGGATGGGGGGACACATGTGCACCCATGGCTGATTCGTGTCAATGCATATAAAAGTCGTCACAATATTGTAAAGTAATTATTCTCCAATTAAAATAAATAATTATTTTTAAAAAGAAACTTCCTGCAATGGGGGAGACCTAAGACAACTAGATTGGATCCCTGGGTTGAGAAGATTCCCTGAAAAAGGATATGGCAACCCACTCCAGTATTCTTGCCTGGAGAATCCCATGGGACAGAGGAGCCTGACAGGCTACAGTCTATAGGGTCTTAAAGAGTCGGACACGACTGAGCGACTAACACTACTAACCTTTCTCTCCATCGTCCCAGACACAGCTTTATTTCCGCTTCACGAAAGGGTAGCCCACTGTCTCTTATATTGACAATCTCGTCAGCCTCTAAGCAAGTTCTGCACCATTCCGGTCTCATGCAACCTTCCTCTCATCGACGTGGTCTTCCTTACCCAGGTCCAGCTGGACTTGTTCACAGGTAGGTAGGCACTGGCAGACTGCAAGCATTATCTCATGGATGCCTCATCCTAGACAAATGCACTTCCATTGCCCCATTTACAAAAGAGGAAAGTGAGGACTGGAGAGCTTCAGCCATTATGTCAAGGTTATGCAGTCAATAAGTGGCAAAGCCAGGAGTCCCACATGGGCAATCAAACACCAGTTAATAATACGAGCTGGCACCAACTCAGGGCCAACTATGGTTCAGAATGGTTCTAAATGCTTTGTACCTAACAGTTCATATAATCCTCATAATTCCATGAAGAAAAAAAACCATGATTATCATCTCCATTTTATAGGTGACAATTTAAGGTAGAAAGAGTTAAGTAACTTACTCAAATTAACCCAGCTAGCAAAGAATGGGACAGAAATTCAAGTCCCCTGCAGTCTGGTTCCTCAAACCATCTTCCACAGGCAGTTCCCACAGGGTTAGACCATGCCTCTCCTCCAAACCACACAAAATAAACTCACCCTCTGTAACATGAGAACAAAAGCCCAGCCCCCACTGACCACAGTCTAGGATCCAGACACCCTGCTTGTGATCAATACACTCTGTGGCGGCCATACCCAACTAGTCATGCCCCCCGAACACTTCATGCTGCTGCTGCTGCTAAGTCGTATCAGTCATGTCCAACTCTGTACAACCCCATAGACAGCAGCCCACCCAGCTCTCCTGCCCCTGGGATTCTCCAAGCAAGAATACTGGAGTGGGTTGCCATTTCCTTCTCCAAGGCATGCATGCATGCTAAGTTGCTTCAGTCATGTCCAATTCTGTGCGACCCCCTGGACAGCAGCCCACCAGGCTCCCTTGCCCATGGGATTCTCCAGGCAAGAATACTGGAGTGGGTTGCCATTTCCTTCTCTATAAACACTTCATATTAACCCTTAATCCTAGGGTGTCCTTCAGAACCTCTCTACCAATAAATACCAAGTTAATCTTTACAAAATTCAACTGACCAACATCAACTCTGGACCATGATAGCCAGGATCTATTTATAAGTCATTCATTCAACCAAATGGATCAAACACTTTGGCCAATCTCTGTGCCAGGTGTTGGGGATATCTTGATACATGGAACAGACTCGGGTTCCATTGTTAAAACAGTGGCAAACACATATCATCATTTGATCCTCTTCAACAGATCCTTGGATAATCGTGAACAATTTATCTGTTTGTCTTTATTGCTACATGGTGGGTTCCCAGAAGTCAAGATGACACCTTATCAAACTCTGTGCCCTTCCATGTACCTGGATCATGGTAAATAAACTTAGAACATGTATTTGATGAATCAATATTTGGATGACTCAATAGGCCCTACTGAAATTACAAGTCTGACAATGTAGAATGTAGCTTCCCATAATGAGTCATGAGCTGGCAGAACTGAGTGTCTTCATCTATAGAACTGGCCTCTGTACGATCTGCTTGACTAACTCTCTTACTGTTATTGCTGTTCATTGGCTCAGCAGTCAACATTTTGCAAAATATTTTCACATCCATTTTCTCACTTGATTCTCCATGGCAGGGATAGATAATCTTTTGCATTGGCTTGAAATTAATTTTCTATATGTTCATAAGCATATTTTGATTGCTCCTAATGAAGTTGTCAAACTGAAGACTCTAGAATTAAATGCAAAGCCCCTAGAGTAATATCTGAAGGGAGAATGCCTGGGCTTACAGAGACTTGGGAATGAATCCTTATCTCTTCAATGAGGGCATTGACAAAGGGGGCCGTGGTCAGATTTAAGGGAAATAAGGTTATAAAACACAGAGAACTTAGTACAGAGAAAAGTCTCCACAAATACAATAAAGGCAAAGTGTCCTATGCTAATAATAGTAGCAAGATAAGAATCAGTCAGGTGGCTCAGCTGTAAAGAATCTGCCGGCTAATCCAGGAGACATCAGAGACATGAGGTGGATACCCGGGCCGGGAAGATAATCTGGAGGAGGAAATGACATCCCACCCCAGTATTCTTGCTGGGAAAATCCCATGGCAGGCGACAGTCCATAGGGTGGCAAAGAGTCAGACACGACTGAGTACGCACAGGCTTAGTTGCTCCATGATGTGTGGGATCCTCCTGGATCAAGGATGGAACCTGTGTCTGCTGTATAGGCAGGCACATTCTTTACCACTGAGCCACCAGGGAAGCCCCCCAAATTAAGCTCATTTCTAAGCCCTCAGTCTTTCCTGAAAGCATAGTTCCTTTTGGAATCTTGCCTAGTCCTCCCTCAGATCCTAATTCAAGCCCTAGAGAAATGTTCCACACTTAAAAACCTACCCCTTTCTAGCTTTGAGTGGTTCATTCAAAAGTTCCAGTTCAACATTCGTATTTGAAAGACATGATGTTTTCCACTGGTTTGGAATTAATTTGCTGTAATTCACACCAGTGTATTTTGATTGCTTTTGATTAAGTTTAACAAACTAAAGAAGTCTGATGAAATTAAACATCAAAGTAAACAATCCCTTTTCTAAGGCTCCTTGTGCATAATTATCAGCCTAGTCATTCTTGCTAAATATATCCATTATGTGACAGTCCCTATGCCTGGGTACTTGTAATTAATACAGAATCCCAAAATCGATTCTAGAGAAATACTCAAAAAAAAAAAAAAAATCCAGGGAAGCTCATTTGCATAACTTCTAAAATATTTGAATGAATTGTTTTGAAACTGGAATAAAAAGAAGGGAGCTTTTACAGGTCAGGGTTTCTTTGTAAAAATAAATAAATAAAACAGGTTGCACATTTAATATTGGGTTTGTTGTAAAGAAAAATAGGTCTTTGGTGGAAAGTATGAATAAACAGGTAAATGACTCTTTGGAGCTGTCACTTTGCAGAAAGCCTCGCCAAAATTAATGGCTAATAATTAACCACCCAAGCAACTAATGTGTTTAGAAAAGTTCACTGGTAGCTTTGTAATGTTGCTGAAAATGATGAAAATTAGAGTTAATATCATTTTATTAAAATGTAGGAAAATAACTTAAATATGTGTATAAGAAGGGGAAAAAAAGACCTCTCCATGGCTCCATGTACTTCCTTTCATCCAGGGAAATACAGAAAATAATTCCAACACTGGAACAGAGCTGTGCTCTGCAAAACTCTCTCTGCTGCTTTGAAGCACAGTGAATCTGGACACAGGATACATCCTCCTGAAGCCTCAGGGTCCTCATGGAACAATAGGGCCTGCCAGCTTTGCACCCAGAGCACTTAAAGGCGGGAGGACCTGAGTGCTCAGTTACTCTCTTCTCTGTGGGTCTCAATTCCTCTGACTACAACTCTTCTCCATACACATCAATTATTAATGGTAATAATAACCAGAAGAAGAATATTTATCAAGTATTTATCAGACCCTATGCTAAGCATTTTTCTTGCATTAGCACTTTTAATCATAACAATGACCCTGTGAGAAGGTTATCTCAGGAAAAAGTATCATCTTTTTCTAAAAGTTTAAACACCTTTTCTAATGAGGAAACTAAATCTTGGCGGTGAGCAGTCAACTACAACGCAAAGTTGGTTTCTGAACTCAGGAGCCTGTGTCTTTAAGTGTTGCACTATATAGTGGCCCCTGGGATGGGATTTCCAAGCTGGAGGTGCATGGGTGAGCTTCAGGAAGAAATACAATCTCTGAAAATATTCCAGAAATAGTTGTATATGTGAACTCATTTCATGAAAGTTTCCAAAACTTTCACTTAGTTCTCAAAGGAGGCCCTTACCTGCAAAAGACTAACATTAAACACTTTACACTGAGCCAAACTCAATAGTCTAGACTATTTTGCTATCTAAAGTGTGGTCCGGGAAGAAGTAGCATCAGCATCACCTGGTAGCTTGCAAGAAAATGCAAACTGTGGGCCCTGCTCCAGACATACTAAATCAGAATCTGGCTATTAGCAAGATCCCCAGGAGATCTCTGTGTCCCCAAAACAGTCTGTGAAAGCAAGGAAGGTCTTCCTGGATGAGGCAATGCATGAAATAAGCCCCATATAAGGGCCTCCCTAACGGCTCAGTGGTAAAGAACCCACATGCCAGTGCAAGAGAATTGGATTCAGTCCCTACTCTGGGAAAATCCCACATGCCATAGAGCAACTAAGCCCATGTAACACCACTATTGAGCCTGTGCTCTAGAGCCCAGGAACCGCAACTTCTGAGCCTGTGCGCCGCAACTACTGAAGCCTGCATGCCCTAGAGCCCTTGCTCCACAATCAGAGAAGCTTGTGCACCACAACAGCTACCGCTCATTATAACTAGAGAAAAGTCCAAGCAGCAAAGAAAACCCAGCAATAAAAGTATTTGTTTCAAGTTCCATTAAAATAAAAAGCTCCAAATGATGACTAATCATCAGCCAAGGGCCAATGGAGGTGGATAAAGACATTTCAAACAGAAGGATATGCCCAAACAAACTTAGGAAGCTGCAAGCTCAGAGGATGGGCCGGGGAGCCACAGCAGGTTAAATGGCTGGTGAGTGTGGTGTGAGGCCTGGGGTTCCAGAGGCACAAGGTAGATAGGAAGGTTCATGCAGGCTGCAAGCTCAGTCACTTAAGTCATGTCTAACTCTTGGTCTGTAGCTCACCAAGCTCCTCTGTCTGTGGGGATTCTCCAGGCAAGAATACTGGAGTGGGTTTCCATGCCCTCCTCCAGGGGCTCTTCCTGACCCACATTTCTTATGTCTCCTGCACTACAGCCATGTTTGTTACCACTAGCGCCACCTGGGAAGCCCATATTGTTTGGAACATATGCAGAGGAGAGGGGAGTGGTTACTTATGAAGGAGTGTAAGGTAGTCAGATGCGGATTCCTTAAAAAATTGCAAATAGAACTACCTTATGACCCAGCAATCCCACTGCTGGGCATACACACTGAGGAAACCCGAACTGAAAGAGACACATGTACCCCAATGTTCATTGCAGCATTATTTACAATTGCCAGAACATGGAAACAACCCAGATGTCCATCAACAGATGATTGGANTTTGCTTTTGCTTCTCTTCTTTTCACAGCTATTTGTAAGGCCTCCTCAGACAGCCATTTTGCTTTTTTGCATTTCTTTTTCTCAGGGATGGTCTTGATCCCAGTCTCCTCTACAATGTCACAAACCTCTGTCCATAGTTCATTAGGCACTCTATCAGATCAAGTCTCTTGAATCTATTTGCCACTTCCACTGTATAATCATTAGGGATTTGATTTAGGTCATACCTGAATGGTATATTGGTTTTCCCTACTTCCTTCAATTTCAGTCTGAATTTGGCAATAAGGAGTTCATGATCTCAGCCACAGTCAACTCCTGGTCTTGTTTTTGCTGACTGTATAGCGCTTCTCCATCTTTGGCTGCAAAGAATATAATCAATATGATTTTGATGTTGACCATCGGATGATGTCCCCATGTAAAGTCTTCTCTTGTGTTGTTGGAAGAAGGTGTTTGCTTATGACCAGTGTGTTCTATTGGCAAAACTCTATTAGCCTTTGCCCTACTTCATTCTGTACTCCAAGGCTAAATTTGCCTATTTCTNCCCATGTAAAGTCTTCTCTTGTGTTGTTGGAAGAAGGTGTTTGCTTATGACCAGTGTGTTCTATTGGCAAAACTCTATTAGCCTTTGCCCTACTTCATTCTGTACTCCAAGGCTAAATTTGCCTATTTCTTCAGGTGTTTCTTGACTTCCTACTTTTGCATTCCAGTCCCCTATAATGAAAAGGACATCTTTTGGGGTGTTAGTTCTAGGTCTTGTAGGTCTTCATAGAACCATTCAACTTCAGCTTCTTCAGCATTACTGGTCAGGACATAGACTCGGATTACAGTGATATTGAATGGTTTGCCTTGGAAATGAACAGATCACTCTGTCATTTTTGAGACTGCATCCAAGTACTGCATGTAGGACTCTCTTGTTGACTAAGATGGCTACTCCATTTCTTCTAAGGGATTCTTGCCCACTGCTACTGCTGCTAAGTCACTTCAGTCATGTCCAACTCTGTGTGATCCCATAGATGGCAGCCCGCCAGGCTCCCCCTTTCCCTGGGATTCTCCAGGCAAGAACACTGGAGTGGGCTGCCGTTTCTTTCTCCAATGTATGAAAGTGAAATGTGAAAGGGGAGTCGCTCAGTCGTGTCTGACTCTTCACGACCCCATGGACTGCAGGCCACCAGGCTCCTCTGTTCATGGGATTTTCCAGGCAAGAGTACTGGAGTGAGGTGCCATTGCCTTCTCCTTCTTCCCACAGTAGTAGATATAATGGTCATCTGAGTTAAATTCACCCATTCCAGTCCAATTTAGTTCACTGATTTCTAAAATGTTGACGTTCACTCTTGTCATCTGTTTGACCACTTCCAATTTGCCTTAATTCATGGACCTAACTTTCCAGGTTCCTATGCAATATTGCTCTTTACAGCACTGGACCTTGCTTCCATCACCAGTCACATCCACAACTGAGTGTTGTTTCTGCTTTGGCTCTGTCTCTTCATTCTTTCTAGAGTTATTTCTCCACTGATCTCCAGTAGAATATTGGGCACCTACTGACCTGGGGAGTTCATCTTTCAGTGTCCTATCTTTTTGCCTTTTCATACTGTTCATGGGGTTCTTGAGGCAAGAATAATGAAGTGGTTTGCCATTCCCTTTTCTAGTGGGCCACATTTTGTCAGAACTCTCCACCATGACCCATCCATCTTGGGTGACCCTACACAGCATGCCTCACAGTTTCATTGAGTTAGACAGGATGTGGTCCATGTGATTAGATCCACTTAACCTGCCTCCTGAGAATTCTGTATGCAAGTTAGGAAGCAACAGTTAGAACTGGACATGGAACAACAGATTGGTTCCAAATAGGAAAAGGAGTACATCAAGGCTGGATATTGTCACCCTGCTTATTTACCTTATATGCAGAGTACATCATGAGAAATGCTGGGCTGGATGAAGCACAAGCTGGAATCAAGATTGCTGGGAGAAATATCAATAACCATAAGTGGTTACCACACTTATGGCAGAAAGTGAAGAAGAACTAAAGAGCCTCTTGATGAATGTGAAAGCGGAGAGTGAAAAAGTTGGCTTAAAGCTCAACATTCAAAAAACAAAGACCATGGCATCCATTCCCATCACTTCATGGCAAATAGATGGGAAAACAGTGGAAACAGTGGCAGACTTTATTTTGGGGGGCTCCAGAATCACTGCAGGTGGTGACTGCAGCCATAGAATTAAAAGACACTTACTCCTTGGAAGGAAAGTTATGACCAACCTAGACAGCTTATTAAAAAGCAGAGACATTACTTTGACAACAAAGTTCTGTCTAGTCAAGACTATGGTTTTTCCAGTAGTCATATTATGGATGTGAGAGTTGGGCTATAAAGAAAACTGAGTGCCAAAGAATTGATGCTTTTGAACTGTGGTGTTGGAGAAGACTCTTGAGAGTCTCTTGGACTGCAAGAAGATTCAACCAATCCATCCTAAATGAAATCAGTTCTGAATATTCACTGGAAGGACTGATGCTGAAGCTGAAACTCCAATACTTTGGCCACTTGATATGAAGAGATGACTCATTGGAAAAGACCCTGATGCTGGGAAAGCTTGAATTCTGGAGGAGAAAGGGATGACAGAGGATGAGATGATCAGATGGCATCACCAACTCAATGGGTATGAGTTTGTATAAACTCTTGGAGTTGGTGATGGACAGGGAGGCCTGGCATGCTGCAGTCCATGGGGTCACAGAGAGTTGGACAGAACTGAGCAACTGAACTGAATTGATCCTCACTTTGCTCCAGGTAAGTTTGAAGAGGGCTTATAAGATCACATTAAGACAAAAAGATAAAGGTTGAAACTCATGCAAAAAAGGAAAGTAATTAAGGTAGAAATGAAGCAGATTCCATAAGTGAGGCTGGAAAAATGAGACGGTAAAGATCTAAGAGCTGGCCACATGTATAACCTCAAGTGTTATAGAAGCTAATGTGGAAAGGGAAGGTTGGTCATTCGTGCGGCTCACAGTGTTTGTAAGAGAAACACCAGGTAACCAGAGTCATAGCCATAATTGGGGCTTCTCAGGTGGCATCAGTGGTAAAGAGCCCACCTGACAATGTGGGAAGCATAAGAGACGTGGATTTGATCCCTAGGTTGGAAGATCCCCTGAAGGAGGAAATGGCAACCGACTCCAGTATTTTTGCCTGGAGAATCTCATGGACAGAGGAGCCTCGTGGGCTACAATCCATAGGGTCGGACATGACTAAAGAGACTTAACATGCTTGCATGCATGCATAGCCATACTTGAACTAGGACAGAGAAGATGGTATCTGTGGAAGCCTCTAAAGGAGGACCCTACAAGATACAATGAGCAATGCCTTTGTAGTAAATACCACTGAGATTTTCTAACCACTCCCAATACGGATTAGGAACAGAGCACCCCTCAAAGGCCCATCTAGTGAAAAGAACAGGATTCAGGGGAGAGAGTATAGAAAGGACAGAGTAATGAGATCTCATTCCCAGAGTCTAGTGATAGGACTTGACCTAGGATAGATGTCAGCCCCTTTAGAATTTAGACTCCAGATTCCAGGTTTTCACTTGAACAATCCCTTACATATTGCTTTTCTTAGCAGAATTTTTTTAACATCAATATTGAGAGACAATGAACTCAGGACTGTCCACCCTGAAAAGCACCCAGAGTATGGCTAGTCCTAGCTACCATTTCAAACCCATGCACCTTAATCAACAACAGAGCCAAAAGTGGAGGTGCTATCTTCTTGTAGGGTTGAAGAGCCCCTCAAGAAGAATGACTGAGAAGAAGCCATTCTTTCTCCAACTGGAGGAGCCAACAGGCAGGCAAAACTGAGACCCTTCTTGATAAAGAGTCTTGGGCCAGTCCCAACACACAGATGAATGAGTGGGCAGGTCCACACCACAGAGAATGGACTTAAGAATTTTAGCCTGGAATTTTTTAAGTTGATATGCACAGGAGCACCATGTATAGGCTTTCATAGCAAATCCTTACCCATGCTAGGCTACTCTGGGAACTTATAGGTACTAGGGAAAAGACCCTACTGCTAGTCACAGATGTAGAAGGTAGGCACAGGACCACATCCTGGAGCTTCAGCTTCAGCACCCAGTCCTTCCAATTAATATTCAGGGTTGATTTCTTTTAGGATTGGCTGGTTTGATCTCCTTGCCATCCAAGGGACTCTTAAGAGTCTTCTCCAGCACCATAGTTCAAAAGTATAAGAAACAAATTGAAATGATGGGCTTCAAAACACTTTCTGATTTTACTGCTCCATCGACTAACCCTGACTGCTGTTAAGAAATTGTAGTACCGAGTCCATGCATGCATGCTAAGTCAATTCAATCATGTCTGACTCTTTGTGATTTTATGGACTGTAGCCCACCAGGCTCCTCTGTCCATGCGATTCTCTAGACAATAGTACTGGAATGGGTTGCCATGCCCTCTTCCAGAGGATTTTCCTGACCCAGGGATTGAACCCACATCCTTTATGTCTCCCTGCTTTGGCCGGTGGGTTCTTGACCACTAGAGCCACCTGGGAAGCCCACTGAGTACATATAGGTATCAATAACTGTGAGTCTTTGATGAGCTTGTGTATTAGTTCATAATCAATACAAAGGCTAGAAAAGAGTCAACCAAAACCACACATGATCTCATACTGTTCCTTGTGGACTTTACCACCATTTGGTAATTGGTTAAAGACATTGTCTGTGGTCGAAAAGCCTTATACAAAAGTCTATTTGTTTCTCACATAAAGCATTGATCTGAAAAACCCAGGCTTCAGTGAGTTCATCAAAGAGACACTTTCTATGAAATGTTTCCAAACTTGTAAGTGTGTGTTCAGGAGAAGCAGAGAGAGATCTTTTTTAAGATGGGATAAACTTATCATCTTTGTCTAGCCAATCAATCACTAATCATAGACTCAATAAAGCTGAGCAAGTTATTAGGGCAGGGAACCCACCATTCAGAGTCATTAATAGCTGTTAGCACAAAGGATCTTTCTCTGGCATGGTATTCAACTATAGTTTTTAATACAATGAGCTACTATTCTACACAATGTGAGGGGCTTCACCAAGAGTAACTTGTGATCTAATCTGTTAACGTTGAGGTGGATGGCTTTTCAGAGCTGGGAGAACAAGCCTCCAAGACTCAGTTGGAATCCGAGCTCCACAGTTTTAATCCCCATGGTGCGCCTCATGTAATCATCCTAAAGTCTGTTTTCATTACCAGATCTATCAATCATATTCAGGTCATCTCACTAAGTTTTTATTACACCTAAGTATTTTCCAGGTAATGTAAAATTTAAAACAGACTTTAAAGTCCCAGTTGGACACTTGATTTTTTGTTTGTACCAGTCTTCACTAATCCAGTTAATTTTTTAGTTTGTTGGTTCTGAGAAGGGGTTTGTTTTGTCTTGGTCTTGATCATTAAGTTGTTCTTGTCAAACTAGGAGCCAGGAGGGTAAGACCCAATTTTGCTGGAACACTTAGCAACTAAACTCAGTTTTAAGTTTCACTCTGCCAATAAATGAGATCTCTACCTTAAAAAGCCTGGAGAGAAAGTATGTTGAGATCCCCAAAAGCTCTTTTGCCCACCCATTTCAGCCTCCTACCTTTTCCAGAGTAAAGTTGTTGACCCATGGGTTGGGACAGTCTTGCCTTCTATTTAAACAAAAGGGATATATTCCCTTTCTACCCAGTCTAGGTTATCCATCCTTTGGTTAATCTTTGTTAACCCAAGCTAGGCTGACTTCACAAAGAGTCAATATTGCCAAAGGTGGCCCAGGAGAGAAGAGATGCCACTAAAACTTCACCCAGATGTATTCCTCAAGCTACCATTCCACACCATGGGTTCTATTCATAAATGAGTTTGTAGAGAAGGACAACTGTCTGTAAAATTTTTCACATGGAGGTGTAATCTTCCCATCCCCCAGTGGCTCCCAGGGGAGCCCAAGCAAAGCTGCTGCAAATTCAGTTACTCAAGACTCCCCTTCTACCAACAACCAGCTCTAGCAGGAGTGCAAACAAATAGAGTTCAAAACACCATTTTTACAAAGCCATATGTCCAAACACCTGACAAGGGAATCTGAGTGTTAAGACAAATCACATCCAGCTTGCCAGGGAACAAGATCAACTCTAGAAGAAAAACGTCCCTGTCATTTAGCTGGGATATCTGACAGCCAATCCCCTGAGCTTGACAGAGATAAGAGTGGCCAGTCCACCTTTACTTCTGCCAAAGTCATTTCTTTCCCTGATGGCTAGAGAGATAAAAGACCTAAAGCCATAAACATGAGTAGGTGAATTTGTAAAACCGAGTTTCTCTTGAAATAGAAAACATTATTACCAAAAAAAAAAAAAAACAACTTCAAAACAAGAAAAACCTCCAAGCTGTTATCTTTGGTGCCCCTCATGGCCATGTTTCTAGAATGGGACTGAAGTCACTGTAGAGCTTCCCCCAGGATGGGTTCAAGGTCTAAACAATGCTGGCACGGGTTTTTTTGATTGGCTGGGAACCTTCCAAGGTATCTTCTTTCTATGTAATAACAAGCTTCCTATTTGCAGGCAAAGACCAATCCCAGCCGAAGGAGAGAGGGGCTTCTGAGGGGCTGAGATCCCCCTGGAAGCATTAACTGCATAAGTGAGTAGAAGCTGATGCTCATACGCTGCTATGAGGAGAAGAACCAAGTAATTTTCCAGGACAGCTGAGGGGTGGTAGTGAGACTATCCCTCAATCACAGATGAGCTAAGGAAGGGTTACATAATAGTGTTTGATATCTTCCTTGGAGGCTCAATTGGTAAAGAATCCACCTGCAATGCAAGAAAATGCCTGCAGTACAGGAGACCTGCATTTGATCCCTGGGTCAGGAAGATCCCCTGGAGAAGGAAACAGGAACTCACTCCAGTATTCTTGCCTGGGAAATCCCACAGACAGAGGAGCCTGGTGGGCTGCAGTCCATGGGGTCATAACAGTTGGACACGACTTAGCAACTAAACCATATAGGGAAGGGTTACATAATAGTATCTGATGGCAGCAGGGGGAGATGCTCCCACCAGTTGAGGTAAGGACACAAACCACAAGAGGAGAGAGGTGCCCCAGTAGGGAACTTCGTGAAGGCCTGATGGGGATTTGGAGCATGATCAATGTGGATTAGAAGCTCACGGTAGATGGAGCTACTTTCTGGTGACTATCATATACTGTTGAGTGGGACCAAAGGGTCCTATAGTTCACCCTTGGAGCTAACCTCATGCTTCAGGGGCATGTAGCATTGTGCCCATGATCTAACAGAGGAAGAACACATCCTCCTAAGGGCTGCATGGAGCCCCAAACCTAGGGGTCCTCTAACACCTTTTTATAGCCACAGCGTGACTTTGGACCCAATGACATGGTGAGGCCGTCAGGAAGAATCACACAGCAGGATGACCTTCTCACTGCCTGCCAAAAGAGGAAGTAGAAAAACTGGCCAATATATTGGAGTGACTCTCAGGGGTATCTACTGGAAATATCAGCATTATATGATTCTTCATCAAGGCCAAGCAAGGAAAGCAACAGGCCTGTGTCTCCTGAGACATGACTTCTTCTTGCCATTCCTCCTGAGATATGACACACTGATGGGTGTGTGTCTTGGTCAGCCTGGGCTGCCAAAACAATCGTAGACAGAGGAGGTTAACAAGAGAAATTTATTTTCTCATAGTCCTGAAAGCTGAAAATTGAAGGTCAGGGTGCCAGCATGGTTGAGTCCCCTAGAGAGCCCTCTTTCTGGTTTGCAGGTGGTGTTGATCTCACCACATGCTCATAATGAAGAAAGAGAAACAGAACTCTGTTATCTCTTCTTAAAAGGATACTAATTCCATCATGAGGGCCCCACTTTTATGACCTCATATAACTCTAATTACCTCCCAAAGGTCCAGGCTCCAAATACCATCACACTACCAGGGAACGCATTTCAGTCCAGAGTAGTATATTTTGCCATAAACCCAATCACTCTCTTTTATGAATCCACATTAGCAAGCAATACTGTTTCAACATGTCAGCCTTGATATTAGCGTAGTGAGGGTATGGTTTGGTGGAGGCTATTGAAAGACATAATAAACAAAATGATTGGATAGAATAAATGCTTATGAAATATTAGTCCCTCACTCCGACTCCTTTTCCCTTTTCTTCCAGAAAAGAATTTCTAAACCCTCTCCTCTGACTGTAAACCTCAAATGTCTTCCATTTCCTCTGCTCTAAACCAATTAAAACACTCTGGTTTCTGGAAACTTCAAAGAGGACAGGTCACTAGCTCATGAAATATTTTTCTGGCACCATGGAAAGAATGGAAACTGAGAAAGAACAAGAGATACTCTCCACCCACAAGATATACAAAGAGCAGAGACCCCAAACATTATCAACATGTATTTCTTTTAATTTTTTTCATTAAACTTTTTATTTTGTATTAGAGTATGGCTGATTAACGATGTTGTGATAGTTTCAAATAAACAGCAAAGGGACTTGGCCACTTATTAATACGTGTATCCATTTTCCCCCAAACTCCCCTCCCATCCAGGTTGCCACATAGCACTAAGCAGAGCTCCATGTGCTATACAGCAGGACCCTGTAGGCTATCCATTTTAAATATAGCAGTCCAGTATGTATTTCTTGGAAACAGCATGTGCTAGATGCAGAAGAATAGAATGAGGAAGGTCCTCAAAGAGTTCACATTACCTTAACAGGGAACATTAAAATTATAACTTATGTGGTTCTGATTGTAAGTGCTAAAGTGGCTTGGAGGAGGGAGAGATCTGGGTTAGCCAGAATAATGAGAGAAGAATTTATGGAGAAGGTCATATGGGAGTTGGAGCTTGAAAGACAAGTAAATATTTCAGAAAGGAGAGAGAAGGGTTTTGTCAGAAGAAACCAGCACGCAGAAGCACACAGGCACAGACCTGACAGGAGGCGGGAACGTGAGCAGGTCTCTGCGGCTGGAATGGTGGCTAGGTGCTAAGATGCATTCATTCACTGACTCATCCTTTCTTTCATTAACAAACATTTACTGATCATCTATTGTACATAGTCACTTCAGTCATGTCCAACTCGTTGTGACCCTGTGGGCTATAGCCCACCGGGCTCCTCTATTCATGAGATCTCCCTGGGCAAGAAAACTGGAGTGGGTTGCCATTTCCTCCTCCAGCAGATCTTACCAACCCTGGAATCAAACCAGCTTCTCTTATGTCTCCTGCATGGGCAGGTGGGGTTCTTTACCACTAGCACCACCTGGGAAGCCCAACCACCTGTTATGTCATAGGAAATGTTCCTGTTAAAGAGAACTAGATAGTGAACAACAACGAAACTTCCTTCACTCATGCAGCTTTTATAAGAAAGAAAAACAAATAAATATATATTCCAGGTGGTGATAAAAACTATGGAAAAATGAAGATTACGGTTTCCAGTCAAGTAAAAGGAATCATGAACATTTTGCCTAAAACATTGAAAATATTAACAAAATATACAATGTGATTTTTTTCCACTTTCTCATTTTAAATTGGAAGCTAATTGCTTTACAATGTTGTATTGATTTCTGCTGTACAACAACTTGAATCGACCACATGTATACATAGGTCCCCTCCCTCTTGAACCTCCCTCCCACACACCCCCTCCACCCTTCTAGGTCATCATAGAGCACCAGACTGAGCTCCCTGTGTTATATAGCAACTTCCTAAAGAGGTATCTATTCTACTTGTGGTAATATGTATGTTTCAATGCTACTCTCTCAATTCTCCCGATCTTCTCTTTCCCCTGCTGTGTCCACAAGTTCCATTTTCTATGTCTGCATCTCTATCCCTGCCCTGCAAATAGGCTCACCAGTACCATTTTTCTAGATTCCATATATGTATACTATGTAATGATTTTTATTTTTGCAATTATCTTTAAGATACTGAACCTCAGAAAACAATGGACTGCAATTCTCGAGAGACAAAAAGTAAATAAAGTGAACCCTACAATATTCCCAGGTAGTTAATTCTACTAATAAGCATATAAAATGTAAATGGTCTAAATACTCCAAATAGAAGACATGGATTGTCAGATTGGGAAGAAAGCAAAGAACAACTGTATGCTACCTACCTATAAGAAGCACAAATTATGATAAAAGCAAAAGATGGAAAAAGATATACCTTGCAAACACTAACCAAAAGAAAGCTGGAGTGGTTATAATAACAGCAGACAGAGTAGATTACAGAGTAGAGTATAATCAGAGGTGAAGAAAGATACCTCACGATGACAAAATCATCAGTTCATCAAGAGGACAAACAATCATCAAAAGATGCGTGTGCTGTGTGTGCTTTGTCACTCAGTCATGTCCAGCTCTATGACCACATGGACTGTAGCCCACCAGGCTCCTCTGTCCACGGGATTCTCCAGGCAAGAATATTGAAGTGGGTTGCCATGCCCTCCTCCAGGGGTTCTCCCCAACCCAGGGATCGAACCCAGATCTCCCACATTGCAGGTGGATTCCTTACCACCTAGGCTACCAGGGAAGCCCAAGTGAAAGTGTTATAGCTCAGTCGTATCCAACTCTTTGCAACCGCATGGACTGTAGCCCACCAGGCTCCTCTGTCCATAGAAGTCTTCAGGCAAGAATACTGGACTGGAGTGGGTACCCATTCCCTTCTCCAGGGGATCTTCCTGACCCAGGGATCAAACTTGGGTCGCCTGCACTGCAGGCAGATTCTTTACCGTCTGAGCCACCAGGACACCCAATAATAAAGTCTTCAAGATACTTGAAGCAAAAACTGATAAAACTATAAGGAGACAATTTGAGTCGAGAATTTCAATACTTCTCTCTCAATTGATAGAACAAGTAGATAGGAAAGCAATAAGCAATGGGATTAGAGGAGACTGTGCAGGAGAAAAAAAAAAAAAAAGAAAGAAAGCAATAAGGACATAGAAAATTAAGCAACAGTATCAATGAACTTGACCCAATTAATATTTCTAGAAAATGCCACACAACAAATATAGAATACACGTACCCTTCAAGTGTGCACAGAACATTTCCTAAAATAGACCATATTCTAGACCACAAATTTAAAGTTTTAATAAACTTAAAAAGACTCAAGTAATACAAGGTATATTTTCTGACTACAATGGAATTAAATTAGAAATCAACAACAAAGGTCTTTGGAAAGCCCTGAGACATTTGCTAACATACTTCTAAACAACTCACAAGGAATAAATCAAAATGGAAAATAGAAAGCATTTTGAACTGAATGAAAATGAAAACACAACATAGTAAAATTTGTAGTATGAAATTAAAACAATACTATAGGGAAATGTGTAGCACTAAACACAATTTCGGCAAGAAAAAAAAGTCTCAAAACCTCTGTTTCTGCAGTAAGAAACTAGAAAAAGAAAAACAAACTAAACCCAAAATAAGTAGAAGGAAATAACTGATAAAATCAGACCAAAAATCAATGAAATAAAAAACAGTAAAGCAATATATTTAAAAAATCCATGAAATCAAGAGAGGGCTCCTTGACAAGATTAGTAAAATTGATGGTTTTCCAGCAGGCTAATCAGTAAGAAAAAAAGAAGAGATAAATTACCAGTATCAGGAATGAGAAAGCTAACATCAACACAGATTTTACAGATATTAAGATGATGATAAGAAAATACTATTTTAAAAACTTTATGTTAATAAACTAGACAACTTAAATGAAATGGGTATATTTCTTGATATATAGAAACTATTAATACCAAAACCCTATCACAAATAAATTGAAAACTTAAATAACTTTGTATCTATTTTTAAAAAATTCTTCACACAAAGAAAATTCCAAACCCAGATGATTTCACTGACAAATTCTATCCAATTTTAAGGAAAAAATAATATCAATTCTATACAAACTCAGAAAACTGAAGAAGAGAGATACTTCCCAACTCATTCTCTGCAGTCTTTCTTACTCTGATACTAAACCATTACAATACCAATACATTACAATAAAACTATAGACCAATATCCAAAACAGCAGAAGTCCATATGCAAAAATAATAACAAAAAATTCCAATCTACATGTTATTGAATAAGATAAAAAATGAATGCTCTTTTAAGTCACTAAGCTTGTGATAGTTTATTATGCAGAACCAGAAAACTTATACAATGAAGAAAAGTTTTGAACAGACACTTTGCCACCTAAGACATATGGGTGGCGAATAAGCACATGAAAAAAATGTAATTAGTAAGTAAGGAAATTCAAATTAAAACCTCAATGAGCAACCACAACACTGCTTTTAGAATTATTGAGTGTTCGCAAGCTTGAAGAGGAACTGGAATTCACATACCATACTGATTTATCTGTAAAATGGTACAGATACATCAGAAAATAATTCAACAGTTTCTTGAAAATTAAACATATGCCTACCATATAACTTAATCATTATGTTTTGAGGTATTTACCCAAAAGAAAGGAAAAAATGTGTTCACCCAAAGCCTTTTACATGAATGTCCACCATATCTTTTAAAGAATCCACCTGCCAAGCAGGAGATGTGGATTTGATCTCATGCTGGGGAAGATCCCCTGGAGAAGGAAATGGCAATCCACTCCAGTATTCTTGCCTGGGAAATCCCATGGACAGAGGATTCTGGCAGCTACAGTCCATGGTGTCTCAAGGTTGGACACGACATAGTGACTAAACAGCAGCAGCCACCATATCTTTATTTGTAATAACCAACAATTAGAAACATTCCATGTAGCAATAGGTGAATGGATCAGCACACAATGAAATCACACTCAGCAATGAAAAGAAATGACACTCATTATGACACAGATGAATCTCAGAATAATTGTGTTGAGTGAAAGAAGCCAGATTACAAAAGAATACATACAATATAACTCCATTTATATGAGTTCTAGAAAATGCAAGCTAATCTGTAGCAACAGATCAGCAATTGCTTATGTGTGAGGAGAGGCAGGAAGAGATTACAAAGCAACAAAAGTAGACATTTGGGAGTAATGGATGGTTCATTATCTTGATTGTGCTGATGGTTTCACTGATGAATATGTCAAAAGTTATAAAAATGGTGTAGTTTAAATATGCATGTGTGCCAATTATACCTCAATAAAGCTGTTAAAGTTTAAAAATAAAAAGAAGAATTAGTGGATAGAGAATGACAAAGGTGTGTTTTAGGTAGGATGTTCACAGAAGGCTCTCTGAGGAAGTATCATTTGTGTAAAGGCTTGAATGAAGTAAGGAAGTGAGCAGAATGACAGTGGGTGGAAGAGCATCCCAAGCAGACAGAATAGTAGGTGCAAAGGCCCCGGGGTGAGATCATCTCAGCACATTAGAGAATAATGTGATTAGGATCAAGTGAGCAAAGGACAACAGTGAGATCAGAGCGTAGAAAAGGCCCAGATCATGTAGCACTTATCTGAGTAAAATTAGAATGTATTGGATTGTTTTGCACTGACTTGTAACATGATCTGACAATGTCTTTAAATTATCATTCTACACAGAGAACAGACTTGTGGTTGCCAAGA
>SJYW01025411.1:0-69092 GCA_006410735.1 Raphicerus campestris
GCTGGGTCTGTCTGCTTTTGGTGGCCTCAAAGACCTTCAGTCTGCTCCACTCACAAGATCTTTGTCCCTAAGTACACTCTAAGCTTCCAAACCCTTGTTGCATGGAACTGGTAGAATTAAAAGAGCATGACAGGAGCAGGCCTGCTTCAGATTCCCCTTTAGCTGTAGAAAGGAGAATCTTATGAAGACCAGGAGTGGGTGGACTGCTATAAATTCCCAGGCATATGTATTTCACACCGGTATGAGAACTCGTCAATTTCTCATAGTTATATCCTACTTGTTCTGGCATCCTCCAGTTTCCCTTATGCATCCAAGAGTCTTAATATGAAGATCCCTTTAGGCTGAGTCCTGCTGTGACCATGTGAAATCAGCTACTTTTCCTGTATGTTGGAATGTTCTGGCCCTGAAGGTGACTGATGGGAGTATTTTGCCCCATTGTAAGATGGTCTGTGACAGGCCAGAGGTAGCCTGTGCAAAGGACCTGTCATACAGTAGACTTTGGAGTTCGTTCCCATCTTCCTTTCTTACCATTTAATACCAAGAACCACGTCTTATCCACCTTGAATCCCCAGTGACCAGGATAGAGTTGAGGACATACTTGGTTCCTATGACTCTATAGTACATCCTAAGTCCTTCAGACAGAAATACATAAATGCAGTAGATCTTAAAAATATACACAGGTATTCCTAGGTTTTCAAACCCTCACTATTCAAACTCAGGAGTCTGGATGATTCTGGGAAGTGTTCAAATCAGTCTCTCACATTATACACTCAGGAATTACTCTCTGAATTTCAAGAACCAAGTAAATTTGGATCATATGCTGTCTGCTTGCTATCCAAACACTCATTGTTCCAACTCACTCTGTGAACTCAGTTTACTGTTATGGCTAGGATTTTGAGCCCTAACCACATTTTATGTTCCCGTCATTGAGTGACACAAGTCATCCAGAGGGTTCCCTTAGCTCCATATCATTTTGTGTATTATTTTAGAACAAGCTTCTGCATTCATACTTGAATTAGGTGTGTTGTATGTGTGCTGAGACTAATGATCGACTTTAAGCAAAGCCATCTAATGGTGAATAGCCTCATGCAAGTGGTGTTTCCTTATATTTCTAATAAAGAGTAGGATGGCTCAGTCTAAGAGTAAATGCATATGTGGTTTGGTTGGATAGTTCCACACCCTTCTCTGTAGGATGGACTATCTTGCACTCCTACCAGTATATGAGATGTATTTGTTTCTCCACAACTTTGCAATGGAGGACATTGTTGAATTTTTGGAAATTTGGGGTTTGTTATTTAAAATTTGGCCTTTACCATTTTTCTTTCCCAGGCTGAGAATACACAGGTTACATTACCACTGGAGGGCCGTTTGGTGGGAAAAGTTGGTTTTGAGACCTACAAGAATTACTTCACAACTGGTGCTCATTGGTTTATCATCATTTTCCTTATTCTAGTAAATGTCACAGATCAGGTAAATAGAACATTCATTTTGATTTGTGCCCTCAGCTTGATATTTACCTACTATTTATATGTATTTATCTTATAATCTTTTAATATGTGTATTAAGAAATTTATCTCAAAGAACTGGCCTCTGAGCTTGTGGGATCTAGCTGGGTGAATCTGAAATCAGAAAGGCAGGCCTGTAGACTGAAAACTTGAGCAGGAGCTGACCCTGCTGTCTTGAGGCAGAATTTCTTCCTCCTCCAGGAAGCCTCAGGTTTTGCTCTTAAGGCCTTCATCTGACTATACAAGGCCACCACTGAGGGTGTTTTCCTCTACTTCAGTTCTGAGGATGATGTGAACCACATCCACAAAATACCTTCAGAGCAACATCTAGATGAGTGTCTGGTTGAATCGCTGAAAACTGGCCTGGCCAAGCTGACACAGAAAACCTGATCATCACAGTATCTGTCAAACTTTTTCCTTCAAAAAATCCCAGTATTTGCATTATTACTGTTATATTTTGCAGTTCACTTGGATTTGCATTGAAATGCATTATCCGTGGGGAGCATAATAAGTGAGGCTTACTGGTGTCACATGTACATGATAGATTCTAGGGAAAAGACAATATGATTAAAACATATTAAAATGTAACATGCTCTCCTCTGATCTGTGGTCATCTGGGATGTGGGACTTGGTGCAGACCTAAGCTGGCAGGATCGTCTTCGTGTTCTGGAGCCTTTCTGTCCTCCATCCCAGTTAGCACAGGTGTGAGGTCTCAGTGATGACAGTGTGTGAGTGACTGTTGTTTCCTGCTCCAGGTTGCCTATGTCCTGCAGGATTGGTGGCTTGCAGACTGGTGAGTGATTCCTGATCTGACCCAAAGGGCTGTGAGATCTACATGAACCCCACTTTCCCACAGAGTCAGGGAGAGAGATGGGGCTAGATCAGTCTCCTCTTCTGACTCTCATGTAGTTTCCCTAAAGAAAAATCAAACTTCCTGCTGGTGGTATGTGACCCTCCCGTGGTCTCTCCCCATGTCTGATCCTCAGCAGCTTCCTCATAGATGATTTTAAGAACTGAAAGTCAAAATTCAAGTTGAATTTTTATAAGGTAGACAGACACAGGGCCCTGTAATTGCAGAACCATTTTCTAGCACAAAGCTCATCTCCTAAATCAAGATTAATTTTTTTGTGTTTTTGTTATTTATCTAAATTGTATCTATAGCATGATTTTTTTCTTCCTTGTTCCATAGGGCAAATGGACAGAGCCTGTATGCCATAATATATGGAAAAGGAACGGTAATTGTGCTGCTTGACCCTGTCTGGTACCTTACAGTTTATTCAGGTAAAGCTGAGTCATCTGGTCTATTATATGAGAGTCTGAGGTGCTTACAATGAGCCTGTGTGAGCAACTAGGGCTTCCAGGAGCAATTCAGTAATTTCTCAAGAGATTAATAAGAGACTGAGTCACATTTTCCCTGTGAATTAATTAAAATGATTATTTTTAAAATCTACTAGAACAAAGAGGTTGAATGAAGACTCTTAATTTGCTCTGTACTGGATTTTGGAAGTTAAACAAGGATCACACATTCAGAAAATCAACCATGGGAAATATGTGGCTATTGTCTATTCTAATAGGCTGCTTTAGCTAAATCTTATATCGTTACATGGATAATCAAGGAGGTTAGAAACAGATTCCTACCTGTGGTTCAGATTGTTCTAATTCTGTCTGAATAAACTCTGGCTTTTATGGAACTTGGATGAAATCCTCTGGCAGCAAGTGTCCCCAGGTAAAAATGTATTCTGTTGCAGGTGTGCAACACTGCTCATCTCTGCTCATTACCACCCTGCTCATCTCTCGAGCTTCACTAATTACTTGAGAGAGATGTTAAGCAGGGAAAAATGCAGTGTCTAGGAATTAGGATTCCGTCTCTTTCTTACCTTGAAATCACATTGTTATTGTGTCTGCGACTGTGTGATTAATTTGCATCTGGCTTGCCAGACTGATATTAATATAGCTCTGTGCTTTCACAGGTATATTTAAAAATATGTAGCATTCTATACTTTTTAAAGGAAACTCTTATCTAAAATATTAAATATTTTCACAGGAAGCCTCACAGAAGCTTTCTGTAGAGAAAGAGTGCATTATCTTTTTAAGAACCCATTCATTGAAATTCGGTGTTTATTACATTGATCACTTGCAAGAAACATAAATCCATTCATTGTTTACCTTTCAATTAGTGGACTATGGGGACTTAAAGGAAGAAGGAAAGGATTCTGTTACACATTTATATGGGATGGTGGGGTAAGGAAAATGCCTGTTGATGGAATTCAGGAATTTGAGTAGCCTTCAGAGTTGAAATAACAGTGATGTGTCAGCTGAAGGCATTTGGTGGAATATTTATTACAGAACGTTTTTTCACTCTATTTAGCATTGTGAGTTCAGGGGATGTTAGGAGGGCTATTTTAATTTTTATATGCATAGTAGGTACTCATTGATGTCATTAATAAAACATAAACATAAGTGATTATATTTATTTCCAAAAGTTTCATGTTTCTCTATAATATTTAGTGAGTGATTAGTTGCTCATTAGTTGCTCATTAATTATGTGTTAAAATATGATTTGTATGTTCTTGCAATTATTTAAGGACTTTTTAAATTGCAACTTAATATGGTAATATTTTCATACTCTTTATAGCTACTTGAGCATGAAAACTGCAACTTTACATAGAAGTAAACTTTGATATAAATTTACCATTTACAACAAAATGATAAATCAATTCTCCCATTTCCTGTTATATGCTGGTATCGAAGCATTCCTCAAATTTAGACTGTGTTGCAAATTTAGACACGCTGTAAATACAGAGATTTGAAATATGGAGAAAGGCAAATCAACTACTTTTTATAATTTTCTTTCTTCAAAGATTTTTTTTACTAGAACTTGTAATTGAATTAAGAAAGCCTGAAATTGTAATTTATACTTGTTTTTTTTCCCACATGATTTTTATTAAATGAGAGGAACATAGTGATTTTTCTTTATATTCTTCTTTATAAATATATCCTGTGAATTATTAAACTTGTATAGAATCCAATATTTATATAAATTTATTCTATATTCTTGGCTTTCCTGGTGGCTCAGATGGTATAGAAACTGTATGCAGTGCAGGAGACTCAGGTTTGAACCTTATGTTGGGAAGATCCCCTGGAGAAGGGAATGGCTACCTACTGCAGTATTCTTGCCAGGAGAGTTCCATGGACAGAGGAGTCTGATGGGCTACAGTCCATGGGTTTGGAGAGTCGGACATGAATGAGTGACTAGCACTTTCACTTTTTTTTCATTCTACATCCTATATATTAATTTATAATATAAACTATGTTTATAGAATGAAATGCATAATATCTTTACAAACTGCCTGACATGCTTTAGCAGTTTGAAGAAAAGACAGAGATCTTTGTGCTGAATTATTTATCTTTATTTCAGTTCTAACTGTAGGTACTGTCCTTCTCAGCATCACAAGGTCTCTGTTGGTATTCTACATTCTTGTTAATTCTTCACAAATTTTTCACAACAAAATGTTGGAGTCCATTTTGAGAGTTCCAGTATTGTTCTTTGATAGAAATCCAGTAGGTAAGTCAGACACCAGGTTTGTCAGTAAATATATTTTGTTATCCAACTTAATGCCTGATTATGTTTAATATTCAAAAATAGATGAGGTGCTTGGAAGAAAATCACTGTGCATGTTGACCTATTTTCTACAAAAAGCTTTATTTTTCTTCCCTTGGGCTTCCCTTGTGGCTTAGCTGGTAAAAAATCTGCCTGCAATGCGGGAGACCTGGGTTCGATCCCTGGGTTGGGAAGATCCCCTGGAGAAGGGAAAAGCTACCCACTCCAGTACTCTGGCCTGGAGAATTCCATGGACTGTATGGTCCATGGGGTCACAAAGTGTCAGACATGACTGAGAGACTCTCATTTAAATCTTCTAGGTCCCTAATCTTAGAGCAGCCATCATATTAGTATTTATCTTGCTTTCCCCTTGTGTCTTTTAGCAGGACTTCATTTCTTCATGAAAATTGGAGCCCAAGTAAGCACTGCAAAGATAAGCCTAATTTTCCCAAAAGGCTTAGAAGCCATTAATTATTTACATTTTAGTGGTAAATTACATTGAACTCTTTTTTAGAATTTATTTTCAAAAGTAGAATTTGTAGTAGATTATTTATGCTGAGCTTTGTTTCTGGTGTGTGATAACATGAAGAGAAAACCACATATAGTGATTCTTTGGAAGTTGCAGTTCATAGAATTAGACATCCAGGCTTCCAAGTTTTGTTGTCTATCAGTCAAAGAATTAAAACTATCAGACACCTAATACATTTTCCTGGGCTTTAACTGTGCATTGAAGACAAATTGTGGCACTTATATGGGTTAAATATTTAATACCTGATAGTTTTACCATATAAATTACAGACTCTTAGCAGCAGCAGCAGACATTTAAAATGGGCTTTCCTGGTGGCTCAGAGGTAAAGAATCTGCCTGCAATGCAGGAGCTGCAGGAGATTTCTCTGGGTCAGAAAAATCCCCTGGAGAAGGGTGTGGCAACTCAGTCCAATATTCTTGCCTGGAGAATCCTATGGACAGAGTAGCCCGGTGAGATATATATAGTCCATGGGGCCACAAAGAGTCAGATATGACTGAAATGACTTAGCATGCATGCAGACATTTAAAAACTATTATTGGACAAGAAGTTGGAATGTAGCTGGAGATGTTGGATGTCCCAGTCTGCTGGAACACAGCTTTGGAAGAGCTGTGCCAGCAGCTTCATTACTCGTCTCCTCAGATTCTCACAGGTAAGAAGAGGGGGGCCTTTTCAATCAGCAAACATTTATTGGTTGTCTACTGGTTGTCAGTTGTGGTTCCAACATTGGGCAAAATGACCCTGTGTTTCAAGGCATTTGCAAGCTTAAATAATTATTGAGAGTGGATTGTTTGTTCAAAAAAATTTGGCAGTATATTTTCATTCTGTACCAAAAGATTCAGATTCAAATTTTAATACAGCTGTCGATTGGAGATCTTGATTCACAGATACATAGCAACTCACACATTTACATGCATAATTGTATCTTTTTCCTAATCAATTATGTAAGGATTGCCCTTGATTACAGAAAACTTCCAAAAACTGTTTTCCTGGAATTTTAAGACAGATTGTTTTTTAAATAAAATCACAACAGTGGGAGTGAGAGGAATTTATAGACTAAAATAAGCAATTATTTATCTGAGATCATTATCTCTAAGCTTATAGCAAATTCATGCTGATTTGTAATCAGATTCCTGATGATAATGAAATGTACTCCTGACCCATCATGGACTGTCTGTGTGCTAGAGCTCATCTCTGAAACTGTTAGGGAAAGAAAAGGGAAGCCAGCACTTCCAGTCTTGCCATCTATTAACATCTACACACACTTCTCTGGTCTTTTTAGAAGTGTGTGTTACAGATGCTTTGAAGGGTTCGCCAGGGGACTTAGTGGTAAAAAATCTGCCTGCCAAGTCAGGAGATGTGGGTTCGATCCCTGGGTCAGAAGAATCTCCTGGAGAAGGAAATGGCAACCCACTCCAGTATTCTTGCCTGGGAAATCCCAGGGACAGAGGAGCCTACAGGCTACAGTCCATGAGGTTGTAAAGAATCAGACATGACTTAGTCACTAAACAACAACATCAAATGCTTTGACAGTAGGTCAAACCAAAATCAAAGAAAACTAATCACAGTGATCACATGGATCACAGCCTTGTATAACTCAATGAAGCTGTGAGCCATGCCATTCAGGGCCACCGAAGACTGATAGGTTATGGTGGAGAGTTTTGACAAAATGTGGTCTTCTGGAGAGGGAAATGGCAAACCACTTCAATGTTCTTGCCTTGAGAACTCCATGAATAGTATGAAGAGCCAGAAAAATATGACACCAGAAGATGAGCCCCCCAGGTCAGTAGTTGGTCATTATGCTACTCGGGAAGAGTAGAGAAATACCTCCAGAAGGACTAAAGAGGCTGGGCCAAAGCAGAAACATCACCCACTTGTGGATGTGTCTGATGGTGAAAGTAAAGTCTGATGCTATAAACAACAATACAATACAGGACCTGGAATGTTAGGTCCATGGATCAAGGCAAATTGGATGTGGTCATGCAAGAGATGGCAAGAGTGAATATCAACATCTTATGAATCAATGAACTAAAATGGACAGAAATCGGTGATGACTGTTAATTCAGATGATCATTGTATCTACTACTGTGGGTGAGAATGCCTTAGAAGAAATGGAGTAGCCATCCTAGTCAACAAAAGAGTCCAAAGTGCAGTACTTGGGTACAATGTCAAAAATGACAGGATGATCTCTGTTCATTTCCAAGGCAAACTATTCAGTATCATAGTAATCCAAGTCTATGCCCCAACCATTAATGGTGAAGAACCTGAAGTCAAATGGTTCTATGAAGACCTACAAGACCTGTTAGAACTAACACCAAAAAAAGATGTCCTTTTCATCGTTGGGGGTTGGAATGCAAAAGTAGGAAGTCAAGAGATATCTGGAGTAACAGACAAGTTTGACTTTGGTGTACAAAATGAATTAGGTCAAAGGCTAACAGAGTTTTGCCAAAAAAGCACATGGTCATAGCGAACACCCTCTTACAACAACACAAGTGGTGATTCTACATATTGACTGATAATACCAAAATCAGATTGATTATATTTTTTGCAGCCAAAGATGGAGAAACTCTATACTTTCAGGAAAAACAAGACCTGGTCTGACTGTGACTCAGATCACGAGCTCCTTTTGCAAAATTCAGACTCAAAGACAGTAGGGAAAACCACTAAGCCATTCAGTTATGATCTAAATCAAATTACTTATGATTATACAATTGAAGTGATTAATAGATTCAAGGGATTAGATATGATAGAGTACCTGAAGAACTATGGCTGGAGGTTTGTAGCATTGTACAGGAGGCAGTGACCAAAACCATCCCCAATAAAAAGAAATGAAAAAAGGCAAGATGATTGTCTGAGGAGGACTTAAAAATAGCTTAGAAAAGAAGGGAAGCAAAAAGCAAAGGACAAAGGGAAAGATATACCCAGCTGCATGCAGAGTCCCAGAGACTAGCAAGGGAGAGATAAGAAAGCCTTCTTAAGTGCACAATGCAAAGAAATATATGAAAACAATAGAATGGGAAAGACTAAAGATCTTTTCAAGAAAATTAGAGCTACCAAGGGAACATTTCATTCAAAGATGGGCACAATCAAAGACAGAGCAAGGACCTAACAGAAGCAAAAGAGATAAAGAAGAGGTGGCAAGAATACACTGAAGAACTGTACAAGAAAGATCTTAATGGATAACCACGATGGTGTGTTCACTCAGCTAGTGCCAGACATCCTGGATTGTGAAGTCAAATGGGCCTTGGGAAGCATCACTATGAACAAAGCTAGTGGAGGTGATGGAATTTCAGCTGAGCTATTTCAAATCCTAGAAGATGATGTTAAAGTACTTCATTCAATGTGTGAGCAAATTTGGAAACTTAACAATGGTCATGGGACTGGAAAAGGTCAGTTTTCATTCCAATCACAAAGAAGGGTAATGCCAAAGCATTTTCAAACTACTATACAACTGTGCTCCTTTCACATGCTAGCAAGGTAATGCTCAAAATCTTTCAAGCTAATCTTATTTCTGAGAAATAAGACTAACAAACCGCAAAACAAAATCCACAGCCTATTTTTTTGTTTGTCTTGTTTTGTATTTATTTTTTGTTTTCATTGGAGCTTAGCTTCATCCTTGAGGTCATTTTAATTTGGTTTCACAGGGATAGCTTAATTTTGCATATAAGCACCAAACATTTGGTTTACATTTTGTTTAATTATGATACCACTAAAGTTTAGTATAGAATTAAAGAAAGTGGAAACTTTCATAAAGTTAGTTCTATTTAAATGGAGTGTTGGAATTGTTCCAGGGATGTGGATACACTTCTTAGGAGTAGCATAACTTACTATTTTTTTAGAAAATGCTTTAAAGGGTCGAAATGGAGAGCTTATGTATATTCATCTTTTTCAGATAGCATGAAAAATTACACTTTTCACAAGTAAAAGTTGAAGTTGACCTAAGGTAGTTTTAGATTATCAGGTCTTCAAATTTATTCACAGGATGTTTTTAGAGACATTTTGTGCTTTGTTCACTCCAGTTAATTCCAGGCAATTCTTTGACATTTCTACCAGGTAGACATTCTGATACTTTAGAACTTCTCTTTTGGCAAAATATGGTTAAAGCAGCCTGGGACAAAAATGAGATTCCTAGTTAGTTCTTATAAATTGTAGATTGTATTTTTAAATCTATCAAAGGTATAACAAATGCAGCAGAATAAATATAGCTCTCTTATAAATACTACCTAATTAGCATAAATAAACTAACCATTTAGATGTCATAAATTACTGTTTAGGTTATAAAATGGCATTGAGGGAGATGGAAAATGCATGATTCTTGGTAGAGAGAGCTGCATGAAGACAGAGAGCACTTAATCATGAACAGCTGGCTGCCAGGTAGCTGTGTTAGAAAGGGAGCACCTACCTTGTCCTGAGTCTTGACAGTCTCAGTCATGTCTGAGAGGCCTGAAGCTATGAAATTCAGTAATTCTACCACCTTGCAGAACTTAGAAATAATTGGGTGAAAAAGAAAAACAAAATAGGTTATAAGAACTTCAGTTCAGTCACTCAGTGTCGTGTCCATCTCTTTGTGACCCCAGGAACCCCAGTACAGCAGGCCTCCCTGTCCATCACCAACTCCTGGAGTTTACTCAAACTCATGTCCATTGAATTGGTGATGCCATCTAACCATCTCATCCTCCGTTGTGCCCTTCTCCTCCTGCCTTCAATCTTTCCCAACATCAACGTCTTTTCAAATGAGTCAGCTCTTTGCATCAGGTGGCCAGAATATTGGAGTTTCAGCTTCAACATCAGGACTGATCTCCTTTAAGATGGACTGGTTGGATCTCCTTACAGTCCAAGGTGTTAGCGACGAAATGAAACACCAACATGGCCGAGTGGTTTGAATCTTTTTCTTTAGTTTTCTTATTTTGCTGCTTCTTGCAGCTGCCTTATTTTATATCTTTTGCACAACAATTTACAGGACAAGTTGCCAAACACTATGATTCAATGACTATACAGTGTGCAGGCACGGGGCGAGATAACCTTTACCTTAACTTATTTACTGCAGCTAAGACTTTGTTTTGGAGAACTTCCTTATCAACTTAGAATCCATTTTGATCCTGGGTCTGTTCCTTTTAGAAGGATCAGAGAAACATCCTTGTGTGCAAGAAATGTTCTTTTTCACAGGGTCAAAGGATTCTTGGCTGAAGATCTCGTTTGCAAGAATATTTGGCCCTGACCAGGAGCCTTGTTTGCAAGAGTCTTCCCAGCTTCCCTTATACTTTGTTCCCTATACAAGGGATTCTCAAGAGTCTTCTCCAACACCACAGTTCAAAAACAATTCTTTGACACTCAGCTTTCTTTTTAGTCCAACTTTCACATCCATGCATGACCCCTGGAAAAACCATACCTTGGCTAGATGGACCTTTGTTGACAAAGTAATATCTCTGCTTTTTAATATTTTGTCTAGGCTGGTCATAACTTTCCTTCCAAGGAGTAAGCATCTTTTAATTTCATGGCTGCAGTCACAATCTGCATGGATTTTGGAGCCCCCTAAAATAAAGTCAGCCACTGTTTCTCCATCTATTTGTCATGAAGTGATGGGACCAAATGCCATGATCTTAGTTTTCTGAATTTTGAGCTTTAAGTCACTTTTTTCACTCTCCTCTTTCACTTTCATCAAGAGGCTCTTTAGTTCTTCCCTTTCTGCCATAGGGGTGGTGTCAGTTGAATATCTGAGGTTATTGATATTTCTCCCATCAATCTTGATTCCAGCTTCTGCTTCCTCCAGCCCAGCGTTTCTCATGATGTACTCTGCATATAAGTTAAATAAGCAGAGTGACAATATACAGTCTTGACGTACTCCTTTTTCTATTTGGAGCCAGGCTGTTGTTCCATGTCCAGTTCTAACTTCAGAGGATATTTATGATACTAGTTTCTTACACCATCTAATATTTCAGAGATCTGCACAGCAGAGGTTTCTTCTGTTGGCAGTTATAATTCTCCCAGAGATATGAGACAGAAACTTCATTTTGCCTTGAAAGGCAATTGAGGTGCACTGGGCCAGGAAAAATACCCTTCCTGGAGAAAGAGTTAATACATTCCAGTGGCCAAAATATTGGAGTTTGGAGGAGGATTCCTGTGACAGGTGGTTTTCTGTTCCCTCAGAATCAGCAGCTCATATTTCACATGTCTCTCTATGGCCACCTCATTTTCTGTGGTTCATGGTTGAGGAATCCACAGAAATCATGTAACTGAGCCCTTGGGCATTTTCTTGCAGACACGCTCCATGGCTTCCTTCAGACCCACCATGTTTCAGAACCACCGTCTTAGAGATTTTTCTGCCTGTTACTGTTCACTGTCTATTCCTGACAGTGAGTGAGCCTTGAGCTAGCCTTGACTGCTGTGTGACAGCCTGTATGACATATGCATAGGATCCATGGGTAAAGAACAAGCCTGGTCTTTTCCCCCCAAAATTTTCCCAATGTTTAGGAAAAGTAAAGTATCAGTTACTCACTGTAACAAAGCATTTAGGATGGCTGTAGCAGAGGGGTTTCTTGGGGCAATTTGTGAGGCATATCTACTCCTTAAAGGTCAGTTTCCTACCATATTTAGCAATAGGTGATGCGACTTGCCCTGAATTACAGTTCAGAGTGAGACCTGGGATCAGGAGTCTCTCAAGTCCTGAACTTAACTAGTCAATTATGTTTTTATTAGACCATCTGTCCTAATTCATTCTTTTAGTCATTTTTTCACTTGTTAATCCATTTATTTGATCTTCAGTAAATTAAATAATTTAATTTAGAGGTGGTTATTTTAAAAGTTTTATTATGGTTAGCCAAGAGAAATTTCCTGGAACTCTTCTAACTCTTAATATTTAAAGTATTCAGCAGCCAGTGGAGTAGGCATTAGTCAGTCAGAAGTGTTCAGGCTGTCAGTGGCTAGTGGCCATCACTGTTCACACCAGCTTAAGTCCAGCCCTGCCTATCATGCTATTAGCTCGCCTTTATTGCTAGGTGTTTCCATCTAAGATACCAGGGAAGCCCCAGATATTTAATAGAGCTTTCCAACATGTCTGGTAAAATATCTCTGTCTCATAGGTGTTTTGACATGAATTTTCTGAGTCTATAACCTGGGTGAGTTAGTTCCCAACAACGGTCCTACTACCTCGTGTTGCTCATGACAATGGAAGGAACCTGAGTTTAATTCAGAAGCATAGGAAATCTTTACTCTTTGATCAAAGAATGTAGAGATTTGAGCTTGCATTCTGAAGTACATGTTTTCTCCCATAAGGGCCCTGAGCATGGTTACTTTGTAGAGTTCTTGTCTGTACCTATGAGTCCCACTGCCATCTTAAAGTCATTTTGCACCAGGGACTCTGGTATGAAGGGCAGGTGTAAGGCTTTTGCACATGATACCCTATGAGCAAGTGAAACTTGACTAAGCACAGTGGAAAAAAAAGGAGGGGCTAGACTTTATTACCCAGATTCTATCTTTATTTCCTGGGAGTTATTAATGACCTTTGCTGATGACAGTATGATGAACCAGGCACTTCACTTTGAAACATAAATTTCCCCAAGTTCGAAAACATCAGTTAACAAAAAACAACTGCTTGAAATGTCAATGGAGGCTGAAAATTGAAAACAAAGTATTTATAGCAGGAGGGCTGGTTTTATTCATTCTCTCAAAATATGCTTGAGTGCCTTCTATTCATGAGGCATTTAGCCAGACACTGAGGTAACAGCAGTTAATGAAACAGACAAAATCTGTGTCCTATTAATGTCCTTATTCTAATTTGTGTGAATGGAAAGCAGAAAAATGGTTGTTAGCTCCTGGAAGCAAAGAATGGAATTTAAAAGGTCAGTGATTATACTTGTGGAAAAGACAAGGTTAATGTAAAGGTTCTTGAGATAGCAGGTGTAACTGATACCCACTGGATCGGTGGCCCTTTTAATGAGCCTGTTGCTTGGAGTTGCAAATATTGCTTATGAACCTGGGTTCTGTATAGCAGAGCAGAGGTTTGTCCCTTGATTAAGAAGTGGAGAAGGGAGAGCTCCTACTCTAAAAATACCTCTCCCTAAGGGGAGGGAAGAGTAAAGAAATTTTAAGTAGTGGGAGGCAGGTGGGTCACTGGAGCCGTAGGAAAAGGTAAGAAATTTCCAGAAATAGCCAGAGTATCTAAGGCATGCACAATCTTCCATGGTCCTTTGCACATGGCAGGAATTGTGCTGAGTAGAGCACAAATCCCTCCTTGGGCAGAGACCTTAGCATGGGAATGAAGCCCCTCCAGCTCTCATCTGTGTAGGCACATTCCTGTAGTCAAATTAGAGGTTTCAGGGCACTTGGCCACTGTATATCTTTGAAAACACAACTGGAAAACATCTCTGTCAAATACCAGATGCTTTGAAAGCAACAGAGAGGTAAATCAAGATAAGAGTCCTTTAGCTCTTAGGGTGGGTAGATGAAAAAGGCCCATCACCAGAAATGTTCAGTTTCTTTCTTGTTTCTCAAATGTGGTCCCTAGACCAGCAGCATCAGAATCACTCTGATGTTGTCAGAAATCCAGAATTTCTAGGCACAACTCAGTGCTCTTGAGAGTATACATCTTAACCAGATCCCCGAGAGATTGCTATACAGATTAAAGTTTGGGAAGTAATGTTCTTATGAATGTTGGGCTATTTCTGATTTAACTTCACTCAGACTCACAAGATCCCTCTACCTACTGGTAGTTTCACACACATGTTTACAAATTAAAGATGATTAGAGTGTTGGTGGATTTCAACGTTATCAGAATTCATCTTCCCAACTGTTCTCCCTGATTGATATGTAGCAAGGTGATCACAGACTGGGTTCTAGGTCTTATAGTCTCTTTTCAATGAGAGCAACTTTAAAATATTCATTTTTAGATCTGTATAATGTTTCTGAACTGTGGTGTTGGAGAAGACTCTTGAGAGTCCCTTGGACTGCAAGGAGATACAACCAGTCCATTCTGAAGGAGATCAGCCCTGGGATTTCTTTGGAAAGAATAATGCTAAAGCTGAAACTCCAGTACTTTGGCCACCTCATGTGAAGTGTTGACTCATTGGAAAAGACTATGATGCTGGGAGGGATTAGGGGCAGGAGGAGAAGGGGATGACAGAGGATGAGATAGCTGGATGGCATCACTGACTCAATGGACGCGAGTCTGAGTGAACTCCGGGAGTTGGTGATGGACAGGGAGGCCTGGCGTGCTGCGATTCATGGGGTTGCAAAGAGTCAGACATTACCGAGCGACTGAACTGAACTAAACTGAATCATAGAAATTTGTACTTATATACTCTGTATCTTTTAAGATGATCCTATTATATAACACAGGAAACTATATTCAATATTCTGTAATAAACCATAATGGAAATTAAATTTTAAAAATGACTAAAGTTTCTAGTCCACATGAAAAAGCTTCTACCAAAATGATTAAAATAAGTCTTGCTATTTAAAATGTAGTTAGTAATCTGAAATTTTAACTTTATAGAAATTTATTATGCCCCCAACTAATTCTAGAAAGCAAATTTCTTGCACCTGGGGTGACTTTTCTAGTCAAGAATTTGGGGTTGCTAGGAGCTGAATCCACCCAGATTAGTTCAGAGGAAGAGTGTTTGATGGAGAGGAAATAGGCATCTCATGGAGCTGGAATGATGCTGACTTTCCTATACCTGGAGCTGGGAGCTAGAGTGCACATAGGAGCTGGGGCCATTATCACAGGGCTTATGCATGTTCCAAGCCCTTTTGCCTCTCACCTTTGCTGAGTGTGTTTGGTCTGCTCCTCTTTCCTGCTTCTCTCCTGGCCTCATAGTTCTTTAGAGGGGAAATCAGAATGACTTGGTGGCTATTCGGTAGGTTAGGACTTTTTGTCTCTTAGCTGTGGCCAGGACTGTGGAGGGTTCCTGAAAGAGCAGCACATTTATTCCAAGTCCATCCCCTGAAGATAAAGCAGTTCAAGTGAATGGCAGATTACTGGGAGCTCTGTTTGTCAGCAAGATTCGCAGGGAGAAGAAAGGGCTAAGGCTGAGGTCTGGACAGAGAGTAGGGGCTGAGGACTTTTTAATGGGTGAATAGAAGAGAGAGAAGCTCTCTTCCCCACACTCCACCAGGATAAGGACATAGTTCCAAGAGTGATAATGTGGGTACCTCTCTTTTGTCTCTTCTTACCTCACTACTCCTAAAAATGATATATATGATTCACCAAAGAAGAAAGTAAATGAGATTATTTTAAATGATCAAGGTGAGACCTTTGGACAAGAAGGTGAGCTCAAGAGAAGTTAAAAGTGAGTAAAAAGTTTTCATGATGGGTATTTTGGCACAGGTCTAAGGCAGAGTCTGGGAAGTTGGTTGTGGGTAGTTGTGGGTCCACTTCAAAGGCTTCTGTTCAGTTTAGATGTGTTGAGTCTAAGATGTTCCGTAGGGCAGCCAAGTTCCCAAGGTAGAGGTCAGAAAAGTAGATACAACTTGGGGACACATAAGCAAACGAAATCATTGTAATGAAAGTGAGTGAAGTTTAGCAAGAGAACCAGAAAAAGAGTAAATGGTCAGTGGCACTATTTTTAGAAAAAAATTAGAGGCAGCAAAGGATACTGCAGGAAGTTGAGCTGGAAAGTAGGGTTTCCATGCCTACTCTCTCTACTGATTTGACAGTAGAACCCACCCCATGGTGAAATATTACTGCATCAGCCTGAGTCAAGTTGGACTTTGTCTCCTCTATCTCCAGCAGCTTGATTTATGAAAGGATTTGATCATTTCTGTTTGCTGAAGAACTCTTTCTTCAAATGCCATCTCTCTGTGAATCTCCAGATGGATGTAAGGGACTCTGTTTGGGAAGGGCTGGGCAGTAATGGAAATGACCGAGGGGTGTGAAGCTGGGTGTAATTGGCCTCCACTTCCTCTTTTCCCTCATTCTCCAAGGCATTTCTGTCAAGTCTGATGCTTCAGGCACAAAGTTTGGAAATTACTAGTTTCAGTGACCTTTCATGACCATTAAACCTCTAAAATCTCATGAGAATAATATGAATAACACCTTGCAAATGTTTACTACTCCATAATCTAGAAGGTAGGCATAATCTCTTTATCCTCATGTTTTATCCTGTGCATGTTATCATCTGATTTTTACAGGGAAGGGATTTGCCTCTCAGTAGAGGTTGGATAAGTTGCCTAAAGGCCTCTTGCTGCTGAAAGCCAAAAAAGGACCAATACTTGGTGGTTTTTTCACTGATGGTTTCCTAATTCCTGTTACTTCTGTTTCATGGCATTCATTGAGCAGCTCCCATATTGATGACCTATTCTAATAACAAAGACGAAGAAACCGTGGAGCTGCCAGACTTCTACACCTCCTGCTCCTGTCCTTAGGCTAGTCTAAACTGAATTGTAGGGCTGACAAACCAATGGCCTCTTCTTGTTGAAAGAATTAGGTGCTAGAACCATTGGTGAAGCCAACCATGGACACATGTTAAAAAGTTGACAATACTGTAGAGTAGATGTAGAGTTCAAAACACTCTTTACCCTCAAGGTCAGGTGTGGCATGATATGGGGTCTTTTTTTTCCTGGTGCCTAAGATCACTTCTGTGGTAAAGACTGGGGCTCAAAGAAACACATACTACATAGTGGATGAACCTCAAAAACATGCTAAATGAAAAAAGCCAGACCCACAGACCACATAATGTATAACCCCATTTGTGTTGTGTCTTGAAAAGGTAAATTTATATAGAGAGAAGATTGGTGATTACCTGAGGCTGAGATGAGGGCACAAACATGTCTTAAAACATTTTCGGTGATGGTTGCATCACTCAGTAAAGTTACTAAAATTCATCATACACTTGGATGAATTTTGTGAGATGTAAAATATATCTCAATAAAAATGTAGTTTTGGATTTTATGGTATGTAACTATACTTATAATTTTTGTTGTGTTTTCAAAAAGGCCCAGTCTAGTCATGAGAACTTCTAAGTTTTCAATTATAGCTTGGCTATCAGTAAGTGAGGAGTCCTGGGTGGGGGTCACATGTCCCACACCTAGAGGTGTGGAGAGTTCTAGAGGTGACTGACTTCAGCTTAGATTGTAGACTCAGTTCTTAAAATATGATCATTTAATAGGTTTGTATTTTGAGAAGTTCCGTGTCATCTTTCATGATGTTTTGTGTTGTGAACAAGATAGGAAATTGGAACCAGAGCAGTCAGGAGAACTCTGATTGGTTCTGGGATACCATGGACTTCAAGGGGGTGTACCTTCCTCTCCTCTCCTCTCTACCTTCCCCTCCTCCACCCCTGTTTCCCTCATTCCTTCTCCCTTTCATCCCATTCTTCCCCTTCCCCCTCTTTTCCCCAGTCTTTCTCTTGCTCTCTTCTCCCTACTTTACCTTTTACACAACTAATACACAGTTAGTATAGAAAGATAAGACCATACAGAAAAAATTAAAATTGAACATAATACATAATAGACTTGTTTCAGACTTATTCAGGTTCTTTTCTACTTCTGACTCAACAAATATACCCCATTCAGCACTTTGATGCACTTACTGACTCCTGGGGACACATTCCTAGAGGTGGAATTTCTGGGTCAGGGGGGATGTGCTCTTAGAGTTGTTTGCACATATTGCTCAGTTGTTTCCCCAATTCTACCTGTGTAGTGCACATGGGAGCCTTGTGGATTTTCATTGTACACATGTCCCAAATGTGATCTGGCCTCCAGAACTTACCATCATTGTTGGCTTTATGGTTAACTATATCCTGTGCAGGATGAGGGAGGTGATGGTACAAATTTACCTTGGTATTTTCAGTATTCATGTTACTCCTGTGTGTTATGCTCAGTTGCCCAGTTGTGTCCAGCCCTTTGTGATCCCATGAACTGTAGCCCAACAGGGTCTTCTGTCCATGGAATTTTCCAGGTAAGAATACTGGAGTGGGTTGCCCTTTCTTCTTCCAGGGGATCTTCCTGACTTAGGGATTGAACCTGCATCTCTTACATCTCCTGCATCAACAGGCAGATTCTTTACTATTGTATCACCTGGACAGAAGCCACTAACTGAGGTCACCCATGGGAGTCTGGTCAAGAGAGGACACTGTTCCTAATGAGGGATCATTGAGACACCAAGGAGTAGATGTTGTAAAGGATATGATTCACTTCTGTCAAGGAACTGGAAGATTGTCATAGCAAAAGAAATTACATTCACTTTGTATGGTTATAAGGCAGGATACATAGCAGATTTTGGACGTTCCAGGAAGGAAAAATTCAATATAATGTGAAAAAAACCCATTTAACAGAACAGTCTGAAAATGGATTGGGTTCCCCATGTTCACATGAGTCCCCCCTTCCCTCTACATTCCTGGGGATATTACAGCAGGGGCTGCATATCATTGGTTGAAGATTCAAGGCATGTGTGTGAAAGGAGTTCTTCATCAGGATTTCATCTGGAGATTTTTGAGAAAACTTTAATACTACGAGGCTGTGAATTTGAAATCATAGCTCTGGTTACAACAGTCTATCCCAAAGCCCTTTAAAATATTCTGTAAACATTATACATTCTCTTGATGTTTCTTAGTGCAAGGCAGTAACTACTGAACTTTCTGATCTCACATTTCCTATACTCAGTTCATTGATGAATAAGACTTTAGTTTTTTATGATCTTTGACAATCTGTTCAGTTTTTGTAATCACTGTGTGGGGAGATGGCTTTTCTCTCTGTCTCTTGTTTTCCTTGTATTTTACACTATTTGTCAACCCTGAGTCTCTAAGACCTTAAGATTCCCACATCTGGTGAAAGCTGGGGTGGTTGTCATATACTATTCATTTCTGAGTAGCCTTTTCAGCCTAAAAATGTTCCAATATTGCTTTCAACACTTTTTGAGCCAAACTGAAGCTGCAATGTTTCTGAATCTGGCTATATTAAAAAGTTGTTTGATGTGAGGAACTTTGGAGGAAGTCACCTCTGATAGAGGTTGGGAAGAGCAGGTAGACGTCCCATGTCCCACCTGCAGGCTGGTTTCCTGAAGGCTTAATTGCAAATGAAGTTCAGGATCCTAGATAACGTATTCTCAAGAGTTGCTGCCCCAAAATATGCTGTGTATTTGTGTATGTGTGTTACATCAATTTCTTTAAATTTAATCATTAAAAAGACTAGAGTTGTCTGAAAAAAAGCACAACCTAAGAGCTGAGAGTTATGTTTCATTGTTCTATTCAGTGGACAAAACTGAGGACTTAGCCTGGGACACAGCATCTCAGATAACTGTGAGAGACTGCTCTGAAGAGGCAAGGTGGGGAACCAACGAATACAGGAGTTTTTGCAACAAAGACTAGGTAGCTGGTCTTTAATAAAGGGTGATAAAAGTTAATAAAAGGTGATATCTCAAGTTAGGGCATTTAGCACTTTTTCTGTATATAGGAAGATGCAAGAGTCTGGGCTCACTGAAATAATTTCTTTGATGTACTCCTCAGCTATCTGGGACCAGTGTCCTTTGTTTTTTCATCCTGAGTTTCTTCAGAGTACACCATTGGAGGATGACTGCAGTGTCTGATGGCTACAGCATCCTTTACTTACTGATATGACAGGTGGTATTTTTAGTTCACACTGGATATTTATTAGAGGTTGGTTCTCATCTTCCAATCCTGTAGGCTTTAGGATATATTGCTTTTGTGGATTCTGAGAAAGGAAATAAAATCAATGATGATAAGTGACTTTTCCTGATTAAGTAATATTTCCGTTTCCTGTGTATATCTTTCTGGTTTCCTTGGATACTTATGCTTGAGTCTGTGTTTGTGACGCCTGCTGCATATCTGAAAATAAAGCGTTACTACCCCACTAGTAAATTCCCAAGTTGGAAATGGCAGAAATCTGCAATTTTCCAAAATGTGAAGCTCTGTGTACCATATTAAGGGGAAAATATCCAGAGAGATTATAATTATGTTTATTTAAAACAGTATCACTTAGCAAAATTAATTTTGGTAACTAAAGCAAATTAGGGTAACAATTAGGATTAACTAAATCATCTGCCTGCAATGCAGGAGACCCGGGTTTGATCCCTGGGTTGGGAAGATCCCTGGAGAAGGAAATGGCAACCTACTCCAGTATCCTTGCCTGGAGAATCCCATGGATGGAGGAGCTTGATAGGCTACAGTCCACGGGGGTTGCAAAGAGTCGGACATGACTGAGCTACTTCACTTCGCTTACTTCAAGTAGTTTGAAACTGTTTATTTACCACCTTAGCAATTGGAATGAGTTTTAGATGGAATTGATCTAAAGGGTGGGAATATTCTGAAATTGAACAACACTTCCCAATACTGCCACAAGATTTCCCCCCATTTGTTTAAAAATCAGGGCTCAATTTCAGCCCCCCATCCACTGCCTTTTGGTGATATTTTTGTTTCTCTTTAGATATCATTGTATTGTCTCTCTTTTTTCTTTTTTACTGCTGACATCAGTTTATTTCACATGGATTTATAATATATTAAATATACATGTCAAAATTTTGAGTTGTTCATGAATTGTTTCTCTTAAAGGGCCTCTTTGGGGAAATGAATAATTTCTTGTATCCTCTTCTTACAGGAAGAATTTTAAATCGTTTCTCCAAAGACATTGGGCATTTGGATGACTTGCTGCCCCTGACATTTTTTTATTTCATCCGGGTAATGTAATAGTTCCGTCAGAGTTCTCACAGGGAAGAGCAGAGTGCCTGTTTCTCAAGGCCTTTGCTCAGGGGCTGAGGGTGAGCCTTTCAGCCTGGCAGTGTGTCCTGTTATCTTCAGTAAGAGGCTGTGTTTGTGAGAGAGAGGTGCAGTTCTGATTGGGAGGCTGAATTAATATGAGTAACACACGGTCACATCAAGATTGGTCTGAAGCAGTGACAGGCTGGGTAAGTGGTTCTCCCTCTGCCTTCCAGGTGTCTGAGGTGGATTCCCTTTACTGTGAGCACATTTCATAATGTAGAAATAATCACCTCTCATGGAAAGATAGCACAGATGAGCTAAATTATGCATAGTATTTCCACTAAGGTCAAATATTTACTGCACTTTTTTTTTTTTTGGATAAAGCCAGGCATGGTTACTTACAAAGAAAATATTAGTAATAATCAGGTGAAAATATCCTTTAACAAGGATGATTCAGAGCAGTTCTTAAAGATACAAAGCCTTTAAAGGGAAGTAACTTTAAGTTAATAATTTGAGTACAGGATCAAAGTCATCTCAGAAAATGTCTTTCTTGTTTACATAGCAGCTTTTCTTTTCATTCCTGATTGCTCTGTCTCAAGATGTCTTTAAAAAAAAAAAAAAGAAAGAAAAGAAAACCAATAATCCCACAGAAATATCTTCTATCCAGATTTTGTTTTGTCTGCAAATTTGAGGTCCTAAAGAATGATATTGGGTCATCTCAGCTCTCCTCTCCTCATTCAGTTCTGTTGCTCATATAGGATATCTTTTTTGTTGTTTAATTGTCTACTTTTTCAGTGATCAGACTGTGAGGACTTTATTTACATTTTTAAAAAATTTTTGAAATGAAATGCAGTAATCAAAAACTACATTCAGAAATGCACCAATGAACATCTGACTGCAGACAGTGTAGCCCACGGGCAAAGTTTACCAATGAGAGAAAAGTTTACCAACGATAAAAAAGCTGAGATTCAGAAGACTTTTACTGCAAAAATGTCTGATTTTTTTCTGACTTATTTATCAGTGTGTCTTGTTAGGTTTATCAATAATTTATACCCAGAAGCAATCTCTCCCTAAAAACAGTATCGCATTTTCACACTTACTGTTAATTATTTTGAAAAGATTTTATGAAAGATTCTGTTTCTTTGCTACTACAAGCTAGGCCTAGGTTGGGTTTCCACTGTGTGCTTAGCACATGGTTACTTAACCCTCATACTCAGAATCTGTCCCATGTTTTTGCATAATAGGAACAGGGACAGGGATACCTCAGACATGACTGAGCGACTGAACTAAATTTCATAGACTAATGAGTGGGAGGAGTATTCCAACTATTTTTGGAAAGGCATGGGGATTTTCAGGAATTGGGCCACTGCCCACTTTTTGACCTTTATTGTTAGCCTTGGAACTATCATGATGCCTGTGGCTGTGTCATTTAGCTTGCAGATGTGTTACAATGAGCATACACTGAGGCACAAGGTCTAGTGGAATTTGACTCATTCACTATCTTGGACCTATTTGGTTCTAATCAGTTTATGTGGTGTTCTCAGTTCAGTTCAGTTCAGTCGCTCAGTCATGTCCAACTTTGTGACCCCAGGGATTGCAGCACACCAGGCATCCCTGTCCATCACCAGCTCCCAGAGCTTGCTCAAACTTATGTCTATTGAGTTGGAAATGCCATCCAACCATCTCACCCTCTGTCATCCTCTTCTCCTTCTGCTTTCAGTCTTCCCAGCATTAGGGTCTTTTCCAAAGAGTCAGTTCTTCACATCAGGTGGTCAAAGTGTTGGAGCTTAAGCTTCAGCATCAGTCCTTCCAGTGAATATTCAGGACTAATTCCTTTAGGATTGACCGATTCGATCTTCTTGCAGTCCAAGGAACTCTCAAGAGTCTTCTCCAACACCACAGTTCAGAAGCATCATTTTTCTTGTCGCTTAGCTTTCTTTATGGTCCAACTCTCACATCTGTACATGACTACTGGAAAAACCATAGCTTTGACTAGATGGACTTTTGTTGTCAAAGTAATGTCTCTGCTTTTTAATATGCTGTCTAGGTTGGTCATAGCTTTTCTTCCAAGGAGCAAGCATCTTTTAATTTCATGGCTGCAGTCACCATCTGCAGTGATTTTGGAGCCCAAGAAAATAAAGTCTGCTACTGTTTCCATTGTTTCCCCATCTACTTGATATGAAGTGATGGGAGTGGATGTCATGATCTTAGTTTTTTGAACATTGAGTTTCAAGCCAGCTCTTTCACTCTTCTCTTTCACTTTCATCATGAGGTGTTTTAGTTCCTCTTCAGTTTCTGTCATAAGGTGGTGCCATCTGCATATCTGAGGTTATTAATATTTCTCCTGGCAATCTTGATTCTAGCTTGTGCTTCATCCAGCCTGGGGTTTTGCACGATGTACTCTGCATATAAGTTAAATAAGCAGAGTGACAATATACCACCTTGACATACTCTTTCCCAATTTGGAACCAGTCTGTTGTTCTGTGTCTGGCTCTAACTGTTGCTTCTTACCTACAAACAGGTTTCTCAGAAGGCAGGTACAGTGGTCTGGTATTCCCATCTCTTTAAGAATTTTCCAGTTTGTTGTGATCCACACAGTCAAAGGTTTTGGCGTAATCAGTAAAGCAGAAGTAGATGTTTTTTCTGGAACTCGCTTGCTTTTTCTGTGACCCAATGGATGTTCACAATTTGATGTGGCTGTGCCTTTTCTAAATCCAGCTTAAACATCTGAAAGTTCTCAGTTCATGTACTATTGAAGCCTGGCTTGTAGAATTTTGAGCATTATTTTGCTAGCATGTGAGATGAGTGCACTTGTACAGCAGTTTGAACATTCTTTGCCATTACCTCTCTTTGAGATTAGAATGAAAACTGACCTTTTCCAGTGAAAGGCCCCTGGGGTGAGGGATAAGGGGAAGCTGAGTTCCCAATTCCACCAGTCTTTTTTCTCTGTCATCAGATGAGAGTAGGGTTGGGAAAGGTCTTGAAGAAAGTTGTTTCAGTTCAGTTCAGTTACTCAGTCATGTCCAACTCTTTGATACCCCATGAATCGCAGCATGCCAGGCCTCCCTGTCCATCACCAACTCCCGGAGTTCACTCAGACTCACATCCATCGAATCTGTGATGCCATCCAACCATCTCATCCTCAGTCGTCCCCTTCTCCTCCTGCCTCCAATCCCTCCCAGCATCAGAGTCATTTCCAATGAGTCAGCTCTTCTCAGGAGGTGGCCAAAGTACTGGAGCTTCAGCTTTAGCATCATTCCTTTCAAAGAAATCCCAGGGGTGATCTCCTTCAGAATGGACTGGTTGGATCTCCTTGCAGTCCAAGGGACTCTCAAGAGTCTTCTCCAACACCACAGTTCAAAAGAATCAATTCTTCGGCTCTCAGCCTTCTTCACAGTCCAATTCTCACATCCATACATGACCACTGGAAAAACCATAGCCTTGACTAGATGGACCTTAGTCGGCAAAGTAATGTCTCTGCTTTTGAATATACTATCTAGGTTGGTCATAACTTTTTTTCCAAGGAGTAAGCGAATTTTAATTTCATCGCTGTAGTCACCATCTGCAGTGATTTTGGAGCCCCTGCAAAATAAAGTCTGACAATGTTTCCACTGTTTCCCCATCTATTTCCCATGAAGTGATGGGACAAGATGCCATGATCTTTGTTTTCTGAACGTTGTGCTTTAAGCCAACTTTTTCACTCTCCTCTTTCACTTTCACCAAGAGGCTCTTTAGTTCCTCTTCACTTTCTGCCATAAGGGTGGTGTCATCTGCATATCTGAGGTTATTGATATTTCTCCCGGCAATCTTGATTCCAGCTTGTGTTTGTTCCAGTCCAGCATTTCTCATGATTTACTCTGCATAGAAGTTAAATAAGCAGGGTGGCAATATACAGCCTTCATGTACTCCTTTTCCTATTTGGAACCAATCTGTTGTTTCATGTCCAGTTCTAACTGTTGCTTCCTGACCTGCCTACAGATTTCTCAAGAGGCAGGTTAGATAGTCTGGTATTCCCATGTCTTTCAGAATATTCCACAGTTTATTGTGATCCACACAGTCAAAGGCTTTGGCATAGTCAATAAAGCAGAAATAGATGTTTCTCTGGAACTCTCTTGCTTTTTCTGTGGTCCAGCGGATGTTGGCAATTTGATCTCTAGTTCCTCTGCCTTTTCTAAAACCAGCTTGAACATCAGGGAGTTCATGGTTCACATATTGCTAAAGCCTGGCTTGGAGAATTTTGACCATCACTTTACTAGCATGTGCTGCTACTGCTACTGCTGCTAAGTTGCTTCAGTCGTGTCTGACGCTGTGTGACCCCAGAGACAGCAGCCCACCAGGCTCCTCCATCCCTGGGATTCTCCAGGCAAGAACACTGCAGTGGGTTGCAATTGAGATGAGTGCAATTGTGCGGTAGTTTGAGCATTCTTTGGCATTGCCTTTCTTTGGGATGGGAACGAAAACTGACCTTTTCCAGTCCTGTGGCCACTGCTGAGTTTTCCAAATTTGCTGGTATATTGAGTGCAGCACTTTCACAGCATCCTTTCAGGGTTTGAAACAGCTCCACTGGAATTCCATCATCTCCACTAGCTTTGTTCGTAGTGATGCTTTCTAAGGCCCACTTGACTTCACATTCCAAGATGTCTGGCTCTAGATTAGTGATCACATCATCGTGACTATCTGGGTTGTGAATATCTTTTTTTGTACAGTCCTTCCATGTATTCTTGCCACCTCTTCTTAATATCTTCTGCTTCTGTTAGGTCCAGACCATTTCTGTCCTTTATCGAGCCCATCTTTGCATGAAATGTTCCCTTGGTATCTGTAATTCTCTTGAAGAGGTCTCTAGTCTTTCCCATTCTGTTCTTTTCCTCTATTTCTTTGCATTGATTGCTGAAGAAGGCTTTCTTATCTCTTCTTGCTGCTCTTTGGAACTCTGCATTCAGATGCTTAACTTTCCTTTTCTCCTTTGCTTTTCGCCTCTCTTCTTTTCACAGCTATTTGTGAAAAGACAGCCATTTTGCTTTTTTGCATTTCTTTTCCATGGAGATGGTCTTGATCCCTGTCTCCTATACAATATCATGAACCTCATTCCATAGTTCATCAGGCACTCTATCTATCAGATTTAGGCCATTAAATCTATTTCTCACTTCCACTGTATAATTATAAGGGATTTGATTTAGGTCATACCTGAATGGTCTAGCGGTTTTTCCTACTTTCTTCAATTTGTGTCTGAATTTGGTAATAAGGAGTTCATGATCTGAGCCACAGTCAGCTCCTGGTCTTGTTTCTGTTTACTGTGTAGAGCTTCTCCATCTTTGGCTGCAAAGAATATAATCAATCTGATTTCAGTGTTGACCATCTGGTGATGTCCATGTGTAGAGTCTTGTCTTGTGTTGTTGGAAGAGGGTGTTTTCTATGACCAGTGCATTTTCTTGGCAAAACTCTATTCGTCTTTGCCCTGCTTCATTCCGCATTCCAAGGCCAAATTGCCTGTTACTCCAGGTGTTTCTTGACTTCCTACTTTAGCATTTCAGTCCTTATAATGAAAAGGACATCTTTTTTGGGTGTTAGTTCTGAAAGGTCTTATAGGTCTTCATAAAACTGTTCAAGTTCAGTTTCTTCAGCATTACTTGTTGGGGCATAGATTTGGATAACTGTAATGTGGATGGTTTTCCTTGGAGACAAACAGAGATCATTCTGTCATTTTTGAGCTTGCATCCAAGTACTGCATTTTGGACTCTTTTGTTGACCATGGTGGCTACTCCATATCTTCTGAGGGATTCCTGCCCGCAATAGTAGATATAATGGTCATCTGAGTTAAATTCACCCATTCCAGTCCATTTTAGTTCACTGATTCCTAGAATGTCAACGTTCACTCTTGCCATCTCTTGTTTGACCACTTAGAATTTGCCTTCATTCATGGACCTGACATTCCAGGTTCCTATGCAATATTGCTCTTTACAGCATTGGATCTTGCTTTTATCACCAGTCACATGCACGGCTGGGTATTGTTTTCGCTTTGCCTCGTTCCTTCGTTCTTTCTGGAGTTTTTTCTCCACTGATCTCCAGTAGCATATGGGGCACCTACTCACTGAGGGAGTTCCTCTTTTGGTAGTTGTTTAGTTTTGTTTTAAAGGATGAAGTTAGTGGCAAGTATGTTTGATGATATCCTGGTATATTTTATAAACACTGGAAGATTCTTAATCATTTCATTTTTATTCTAAAGTGTTTATTCCATATACTTTTTCTCATCTAATGCCTTCTCATGCCCTTAAATAAAATCTCAGGTAATTTATTTAATATTGGCACCTTGATTATCAATCATTTTTATCTGAAGAAGTCCATGCCTCTATCTTTATTTTTTCCCCTCAATCTGTTTATCCTTATATCATACTGCAGTCTTAGTTATTGTACATTTTAGTAAGACTTGAAATCCAGTAATTTAAGACCTCTAACTTTATACTTTTGTCACAATTGTCTTGATCATTCTGGTTTCTTTACTTTTCTGTGTAAATGTTAGAAGGCTTTTTTTTTTTTAACTTAATTAAAGCCTGCTGGAAATTTTACGAATATTTTATTTTAGCTGTAGATTACTTGAGGATTCTGTGTCTTAACAGTGTTGGATTTGCAATTGTGAATATGGTTATCTCTCTCATTTTTTAAGTCTTCTTTAGTTTTAGAAATGTTTTGTAATTTTTAGTATAATACCAACATCTTGCACTTCTTATTTAAATTTATTCCTGAATAGTTGTTTTTTCATTATATTATTGGATTGTTTTAATACCATTTTTAACTACTTGTTGATAGTATATAAAAATACCTGACTTATTTGTGACTTCAGTTTGCATTTCCTCAAGTTGATTATGGTGTTTTTTTTTAAAATTCTGTAGGATTTTTGTACATATAAAGTCATGTCAGCTGTAAATAATAAGTTTTACTTCTTCATTTTCAGTATTTATGACGTCTATTTTCCTTCTTGACTTATGGTTGTGGCTAGAGCTTTGAGTACAGCATGGAATAGAAATGATGAGATGAGACATTCTGTACTGTTAGAGGAAATCTTTCACTGATCTTTCATTAGGAATGATGTTAACTGTATTTTTTTAGATAGATACCTGTTATCAGATTAAAAACATTTTCTTTAATTTCTCATTTGCCAATAATTCTACTTTAAAAAATTTAAGAATAGATGTTGAATTTGGATGAAAAGGTTTTTTTCATGCCTTTAGATAATCACAAGGTTATTCACATTTACCCTTTTAATGTGAATTATAATGATTGATATTTGAAGGTTAGGCTTACATTCTTGGAATAAACTCACTTAGTCATGATATAGCATCTTTATTTAGTGTATCACTATATATACTTTGTTAATATTTAGTTAAGAATTTTTGTAACTGTTGTTCACGAAGGATATTGGACTTTTCTTGAAATTTTTGCAGCTTTTGATATCAGAACTATGCAGGCCTCATAAAATATGTGGGAAATACTTCCATTTTGTGATGGTTGCTTTTATGTGTCACCTGGCCAGAATAATATTATCTACATTTATTGACTTAAGAAGTAATCTTTCTGTTGCTATATAGGTATTTTGTAGATGTGATAGAAATCCATAATCAATTAATTTTAAGTAAAGATGATTATCCTAAATAGTCTGGGTGGGCACAGTTGAGTTAGTTGAAAGGCCTCAAGAGCTAAGTCTTCCCTAAAGAAAAAAGAAATTCTGCCTGTGGACAACACCATCAATTCCTGCCCAAGACTTCCTTTGTAAGAGCTGGCCCTGTGGATTTGGGGCTTGCCCAGCCAAATTTGATTATAGCATTATTACCTTTTTTATATTGTTATATTCATTTTATTGGTATGTTCTTTAATGTTCCTAAGACAATTTGTTGTGCAATTTTTCTCTTTTAATGTTTGTCTGGTTTTTATATCATGATAGTACTGGGCTCAAATTCCCTTGAGTTTGGTAAAACTTTTTTGCACAATATATTTGTGAAGACTTCTGGGCCTAAACAGTCTTTTCTGTGGGAAATTTTAAAATTATGGGTTCAATTTCTTAAATCAGTATGGAATTATTCAGATTTCATGTTATTATACCAGTCTTTGTATGTCACTTTTAAGACATTTGTCCTTTCCATTAAAATTTTAAAATTTATCAGCACAAAGTTTATCATATCCTATTTATGCCTATGGTATCTCTTGTGTTATTCTCTTTTAATTCATGTTAATGGTAATTTCTCTCTATTTTTTTTTTCTGACATTTCAGAGTGCTTTCTAGAAACATGTTGTGTGTGTTGATTTTTCTGCTTAGAAGATAATTTTCTACTTCATTCATGTCTACTTTTTTCTTATTTCCATTCTATATACTTTAATATACTATTAAAAAAATTTTTTTAAGATGCATCTAGTTGAGAGATTGCAACCAACATACACAAACTACTATATAAGATAGGTAACCAATAAGGATCTATCATACAAGTGTCATTTTTTCCTCTCTGCATCACAAGGAAATCATACCTTGTTTTCTTACCAGGAAGTGAGTCTTGCTTTGTTTATTTCACTTAAGTTATATCTTTAAAAGAATTGTAAGAATTTCAGGCTATCTGGATGATTTATATTTACCACAGCTTAAAACAGGACTTTTTAGAAGAGTCTGACCCAGAGTTAAAAGTTCAGAAATTCTTTTGAGATATTAGAAATCTTAGTGATCCTGATTTTAGTTTTTATTACCATAAACAAATCATAAAAGTACTGTCTACTGATTAAGTGATTAGATATATATTTCACATGTATAATGTATGCATGATAGCAGGCAAACAAGAATTCACATCAGAATGGAGTGAGCCAAAAGTATGGATGGCATATTTATTTGCATAAAATAAAAAGAATACATTTTTACTTATGTTTGTAGAAAACACATGTTCTTTGGCACAAGCTTCACAGGGAGTAGCAGGAATAGACTCCCTTGAAATTAAGTTTACACTAACATGTAGGTAGATACTTAGGAATTCCTAGAGGACTGTAAGCAGGTTGGAAGTTAAATGCCAAGAAGATAAATAGGGCTTTGTATTTCAGGCTGTGCTTATAAAAGGAGTACGTTAAAATATGCAGTATTAGGATACAGTGTTAATTCTATTGGTAGAGACTTTTTGGTGAAACTTTAATGGTTTTTACCACCATCCAAATACAGATATTAAACATTTAAACTACTCAGCCTGATTTGTGTTTTGGGGGTTTAAGTATTTACTGAAATTACATTACAATGGTGTGATCACTCATCTAGAGCCAGACATCCTGGAATGTGAAGTCAAGTGGGCCTTAGAAAGTATCACTATGAACAAAGTTAGTGGAGGTGATGGAATTCCAGTTGAGCTATTTCAAATCCTGAAAGATGATGCTGTGAAAGTGCTGCACTCAATATGCCAGCAAATTTGGAAAACTCAGCAGTGGCCACAGGACTGGAAAAGGTCAGTTTTCATTCCAGTCCCAAAGAAAGGCAATGCCAAACAATGCTCAGACTACCACACAATTGCACTCATCTCACATGCTAGTAAAGTTATGCTCAAAATTCTCCAAGCCAGGCTTCAGCAATATGTGAATGAACTGTGAACTTCCAGATGTTTAAGCTGGTTTTAGAAAAGTTAGAGGAACCAGAGATCAAATTGCCAACATCTCCTGGATCATTGAAAAAGCAAGAGAGCTCCAGAAAAAACATCTATTTCTGCTTTATTGACTATGCCAAAGCTGTTGATTGTGTGGACCACAATAAACTGTGGAATATTCTGAAAGAGATGGGAATACCAGACCACCTGACCTGCCTCTTGAGAAACCTATATGCAGGTCAGGAAGCAACAGTTAGAACTGGACATGGAACAACAGACTGGTTCCAAATAGGAAATGGAGTACATAAAGGCTGTATATTGTCATCCTGCTTATTTAACTTATATGCAGAGTACATCATGAGAAACGCTGGACTGGAAGAAACCCAAGCTGGAATCAAGATTGCCGGGAGAAATATCAATAACCTCAGATATGCAGATGACACCACCCTTATGGCCGAAGTGAAGAAGAACTAAAGAGCCTCTTGATGAAAGTGAAAGAGGAGAGTGAAAAAATTGGCCTAAAGCTCAACATTCAAAAAACGAAGATCATGGCATCTGGTTCCATCACTTCATGGGAAATAGATGGAGAAACAGTGGAAACAGTGTCAGACTTTATTTGGGAGGGGTTCCAAAATCACTGCAGATGGTGATTGCAGCCATGAAATTAAAAGACGCTTACTCCTTGGAAAAAAAGTTATGATCAACCTACATAGTATATTCGAAAGCAGAGACATTACTTTGCCAGCTAAGGTCCATCTAGTCAAGGCTATGGTTTTTCCTGTGGTCATTCATGTATGGATGTGAGAATTGGACTGTGAAGAAGGCTGAGCACCAAAGAATTGATGCTTTTGAACTGTGGTGTTGGAGAAGACTCTTGAGAGTCCTTTGGACTGCAAGGAGATCCAACCAGTCCATTCTGAAGGAGGTCAGCCCTGGTATATCTTTGAAAGGAATGATGCCAAAGCTGAAACTCCAGTAATTTGGCCACCTAACACAAAAAGATAACTCATTGGAAAAGACTCTGATGCTGGGAGGGATTGGAGGCAGGAGGAGAAGGGGACGACAGAGGATGAGATGGCTGGATGGCATCACGGACTCTACAGATGTGAGTCTGAGTGAACTCCTGGAGTTGGTGATGGACAGGGAGGCCTGGCGTGCTTCAATTCATGGGATCGCAAAGAGTCGGACACGACTAAGCAACTGAACTGAACTGAAATTACATTGGAGTTTTCTTCTCAAGTTTTTTTGTTTTCTTTGATTAGAACTTTCTTATGAAAGTTTATTTTTGTTATTTAAAGAATAATTCTTAAATTGACATGTTAGTGTGTTCTATTAGGGATCAGTTTTAAGACATTTTAGTCATCAACCTATGAGCTGAGTAGGTTGTTATTCCCTAGTTAGCTGAGAATCAAGGACTGGTTTCATCATGGAAAAGACCAGATATGTCCCCAAGAAACCCTACAAAATTAGAAAATGCAGACAGGAGTGTATTTCTGTGTTAATTTTTTAATGTGAATTTAATCTATTTTGTCCCTATATGGGGTATAGTATCAGGCAGACATTAAAAGAACAGGGTTAGGGACAAAATGACTGAATTATCTGACTTTGGGAAAGTCAGTAAACGTCTTTGAGCATTGATTTCCTGCTTTGTAAATGGAGAGAATCATTCCTCTGACTCAGATTAAATGGGATAATACTTGAGATGAGGGTCACATGGCAAGCCTATTGAAATGATANAAAAGCAAGAGAGCTCCAGAAAAAACATCTATTTCTGCTTTATTGACTATGCCAAAGCTGTTGATTGTGTGGACCACAATAAACTGTGGAATATTCTGAAAGAGATGGGAATACCAGACCACCTGACCTGCCTCTTGAGAAACCTATATGCAGGTCAGGAAGCAACAGTTAGAACTGGACATGGAACAACAGACTGGTTCCAAATAGGAAATGGAGTACATAAAGGCTGTATATTGTCATCCTGCTTATTTAACTTATATGCAGAGTACATCATGAGAAACGCTGGACTGGAAGAAACCCAAGCTGGAATCAAGATTGCCGGGAGAAATATCAATAACCTCAGATATGCAGATGACACCACCCTTATGGCCGAAGTGAAGAAGAACTAAAGAGCCTCTTGATGAAAGTGAAAGAGGAGAGTGAAAAAATTGGCCTAAAGCTCAACATTCAAAAAACGAAGATCATGGCATCTGGTTCCATCACTTCATGGGAAATAGATGGAGAAACAGTGGAAACAGTGTCAGACTTTATTTGGGAGGGGTTCCAAAATCACTGCAGATGGTGATTGCAGCCATGAAATTAAAAGACGCTTACTCCTTGGAAAAAAAGTTATGATCAACCTACATAGTATATTCGAAAGCAGAGACATTACTTTGCCAGCTAAGGTCCATCTAGTCAAGGCTATGGTTTTTCCTGTGGTCATTCATGTATGGATGTGAGAATTGGACTGTGAAGAAGGCTGAGCACCAAAGAATTGATGCTTTTGAACTGTGGTGTTGGAGAAGACTCTTGAGAGTCCTTTGGACTGCAAGGAGATCCAACCAGTCCATTCTGAAGGAGGTCAGCCCTGGTATATCTTTGAAAGGAATGATGCCAAAGCTGAAACTCCAGTAATTTGGCCACCTAACACAAAAAGATAACTCATTGGAAAAGACTCTGATGCTGGGAGGGATTGGAGGCAGGAGGAGAAGGGGACGACAGAGGATGAGATGGCTGGATGGCATCACGGACTCTACAGATGTGAGTCTGAGTGAACTCCTGGAGTTGGTGATGGACAGGGAGGCCTGGCGTGCTTCAATTCATGGGATCGCAAAGAGTCGGACACGACTAAGCAACTGAACTGAACTGAAATTACATTGGAGTTTTCTTCTCAAGTTTTTTTGTTTTCTTTGATTAGAACTTTCTTATGAAAGTTTATTTTTGTTATTTAAAGAATAATTCTTAAATTGACATGTTAGTGTGTTCTATTAGGGATCAGTTTTAAGACATTTTAGTCATCAACCTATGAGCTGAGTAGGTTGTTATTCCCTAGTTAGCTGAGAATCAAGGACTGGTTTCATCATGGAAAAGACCAGATATGTCCCCAAGAAACCCTACAAAATTAGAAAATGCAGACAGGAGTGTATTTCTGTGTTAATTTTTTAATGTGAATTTAATCTATTTTGTCCCTATATGGGGTATAGTATCAGGCAGACATTAAAAGAACAGGGTTAGGGACAAAATGACTGAATTATCTGACTTTGGGAAAGTCAGTAAACGTCTTTGAGCATTGATTTCCTGCTTTGTAAATGGAGAGAATCATTCCTCTGACTCAGATTAAATGGGATAATACTTGAGATGAGGGTCACATGGCAAGCCTATTGAAATGATATCTGTTTTTGGTCTTTGGTAGATGGGGTACCCACCCTTTCTTTTGGTAATCAGCTAGGTCTTGAGGATTGTAGAATTTTTTTGTTATTATGAGATTACCATGGGCACTAGCAATAAAGCAATGTCTTATTTTTCAATTTTTTTGATTGGGCAGGTTTTTTTAAAAAAAACCATAAACATTTTGCATAAGCATTATTTTCTTTTACTTTACTGCTTTTGAATATACTTCATTTACAATTCATATAGATGCCAGTGTGGTTGTCAGAAAAAGCTACTTGCAGGACAGCATCCTTTCTGAGGATGAAAGGTGCTCTTTAGGCTTCCTTCCATTGGTGATAGGTCCTCTGTCTTAGTCAACCTGACATCCTAACCTCTGTCTTAGTCATCCTGATGTCCTAACCTTTCTTGCATCAATTATGCAGACCTGGAGTGGCCGCAGTTGAATTCCTGGGGTCACTAGTGTACACAATCTAGCTTTTATACTTTTACTGGTATGAATATACCAGTTCATAGTGCATGAAGTAGAAAATGTTAAATTTGTCTTCTCTTTGTACAGTACTGAAGAATCTGATTTGATTTTTTTGGTTCAAATGTCCACCACTTTTTCACTTAGTCTCCCAGAAACACTCAGCAGTTTATAACAGTAAGTCTTCACTAAGCAAAAGAAAAGCTTGAAAGAGAAAGAAGATATGGAATGAGAAAAGAAACATCTCAAAAAATGTTGACATGCTTCTATATCCCTAAGATTATCAATCTTTGGAAAGTCTAAAGTTGAGAAGGAAATACAGAGAGGACAGAAATTGTAATAGGCAGGAGGTTTATTGGTCTATTTTTAAAAAGTGCATTTTCAAATAAAGTAGACCTCAGATATAGTTTTCACTATGATCAGAGAAAAACTACAATCACTTTGGTATATGTTGTATTATCACCACATCTAGGAAAAATAGCACTTGCTCTAATATATGCTTGAGTAGAACTAAGCTATTCCAGTGGTGAGAATGAGTGGCCTCTTAGGATCTAATGTCATGAGATTCTTAAGATTCTTTGTACCCATAAATCTACTAGTACACCATCCATGCTCCTGGCTTTGGCATTCAGAGCACACTGAAGGGTGGTAGTAATGGAGTTAGACTGTTTGTTATGTTTTAACTGGTAAGTCATTCTATGAATTGTCTCATTTAATTTCCACCACCAATAATATGTTATGTTTTTGGTCTATCCCAGTTTTTACTAAGATTGACAGTAGGTGTAAGTTTTACCCTCCCTGTTAATATTCAAGAAGATTTACTTTAAACTGTATCTCAGCACAATACCAGGCTAATGATTTTCCACTCTCAGTTCAGTTCAGTCACTCAGTCATGTCTGACTCTTTGTGACCCCATGAATTGCAGCACCCCAGGCCTCCCTATCCATCACCAACTCCCGGAGTTCACTCAAACTCATGTCCATCAAGTCAGTAATGTGATCCAGCCATCTCATCCTCTGTCGTCCCCTTTTCCTCCTGCCCCCAATCCCTCCCAGCATCAGAGTCTTTTCCAATGAGTCAGCTCTTCGCATAAGGTGGCCAAAGTACTGTAGTTTCAGCTTTGGAATCATTCCTTCCAAAGAACAGTCAGGACTGATCTCCTTTGAATGGACTGATTGGATCTCCTTGCAGTCCAAGGGACTCTCAAGAATCTTCAACACCACAGTTCAAAAGCATCTTGGCATTCAGCTTTCTTCACAGTCCAATTCTCACATCCATACATGACCACAGGAAAAAACCTTGACTAGACGGACCTTAGTTGGCAAAGTAATGTCTCCGCTTTTGAATATACTATCTAGGTTGGTCATAACTTTTCTTCCAAGGAGTAAGCGTCTTTTAATTTCATGGCTGCAATCACCATCTGCAGTGATTTTGGAGCCCCCCAAAATAAAGTCTGACACTGTTTCCACTGTTTCCCCGTCTATTTCCCATGAAGTGATGGGAACAGATGACATGATCTTTGTTTTCTGAATGTTGAGCTTTAAGCCACTTTTTCCACTCTCCTCTTTCACTTTCACCAAGAGGCTCTTTAGTTCCTCTTCACTATCTGCCATAAGGGTGGTGTAATCTACATAACTGAGGTTATTGATATTTCTCCCAGCAATCTTGATTCCAGATTGTGCTTCTTCCAGCCCAGCGTTTCTCATGATGTACCGTGCATGTAGGTATAGGTTATCATTCTCTGCAAACTCAAGAATTATTCTCAATTGTGAAAAGTCATCATGTACTCTCAAATGAAAGATTTAATCCAAGAATGTTATTTCATTTATTTGTATGGCTTCAAACCAGATAGAATTCCCAAATGGTATACTCCAAGTGGGTTATGAACATATCAACATAATGACTTGCTTCTGGCTCATCATATTTCTTGCTATAGACGCATCACTGTCTCTGTGCCCTGGGCTGGTGTGCATGGGATGCAGGTGCAGGTGCTGAGAGGACTCAGAACAACCAATGTGAACCCAGACAAGCATCTCCACTTTCCAAGTCCACCTCCATTTTGGTTGACTTTCCATCACCTGTATTTACTATCTTCAGATTATTCATGCTACTGGTTCTGTTTGTTAAACCAGCCTGTGAAATTCTGTCTTCAGTGTCTTCTTTGAATCCTTAAAAAAAAAAAAAAATTCATATGTTCTCTGTGTTTCCCTAGCACTCCATGCTTTGGGTAGATCATCATGGATTTGTATACATCTGATATTGTAAACTTCAGAGGCTTTGGCCCAGACCATGTGAATCTGCACATCCCCACCATCCCACCCCACTTTCACAGCAGGCAGATACTAAGTGTTGATTGCATTCCTATTACCTGAAGTTATATACCATGATAATAAAGATGGTTACTTGCATCAGCATCATCCAGTGACTTCAGTTTCTATTCTACTTGCTGTATTTTTAGAACCAGATTATTTTGCAAAATGATTAGGTGAAGGTGCATGGAAGTCTTAGCACAGTGCCTGGCATACAGTAACTAACTGCTTCATGGCATCTGAAATGGATANTAGTTTCAGCTTTGGAATCATTCCTTCCAAAGAACAGTCAGGACTGATCTCCTTTGAATGGACTGATTGGATCTCCTTGCAGTCCAAGGGACTCTCAAGAATCTTCAACACCACAGTTCAAAAGCATCTTGGCATTCAGCTTTCTTCACAGTCCAATTCTCACATCCATACATGACCACAGGAAAAAACCTTGACTAGACGGACCTTAGTTGGCAAAGTAATGTCTCCGCTTTTGAATATACTATCTAGGTTGGTCATAACTTTTCTTCCAAGGAGTAAGCGTCTTTTAATTTCATGGCTGCAATCACCATCTGCAGTGATTTTGGAGCCCCCCAAAATAAAGTCTGACACTGTTTCCACTGTTTCCCCGTCTATTTCCCATGAAGTGATGGGAACAGATGACATGATCTTTGTTTTCTGAATGTTGAGCTTTAAGCCACTTTTTCCACTCTCCTCTTTCACTTTCACCAAGAGGCTCTTTAGTTCCTCTTCACTATCTGCCATAAGGGTGGTGTAATCTACATAACTGAGGTTATTGATATTTCTCCCAGCAATCTTGATTCCAGATTGTGCTTCTTCCAGCCCAGCGTTTCTCATGATGTACCGTGCATGTAGGTATAGGTTATCATTCTCTGCAAACTCAAGAATTATTCTCAATTGTGAAAAGTCATCATGTACTCTCAAATGAAAGATTTAATCCAAGAATGTTATTTCATTTATTTGTATGGCTTCAAACCAGATAGAATTCCCAAATGGTATACTCCAAGTGGGTTATGAACATATCAACATAATGACTTGCTTCTGGCTCATCATATTTCTTGCTATAGACGCATCACTGTCTCTGTGCCCTGGGCTGGTGTGCATGGGATGCAGGTGCAGGTGCTGAGAGGACTCAGAACAACCAATGTGAACCCAGACAAGCATCTCCACTTTCCAAGTCCACCTCCATTTTGGTTGACTTTCCATCACCTGTATTTACTATCTTCAGATTATTCATGCTACTGGTTCTGTTTGTTAAACCAGCCTGTGAAATTCTGTCTTCAGTGTCTTCTTTGAATCCTTAAAAAAAAAAAAAAATTCATATGTTCTCTGTGTTTCCCTAGCACTCCATGCTTTGGGTAGATCATCATGGATTTGTATACATCTGATATTGTAAACTTCAGAGGCTTTGGCCCAGACCATGTGAATCTGCACATCCCCACCATCCCACCCCACTTTCACAGCAGGCAGATACTAAGTGTTGATTGCATTCCTATTACCTGAAGTTATATACCATGATAATAAAGATGGTTACTTGCATCAGCATCATCCAGTGACTTCAGTTTCTATTCTACTTGCTGTATTTTTAGAACCAGATTATTTTGCAAAATGATTAGGTGAAGGTGCATGGAAGTCTTAGCACAGTGCCTGGCATACAGTAACTAACTGCTTCATGGCATCTGAAATGGATATTTTACATACTTATTATCATAGTGGTAAAAAGTTCTCCATATGTTATGTTGAAGGCAGGTTTAAATCTGTCAGAATGGCTCATAAGCTGGGCTCTCCAGTTCCTTGGATTATGCTTTGCAGCCTCCATCAAGTTGCTTGTTTTCTCCCTGTGCCTCATGTATCTCTATCTGTACAATGAGATAATACTAATACTCAGTATAGCTAATGTGAGGAGTAATGAATTGGCACCAGTCCAGTTTTAAATGTTTGGCCCTATATGCAGTGCACTCAGTAAATGTTAATTATGCATAGAAAACCTAGAAAGAGGAATTCTCACTTTGAAAGGTTATTTTAACTTTTGCCTACATTTCTGGACATCGAATTTGTAATTAACCCCTTCTGTATCCCTACATGAATAGCAGAGGCGTCAGGATTCCTCACCTGTGAAACCTGCTCACTCATCTCTCCAGTAACGCCTACTAACCCCTGATAGTTTGGGATTCAACTCCTACTCCTCCTACTCTCTGGGCTTCAAATTTTCTCTCTGTTAAAAGTAGTAATGCCTGCCTCATAGGGCTACTGAGTGTATCAAAATAGCTAATACCTAGAAAGTTCTTATCAGTGTATTTGACATACTGATAATATATACACAATAAGTATCATGGCACACAATAAATATCATGAGGACTACCTATAATTTTATAATTCTATTTCTTTGGATGGAAAAGCATTCTTTACCATTCCAACACATCTTTTGAGGAAAGGAGTTTAATCCTAACAGAACAACCCATTATAGTTTATCTTTGAAAAGTATACTTGATAAGGAGTCCTCTGTATCTATTTTTGCTATTTCAGACATTTCTTCTTGTGGTTGGTGTGATGATCGTGATGGTGGCAGTGATTCCTTGGATTGTGATAGCTGTGATTCCCGTTGGCATCATTTTCTTTTTTCTTTGGTGATACTTCTTAGAGACGTCATGGGATGTTAGACGCCTGGAATGTACAAGTGAGTACTGGGGCTCTCAGGTTGAGATGGCAATGCAGGCTGGCTTCCATTTATGTTGTAATTAACCATACCCCTGAAATCCTGCAGGCTCTGTCTTCTGGCATTTCTTGCCAAAATAATATGACTCAGTGTGGCCCTAAAGGCACTTGGAGCTGGTGGTGAGTCAGCTATAGCTTTGCATTTTAGCAGAAGGAGGATGAACTGAGCCCCATGAGAACAGAGGCCATTCTGTCTTGTTTATGACACACTTCCTAGCAGAGGAGCCTCTAAATAAATATTTCCTAAAAGATAAAATACTTTATCACAGTGGAACTCATGTAGAAGGAAAATAGGAGGTTTTTTCCCCCTGAAATTATCAGAAATAACAAGGAAAGGAAAAGATTAGGAAAACGAAGGAGATATCAGGAAATATATGTCAGAAGTGGTATATTTGAAAAGTATATCCTTTTACATATTCAAAGATGGCAATTAAATTGCAGTTGTTAAATGCTTTGTAAAGATAAGCCGTTATTTTCAGATTTGCTCTTTATCATTTGAGATAATGTCACTGGTTGTGGCATTGTTCATATTATATATGATTGTTCATATATAATATGAACAACATATGAACATTGTTCATATATTAATAACTGAAAATAATTCCCTTAGGAGGGAATGTGAGAGGGAACCATTCAGTAAGCATTTAGTCTGTTACTCCATTCAACTTCCTAGTTTCAGAATAATGGAGAACATATTTTATGATTAATTATTCTTTTCTGCAGGTAATCAGAGAGGATGAAATAATTCAGAGCTTATCTCACTGTTAATGCACAAACATTTCATCAATATTAAGGCAAAAAATCATAAGGAAAGTAGAATTGTTCCATATATTTTTTAAAAAAAGGATAGCAACAATATCCAAAAAGCAAGGAAGGAAGATGTTTGTATCAGAAGTCACAACCATGCTTAGTTATTTACAGATTAATACCAACTTGAATTTCTAGAAACCAAGCCAAGAAGAGACACATATTGAGCCCATGGTTCTTCATATGTACTAAGCTGAAAAAAATCTAAGTTCATCAAGACAAGGAAGTTATGGTGGCATTTGCATGTCTTTAACAATAAAAACTTTTAAGAGGCATTTATCCTAAGTGTTTAAATAAGGGATAGAGGGTGGCACTTTTATAAAAGCTGTAGAAAAAGTTTTCACTCATCAAGGAAAGAGCTGACTTCCCATGAGGTCTGGTTTTGTGAAATGTTTGGATGGATGGAAAGCAGTAGAGTCCAGGTGTGTGTGGTGTTCTGCTGATGTGACTTGGTAGGATGATGGGACCTGCAGAAGCAAAAGAGGAAGTGATGAGCTCTATCCAGTCTTCTGTGTAGACAAGGCTTTAGATGTTTTATGATTTGAGGCTGTTCATGAAACGGCCATTCAACAGTCTTGTTGGAAAGCAGGTCTCTGGTACATTTAAAGAGAGGTTGTTCCAGAAGGAACACTTTACAGAGATCACTGCCTGGGGCAAGAGTCACTTCCCATCCAGAGGGAAATGGCGTGGGGGGTGGGGGTGGGGAAGGGCACCTCCTGAGGCCTTTTTTCAAGAAGTAGTACAGGATTTTCTCAATATTGATCTGGAGAGTCTGAGAAGTTTGGCTCCATCCCTGTAGAATATTGGGATTCTTTTTCCCACCCTGAGGCTGCAACAATGTGAAACAATACTAGTCACAGAAAAGTACATAAAACCAGAATGGTGGTTTTTTGCCTTTTTCTAGCCAATTCTATGCATTTGGTACAGCGAGAATGATAAAGCGGTATCCAAATGAGGTCTGAAATTGTGCTATGATCAACTAGCAATGTCTGCCATGGGCGCTGATAAGGAAGGGTGCTATGTGTATTTAGGCCACGACCCTCAAGTCTGCTGTTTTAAGGTGTTCTCAATGAGAGGGATTGGGGGCAGAAGGAGAAGGAGATGACAGAGGATGAGATGGCTGGATGGCATCACCGACTTGATGGACGTGAGTTTGAGTGAACTCTGGGAGTTAGTGACGGACAGGTGCCAGGGTCCAGCCCCGGTGGATCCAGGGTGATTCGAAGGTGGTGACGGAGTTGGCGTCCTTGGAAATAACTTGATTAATTATAGATAGAGAGGGATTAGAAAATTAACAGAGAAAAAGAGGCTGAATAACTTGGTTTACATGGAATACCAATCACCACCTACGTAGGCCGCAGGCGTCTTCCTGTTCTCCCGAAGGAGAGGAGGCATTGAGACCCACCTCCCCACCCCGGTCCGATCTTAGAAGCCCAGGCAAAATTAGCAGGCTTGATGGGTACCCATGCACCAGATGGGAATTCGGCTAGAAAATAGTAGGAGGGAAAAAGATGCTGAATAATTTGGTTTATGTGGGATACCAATAAAATTCCAAGACAAGGAATTTGTACCATCTACTTTGAGTCACTGGCACCACTTGAATATCGGAAGGTGCCCCTCCTTGGTCTCCTTCTCGTGTGGGCTTGAAAGCCGAGACTAGTAAGTAGACTTGGAGGGTACTCACAGTCCAGATGGGAATTCAGCCAGAAAAACGGGGAGCAAGAAAGAACGACATGAGGGAATCAGTATTTCTGGAAACTGATCTGATTTCCTTATTTTTAGGTTTGCTTATATATCTTTTGTTACACATAGGGATGAATACAGAGTCACGTGGGGGTCAGCAGTCCTGACCTTTATCAAAATCAGGTGCTTCACATAAATGTATAAAAAAGGTCTTAGCGGTTTTACATCAGCAGCCATGAGGCCTGCTGACATTTATGACCCTTTCTTTTTGATAACCAAAAACTTATTTTTTCCAAGGGTGCTTTTTCTTAAACCAGGCACCACCCTCCAAATAAAGTTGCATTCCTATAGGGGGAGGGTGTAGTGAGTTACAATCAAGAAAGGAATTTATTTAACTCAAGGTTAACATGATTAATCTTAAAGGTTAATACTTATTTCTCCTATATACCAGTTATATTTATTATAAAGGCAGGGAATATGGAGATATAGCAGCAAACATCAGCCAAACAAAAACCCTTCACTAATGTTCCCCTTAAGATCTATTTAGTCTTAAGATAGTGATAAGGTTACATTTTTACATAGCAAGGACACAATGATTTATAACAAAGTACAGTGATCTATAACAAAAGAGAAAATTCATTAACTCAAAAAGTCTAATATTGCTGACATCAAAAACTACTATATTTCCTTTTCTATATTCCAAATACATTGATTAATATACTCCCAGGTGCCTAAGGATATGGAGACCAGGCGGCAACCATTGACTCAACAAGAAGAAAAGCGCTATGCTAATTAAGACTTTCAAAATACTCCAAACTCTCTGTGCTGTTTATGGTTGAGAGGTTGTCNGGCATTAGATCGTGAGGGGAGGTGAACTAGAATTAATGAGTATAGCCGACTGTGAGGACATAACTTCAGCTTAAGAATAGCATTTGTGAGAAACGGCTCATGACTAGAATGTGCCATCTTAGTGGGTAATGAGCTCCCTGTTCCTACAGATGTTCAAATAAAAGAAGTCAGAATATATCTGAAGCCCCATTCCAACCTTGAAATTCTGATGGCTCCTTTGGTTTGATGTTTTTGTTTCCAAGCTCAGATTTGACCACGTTTTGTCAAGGGCCTATAGAGGCTTCTCAGGTGATTGTCTGAAAATACAATCGTGGTCAAACCAAAGCAGTGTAAAGGGGGAAGAATCTCTTTTGTTGGGCAGGGGATGGCAGGAGAGGGGCTGACCAAAGGCAGGCTTTTCCTATGGCGACAGCAGTAACACAGTGACACCAGGAAGAGCACTGCTTCCAACCAGCCTTAAAGCTTCAGAGAAGAATAACCTCTCTTCCACTTTCTTGAGCTGCTGCTACCATCTTTGTTTTCTGCCTAGGCCCCTGAGAAGTGAAAGAACCTGGCTGGGGGCATTTCACAAATGTGGATATCCAAATAGGGTTTCAGATGTGTATAAGAGACAGGAACTAAAGAGCCTCTTGATGAAAGTGAAAGAGGAGAGTGAAAAAATTGGCCTAAAGCTCAACATTCAAAAAACGAAGATCATGGCATCTGGTTCCATCACTTCATGGGAAATAGATGGAGAAACAGTGGAAACAGTGTCAGACTTTATTTGGGAGGGGTTCCAAAATCACTGCAGATGGTGATTGCAGCCATGAAATTAAAAGACGCTTACTCCTTGGAAAAAAAGTTATGATCAACCTACATAGTATATTCGAAAGCAGAGACATTACTTTGCCAGCTAAGGTCCATCTAGTCAAGGCTATGGTTTTTCCTGTGGTCATTCATGTATGGATGTGAGAATTGGACTGTGAAGAAGGCTGAGCACCAAAGAATTGATGCTTTTGAACTGTGGTGTTGGAGAAGACTCTTGAGAGTCCTTTGGACTGCAAGGAGATCCAACCAGTCCATTCTGAAGGAGGTCAGCCCTGGTATATCTTTGAAAGGAATGATGCCAAAGCTGAAACTCCAGTAATTTGGCCACCTAACACAAAAAGATAACTCATTGGAAAAGACTCTGATGCTGGGAGGGATTGGAGGCAGGAGGAGAAGGGGACGACAGAGGATGAGATGGCTGGATGGCATCACGGACTCTACAGATGTGAGTCTGAGTGAACTCCTGGAGTTGGTGATGGACAGGGAGGCCTGGCGTGCTTCAATTCATGGGATCGCAAAGAGTCGGACACGACTAAGCAACTGAACTGAACTGAAATTACATTGGAGTTTTCTTCTCAAGTTTTTTTGTTTTCTTTGATTAGAACTTTCTTATGAAAGTTTATTTTTGTTATTTAAAGAATAATTCTTAAATTGACATGTTAGTGTGTTCTATTAGGGATCAGTTTTAAGACATTTTAGTCATCAACCTATGAGCTGAGTAGGTTGTTATTCCCTAGTTAGCTGAGAATCAAGGACTGGTTTCATCATGGAAAAGACCAGATATGTCCCCAAGAAACCCTACAAAATTAGAAAATGCAGACAGGAGTGTATTTCTGTGTTAATTTTTTAATGTGAATTTAATCTATTTTGTCCCTATATGGGGTATAGTATCAGGCAGACATTAAAAGAACAGGGTTAGGGACAAAATGACTGAATTATCTGACTTTGGGAAAGTCAGTAAACGTCTTTGAGCATTGATTTCCTGCTTTGTAAATGGAGAGAATCATTCCTCTGACTCAGATTAAATGGGATAATACTTGAGATGAGGGTCACATGGCAAGCCTATTGAAATGATATCTGTTTTTGGTCTTTGGTAGATGGGGTACCCACCCTTTCTTTTGGTAATCAGCTAGGTCTTGAGGATTGTAGAATTTTTTTGTTATTATGAGATTACCATGGGCACTAGCAATAAAGCAATGTCTTATTTTTCAATTTTTTTGATTGGGCAGGTTTTTTTAAAAAAAACCATAAACATTTTGCATAAGCATTATTTTCTTTTACTTTACTGCTTTTGAATATACTTCATTTACAATTCATATAGATGCCAGTGTGGTTGTCAGAAAAAGCTACTTGCAGGACAGCATCCTTTCTGAGGATGAAAGGTGCTCTTTAGGCTTCCTTCCATTGGTGATAGGTCCTCTGTCTTAGTCAACCTGACATCCTAACCTCTGTCTTAGTCATCCTGATGTCCTAACCTTTCTTGCATCAATTATGCAGACCTGGAGTGGCCGCAGTTGAATTCCTGGGGTCACTAGTGTACACAATCTAGCTTTTATACTTTTACTGGTATGAATATACCAGTTCATAGTGCATGAAGTAGAAAATGTTAAATTTGTCTTCTCTTTGTACAGTACTGAAGAATCTGATTTGATTTTTTTGGTTCAAATGTCCACCACTTTTTCACTTAGTCTCCCAGAAACACTCAGCAGTTTATAACAGTAAGTCTTCACTAAGCAAAAGAAAAGCTTGAAAGAGAAAGAAGATATGGAATGAGAAAAGAAACATCTCAAAAAATGTTGACATGCTTCTATATCCCTAAGATTATCAATCTTTGGAAAGTCTAAAGTTGAGAAGGAAATACAGAGAGGACAGAAATTGTAATAGGCAGGAGGTTTATTGGTCTATTTTTAAAAAGTGCATTTTCAAATAAAGTAGACCTCAGATATAGTTTTCACTATGATCAGAGAAAAACTACAATCACTTTGGTATATGTTGTATTATCACCACATCTAGGAAAAATAGCACTTGCTCTAATATATGCTTGAGTAGAACTAAGCTATTCCAGTGGTGAGAATGAGTGGCCTCTTAGGATCTAATGTCATGAGATTCTTAAGATTCTTTGTACCCATAAATCTACTAGTACACCATCCATGCTCCTGGCTTTGGCATTCAGAGCACACTGAAGGGTGGTAGTAATGGAGTTAGACTGTTTGTTATGTTTTAACTGGTAAGTCATTCTATGAATTGTCTCATTTAATTTCCACCACCAATAATATGTTATGTTTTTGGTCTATCCCAGTTTTTACTAAGATTGACAGTAGGTGTAAGTTTTACCCTCCCTGTTAATATTCAAGAAGATTTACTTTAAACTGTATCTCAGCACAATACCAGGCTAATGATTTTCCACTCTCAGTTCAGTTCAGTCACTCAGTCATGTCTGACTCTTTGTGACCCCATGAATTGCAGCACCCCAGGCCTCCCTATCCATCACCAACTCCCGGAGTTCACTCAAACTCATGTCCATCAAGTCAGTAATGTGATCCAGCCATCTCATCCTCTGTCGTCCCCTTTTCCTCCTGCCCCCAATCCCTCCCAGCATCAGAGTCTTTTCCAATGAGTCAGCTCTTCGCATAAGGTGGCCAAAGTACTGTAGTTTCAGCTTTGGAATCATTCCTTCCAAAGAACAGTCAGGACTGATCTCCTTTGAATGGACTGATTGGATCTCCTTGCAGTCCAAGGGACTCTCAAGAATCTTCAACACCACAGTTCAAAAGCATCTTGGCATTCAGCTTTCTTCACAGTCCAATTCTCACATCCATACATGACCACAGGAAAAAACCTTGACTAGACGGACCTTAGTTGGCAAAGTAATGTCTCCGCTTTTGAATATACTATCTAGGTTGGTCATAACTTTTCTTCCAAGGAGTAAGCGTCTTTTAATTTCATGGCTGCAATCACCATCTGCAGTGATTTTGGAGCCCCCCAAAATAAAGTCTGACACTGTTTCCACTGTTTCCCCGTCTATTTCCCATGAAGTGATGGGAACAGATGACATGATCTTTGTTTTCTGAATGTTGAGCTTTAAGCCACTTTTTCCACTCTCCTCTTTCACTTTCACCAAGAGGCTCTTTAGTTCCTCTTCACTATCTGCCATAAGGGTGGTGTAATCTACATAACTGAGGTTATTGATATTTCTCCCAGCAATCTTGATTCCAGATTGTGCTTCTTCCAGCCCAGCGTTTCTCATGATGTACCGTGCATGTAGGTATAGGTTATCATTCTCTGCAAACTCAAGAATTATTCTCAATTGTGAAAAGTCATCATGTACTCTCAAATGAAAGATTTAATCCAAGAATGTTATTTCATTTATTTGTATGGCTTCAAACCAGATAGAATTCCCAAATGGTATACTCCAAGTGGGTTATGAACATATCAACATAATGACTTGCTTCTGGCTCATCATATTTCTTGCTATAGACGCATCACTGTCTCTGTGCCCTGGGCTGGTGTGCATGGGATGCAGGTGCAGGTGCTGAGAGGACTCAGAACAACCAATGTGAACCCAGACAAGCATCTCCACTTTCCAAGTCCACCTCCATTTTGGTTGACTTTCCATCACCTGTATTTACTATCTTCAGATTATTCATGCTACTGGTTCTGTTTGTTAAACCAGCCTGTGAAATTCTGTCTTCAGTGTCTTCTTTGAATCCTTAAAAAAAAAAAAAAATTCATATGTTCTCTGTGTTTCCCTAGCACTCCATGCTTTGGGTAGATCATCATGGATTTGTATACATCTGATATTGTAAACTTCAGAGGCTTTGGCCCAGACCATGTGAATCTGCACATCCCCACCATCCCACCCCACTTTCACAGCAGGCAGATACTAAGTGTTGATTGCATTCCTATTACCTGAAGTTATATACCATGATAATAAAGATGGTTACTTGCATCAGCATCATCCAGTGACTTCAGTTTCTATTCTACTTGCTGTATTTTTAGAACCAGATTATTTTGCAAAATGATTAGGTGAAGGTGCATGGAAGTCTTAGCACAGTGCCTGGCATACAGTAACTAACTGCTTCATGGCATCTGAAATGGATATTTTACATACTTATTATCATAGTGGTAAAAAGTTCTCCATATGTTATGTTGAAGGCAGGTTTAAATCTGTCAGAATGGCTCATAAGCTGGGCTCTCCAGTTCCTTGGATTATGCTTTGCAGCCTCCATCAAGTTGCTTGTTTTCTCCCTGTGCCTCATGTATCTCTATCTGTACAATGAGATAATACTAATACTCAGTATAGCTAATGTGAGGAGTAATGAATTGGCACCAGTCCAGTTTTAAATGTTTGGCCCTATATGCAGTGCACTCAGTAAATGTTAATTATGCATAGAAAACCTAGAAAGAGGAATTCTCACTTTGAAAGGTTATTTTAACTTTTGCCTACATTTCTGGACATCGAATTTGTAATTAACCCCTTCTGTATCCCTACATGAATAGCAGAGGCGTCAGGATTCCTCACCTGTGAAACCTGCTCACTCATCTCTCCAGTAACGCCTACTAACCCCTGATAGTTTGGGATTCAACTCCTACTCCTCCTACTCTCTGGGCTTCAAATTTTCTCTCTGTTAAAAGTAGTAATGCCTGCCTCATAGGGCTACTGAGTGTATCAAAATAGCTAATACCTAGAAAGTTCTTATCAGTGTATTTGACATACTGATAATATATACACAATAAGTATCATGGCACACAATAAATATCATGAGGACTACCTATAATTTTATAATTCTATTTCTTTGGATGGAAAAGCATTCTTTACCATTCCAACACATCTTTTGAGGAAAGGAGTTTAATCCTAACAGAACAACCCATTATAGTTTATCTTTGAAAAGTATACTTGATAAGGAGTCCTCTGTATCTATTTTTGCTATTTCAGACATTTCTTCTTGTGGTTGGTGTGATGATCGTGATGGTGGCAGTGATTCCTTGGATTGTGATAGCTGTGATTCCCGTTGGCATCATTTTCTTTTTTCTTTGGTGATACTTCTTAGAGACGTCATGGGATGTTAGACGCCTGGAATGTACAAGTGAGTACTGGGGCTCTCAGGTTGAGATGGCAATGCAGGCTGGCTTCCATTTATGTTGTAATTAACCATACCCCTGAAATCCTGCAGGCTCTGTCTTCTGGCATTTCTTGCCAAAATAATATGACTCAGTGTGGCCCTAAAGGCACTTGGAGCTGGTGGTGAGTCAGCTATAGCTTTGCATTTTAGCAGAAGGAGGATGAACTGAGCCCCATGAGAACAGAGGCCATTCTGTCTTGTTTATGACACACTTCCTAGCAGAGGAGCCTCTAAATAAATATTTCCTAAAAGATAAAATACTTTATCACAGTGGAACTCATGTAGAAGGAAAATAGGAGGTTTTTTCCCCCTGAAATTATCAGAAATAACAAGGAAAGGAAAAGATTAGGAAAACGAAGGAGATATCAGGAAATATATGTCAGAAGTGGTATATTTGAAAAGTATATCCTTTTACATATTCAAAGATGGCAATTAAATTGCAGTTGTTAAATGCTTTGTAAAGATAAGCCGTTATTTTCAGATTTGCTCTTTATCATTTGAGATAATGTCACTGGTTGTGGCATTGTTCATATTATATATGATTGTTCATATATAATATGAACAACATATGAACATTGTTCATATATTAATAACTGAAAATAATTCCCTTAGGAGGGAATGTGAGAGGGAACCATTCAGTAAGCATTTAGTCTGTTACTCCATTCAACTTCCTAGTTTCAGAATAATGGAGAACATATTTTATGATTAATTATTCTTTTCTGCAGGTAATCAGAGAGGATGAAATAATTCAGAGCTTATCTCACTGTTAATGCACAAACATTTCATCAATATTAAGGCAAAAAATCATAAGGAAAGTAGAATTGTTCCATATATTTTTTAAAAAAAGGATAGCAACAATATCCAAAAAGCAAGGAAGGAAGATGTTTGTATCAGAAGTCACAACCATGCTTAGTTATTTACAGATTAATACCAACTTGAATTTCTAGAAACCAAGCCAAGAAGAGACACATATTGAGCCCATGGTTCTTCATATGTACTAAGCTGAAAAAAATCTAAGTTCATCAAGACAAGGAAGTTATGGTGGCATTTGCATGTCTTTAACAATAAAAACTTTTAAGAGGCATTTATCCTAAGTGTTTAAATAAGGGATAGAGGGTGGCACTTTTATAAAAGCTGTAGAAAAAGTTTTCACTCATCAAGGAAAGAGCTGACTTCCCATGAGGTCTGGTTTTGTGAAATGTTTGGATGGATGGAAAGCAGTAGAGTCCAGGTGTGTGTGGTGTTCTGCTGATGTGACTTGGTAGGATGATGGGACCTGCAGAAGCAAAAGAGGAAGTGATGAGCTCTATCCAGTCTTCTGTGTAGACAAGGCTTTAGATGTTTTATGATTTGAGGCTGTTCATGAAACGGCCATTCAACAGTCTTGTTGGAAAGCAGGTCTCTGGTACATTTAAAGAGAGGTTGTTCCAGAAGGAACACTTTACAGAGATCACTGCCTGGGGCAAGAGTCACTTCCCATCCAGAGGGAAATGGCGTGGGGGGTGGGGGTGGGGAAGGGCACCTCCTGAGGCCTTTTTTCAAGAAGTAGTACAGGATTTTCTCAATATTGATCTGGAGAGTCTGAGAAGTTTGGCTCCATCCCTGTAGAATATTGGGATTCTTTTTCCCACCCTGAGGCTGCAACAATGTGAAACAATACTAGTCACAGAAAAGTACATAAAACCAGAATGGTGGTTTTTTGCCTTTTTCTAGCCAATTCTATGCATTTGGTACAGCGAGAATGATAAAGCGGTATCCAAATGAGGTCTGAAATTGTGCTATGATCAACTAGCAATGTCTGCCATGGGCGCTGATAAGGAAGGGTGCTATGTGTATTTAGGCCACGACCCTCAAGTCTGCTGTTTTAAGGTGTTCTCAATGAGAGGGATTGGGGGCAGAAGGAGAAGGAGATGACAGAGGATGAGATGGCTGGATGGCATCACCGACTTGATGGACGTGAGTTTGAGTGAACTCTGGGAGTTAGTGACGGACAGGTGCCAGGGTCCAGCCCCGGTGGATCCAGGGTGATTCGAAGGTGGTGACGGAGTTGGCGTCCTTGGAAATAACTTGATTAATTATAGATAGAGAGGGATTAGAAAATTAACAGAGAAAAAGAGGCTGAATAACTTGGTTTACATGGAATACCAATCACCACCTACGTAGGCCGCAGGCGTCTTCCTGTTCTCCCGAAGGAGAGGAGGCATTGAGACCCACCTCCCCACCCCGGTCCGATCTTAGAAGCCCAGGCAAAATTAGCAGGCTTGATGGGTACCCATGCACCAGATGGGAATTCGGCTAGAAAATAGTAGGAGGGAAAAAGATGCTGAATAATTTGGTTTATGTGGGATACCAATAAAATTCCAAGACAAGGAATTTGTACCATCTACTTTGAGTCACTGGCACCACTTGAATATCGGAAGGTGCCCCTCCTTGGTCTCCTTCTCGTGTGGGCTTGAAAGCCGAGACTAGTAAGTAGACTTGGAGGGTACTCACAGTCCAGATGGGAATTCAGCCAGAAAAACGGGGAGCAAGAAAGAACGACATGAGGGAATCAGTATTTCTGGAAACTGATCTGATTTCCTTATTTTTAGGTTTGCTTATATATCTTTTGTTACACATAGGGATGAATACAGAGTCACGTGGGGGTCAGCAGTCCTGACCTTTATCAAAATCAGGTGCTTCACATAAATGTATAAAAAAGGTCTTAGCGGTTTTACATCAGCAGCCATGAGGCCTGCTGACATTTATGACCCTTTCTTTTTGATAACCAAAAACTTATTTTTTCCAAGGGTGCTTTTTCTTAAACCAGGCACCACCCTCCAAATAAAGTTGCATTCCTATAGGGGGAGGGTGTAGTGAGTTACAATCAAGAAAGGAATTTATTTAACTCAAGGTTAACATGATTAATCTTAAAGGTTAATACTTATTTCTCCTATATACCAGTTATATTTATTATAAAGGCAGGGAATATGGAGATATAGCAGCAAACATCAGCCAAACAAAAACCCTTCACTAATGTTCCCCTTAAGATCTATTTAGTCTTAAGATAGTGATAAGGTTACATTTTTACATAGCAAGGACACAATGATTTATAACAAAGTACAGTGATCTATAACAAAAGAGAAAATTCATTAACTCAAAAAGTCTAATATTGCTGACATCAAAAACTACTATATTTCCTTTTCTATATTCCAAATACATTGATTAATATACTCCCAGGTGCCTAAGGATATGGAGACCAGGCGGCAACCATTGACTCAACAAGAAGAAAAGCGCTATGCTAATTAAGACTTTCAAAATACTCCAAACTCTCTGTGCTGTTTATGGTTGAGAGGTTGTCACACAAGCTAGTCTGTCAGCAGAGAGGTTTGACCTGAGACACCCTTGTCATACCCAGGGCAGGGAATTAGCAGCAATTATTGGCACAGCAAACGAAAAACCCTTCACCAATATAATTCCTAACCAACTGACTATACTAATAATTTCTAACTTCCCAAAGGAATCCGCCTTTAGTAAGTCTAAAACACCTCGTTCCTCTCATGGTTGGGAGGCCATAAACAATCACAAGTGGCTGGATGAACCTATACAGGCAGGCTAGATAACCTTCACAGTTCATAAGTTGAAACACTCTTGTCACACCCAGGAATTTTTATTAACTTGGAGCTGCAAGTTAACTCCTTCTCCGAGAGAAATGGTTATGGGTGAGAGCCCCCCCATAAAGTCAGAGATGTAGGTGAGAGCATAAAACAGACTCTGGTTTTAGAGTTAGATGCTCAGGAACAAGGGGTTTCCTGAGGCTTGATTATGCCTTTGCGTATGCCAAGCTTCCTTCCTCATGACCTTTGCCATCGGCGGAGTTCCTCACGCTGGCTCCTGGCAGACAGGGAGGCCTGGCGTGCTGCAATCCATGGGGTCACAAAGAGTCAGACAGGACTGAGTGACTGAGCTGAAATGAACTGAACTGAATATGGCAGATTCCCAAAGGCTTTTTTCCAACCACTTTGCTTAATAAGATGTGCAGTAAATGGTAAATGCTGTTGGATATTAGCAGAGTAAGATTTGGGAATTTTCTGAATACAAATAACAAAGTCTGGAGAAAAATGCATATAGTTATACAAGGATATCCTTAACCCTGATTATTCTTTCTCTGAGACACTTTCGCTGTGATTAAAGATCCCAGCTTTGGGAATAAGACAGAGTTGAGTCTGACACCTGGTCTACCACTTAGGTAGATTAATATGCTTAATCTTGGGCAGTGAGTGATTTTAATCTCTCAGCCTGTGGGGTTCTCATGAGGATTGAGTTGTGCTTGCTGGCCACTATCAAAGGCAGCAGAACCTTGAACATGAGGGAATTAAGAACACAGTAATAACCAGCAGGTCTCACATGATATGAATGATAACCTGCAGCAAGGCTGTCAGTCCAGGGTCGTTGCATGAGGTTCCCTGCCCTCCTGCTTCCAGGGAAGATCAGCAGTCCTGGTGGGCAGTGTTCCCAAGTGTCTTCAGGAATGTGGAGACACAGCTCTCAATCATGTGAACTGTAAGGTTGCATGTGTCTGTGACTGATGTCATGGCTGTTACACAGTCTGTTTCAGGACAGGGAGCTGAGTGTTTGTGGGAAAAGAGTGTTACTCTCGGCAAGGTAATACCAGAGCCTTGACATCCCCTCTCCCCTGTACTAGTTAACTTTCTGTGCAGACCCTCCAGTTCACTCATCCTGGCATCCTGCTCAGTCCTGGTGGGGTTTGAGAGAACAGGATGGCTTTTCATGGGTCCAGATTCCCCTAGCCCACTGTAACTCTTGGACATGAAGTGAGGTAGGTGATGGGGTGTTTGGGTTGCCTGGTGTTCAAGGTTGAGATGACACCTGTTTCTAAAGTCGACCCCACCCTCCATCCCTGCTGGGGAGAACCACCTGCAGTTTTGATCTCCTGACAGGGAATCAGATGAGGGAGGCCAAGCTGAAGAGTTCATTCCACGATCTCCCTGGGGGAACAGCCACATCTACTTCCTCCTCAGAAGCCTTGTCTATGATGAATAGTGTTGATGTCACGTTTGGTCTGGAAATGAGAGTGGTTTTAGTGAGTTCTATACACTCTCTGGAACTGGGCTCTTGGCATCCTCTTGACAGGGTGATGTGCCCCAGAATTCACCTACATCATCCCTGTGAGCACCCAGTGTCCAGACTGAGTTCTGGGAGTGGGTTGGGACACCTGCTGCGGTGCAGAAAAGGCCAGAACAGAGCTCCCAGCCTCTCTTATTTGGAGCATTAGCTCAGTCTGTGTTCACGATGCTGTCTTAAAAGTACAAAATTAAAGAAAGTGAAATGAAGTGAAGTGAAAGTTATTCAGTTATGTCCGACTCTTTGCCACCCCATGGACTATACAATCCATGGAATTCTTCAGGCCAGAATATTGGAGTGGGTAGCCGTTCCCTTCTCCAGGGGATCTTTCCAACCTAGAGATCAAACCCAGGTCTCCCGCATTGCAGGTGATTCTTTATCAGCTGAGCTAAGAGGGAAGCCACAAAATTAAATATTAAAGGAAACTAAAATAAATAAAAGCTTAAAAGTTACTCAACATAACAGAGAGAATGGTGTGGATGTTGAAGTAAGACCACAGACATGTACCTGGATGGTAAGAAGCACTAGCAAGTCACTCTGGGCTCTTTGTGTGAATTATATTCGGGGGGAATGTTAGACCACGCCCCAGTTCACAAAATGGTTTTTTCCTTAAAGCAATTTCACAGGTGAGGGCCCCATCACAGTTAAGGTTCCTGCTCAAATTCCAGATGGAAAAAGCCCCAGGGCTGAGTGGATGGTCAGTTGGCCTCTAGCCCAGGGCTTCCCACCCTCTCTGAGCCCCAGTGTTTCACAGGAAGAAGCCTGCTCCTTCCTTCCTTGTAGAACCAGGGACACTAAGCACAAGAGGAGGTTTTGTATCTTTGCCCGTTTGTACCCCTGCCCTTCTGCCACACACACCTGCAGTGCCCAGGTGTACATTGGTATTGGCTGAACTGTCGCCCAGACAGGCATTCACATACTGTGGTAGGGAGTCAGACCTTGAGAATAATTTGGAGTTCTCCCCCTCAATTCTTTTTCATCAGCATTTCATATGACCTCTGTTGCCTCTTGCAAGATAAATGACCTTAAGAGAAAAGTGAAAGTGAAGTCGCTCAGTCATATCCGACTCTTTGTGACCCGTGGACTGTAGCCCACCAAGCTACTCTGTCCATGGGATTCTCCAGGCAAGAATACTGGAGTGGGTTGCCATTTCCATCTCCAGGGGATCTTCCCGACCCAGGGATTGAACCCAGGTCTCCATATTGCAGGTAGACGTTTTAACCTCTGCACCACCAGGGAAGCCCTTAAATACAAGAATACAGTCTCTCAGAAAACCTCCTATAGAGACACAGAACTTCAGATCCAAGTACTAACACCAAAGATTTTGAGGGAGGAAAGGAAGCCAGGTTGAAAGAAGAAGGGGGAGGAGGCGGGAGAGGGGGGCAAAAGGGATGGCTTTACAGATGTCTCCTGCCACCTACAGATGCCCAGGTGTTATGGGACTTTTCCCTGGGCCTCCAGAGAAGGGAGGATTGGAACTTGGCCCTATCAGAAATCAGACCAGACCAGAACTAGAATTCGAGTTCTCTGCCAACCAAATTCTGATCACCAGAATTTGGTGATCAGTCTCCAATCATCAGCTCAGGCTGAGGGCCCTTCGACCAGATTCCTGCATCCAGGACTGGGGGACTAGTAAAACAGGGAAGGATAGGAAGAATTAAGAAGAGGAAAGAGAGAGGGAAGGGAAGAGAGATCAATAAAATCTCTTGATCCTTACTGGTCAACCTTAACTTCCCCTAAACACCCAGGTATTGCTAACAGGTCTTCTCTAGGAGATGCACAAGTAAGAGAGTGATATCAGCATTTCCTGTTGATAAAGCACAGCTATCACTCAGGACAGACAGAGGTAACAGACTCAAAACCTACCCCTGAGAACAAGTTATAGAATTTTTCATGGTTCATGGTTCACAGTGGGTCATGAAAACCATAAGGGGTCCTCCCTGCTGAACAGCCTGCAGCTGACCTGTTCCCTGATGGGCAGGGGCCTGAGCCTGGTGCTCATGGTCAGTGTGCTCTTAGAGAAGATGGCAGGAAGCGAATGGCCAGTCATGTGACACCAGCCTCAAACCCACGGTCAGATTCTAAAATGGTGACGTGAGTGTCACATGCCAGAGTGACCCCGAAACACCTCAGATATCCATCAGGTTCCCAGAGCAGAAGTCAGGACTGTTCAAAGACTTCTCGTCTGCCAGGTCCTGTGGGCACAAGGGCAGTGCAGCACCGGGTGCTCCGTGACCCGCACAGAGGCTCCTGGCGCAGGTGCAGGGAGAGGCCCAGGACGGGGGAGATGGCAGACTGTCCCCTCCCCTTACTCCTCTCACCCATTCCTGGGTCTGGCTCTGCTCCAGGCTGGGGGATGTACCGACTCTATTCCAGCTCTTGGGTTACTAGTAGGGAGGAGACAGCACACAGTTAGCTCATCAGAATTCAGTGTGGTGAGGACACGCAGAGAGTTAGATTTTAATTAGTGAAAAAATTAATGAACAATAATTACTCAGCCACGAAAAAGAATGAAATATTGCCATTTGCAACAACATGAAAGGACCTAGAGAATATTCACTTATGTATGGAATCTAAAAAAAAAGTACAAGAGAATCTATATGCAAAACAGAAACAGACTCAGCGATGTAGAAAACAAACATGGTTGTGAATGGGGAAAGGGAGAGAGGATAAATTAGGAGTGCGTGATTAACAGGTACACACTACTGTTTATACTATAGAGAAGTAACAAGCACAGGGAATTTCACTCAGGATCTCGTAACAACCTATAATGTAAAATAGTCAGAAAATATAACTGAATCACTACGGTGTATACCAGAAACTAAAATATTATTGTAAATCACCTATACTTCAAAAAGTTTTTTGAAAAAATAGTGAACAATTTGCAACTGGAGGGATTCCAGAGAATTTGGAAAGAGGCGTGTTTGAGAAGGACCTTGATATAATGAGCTAGTAAAGAGTTTCTTTGTATAAATGTAGCTGTGATTTGAGTTTGACCAAAGATAGATTTCAAGAGAATCTTTCATTTCCAGGTTGTGAGCAGGACTTTGAGGGTCACATGGAGGCTACTCTCCAAAAGGGACGTTTTCCTTCCTCCCCCAGGCAGCCTATCAGGAAGCCCCAAGCGTGCCCTTTGGCACGATGTGTGACCACAGAGCCTGGGAGGCGGTGGTTTCCTTGCATCCAGCCTCCCTGACAGTCTCTGTTATGTGTCTGCCTCTGCTTCCCCAGCATGGAGCCCGGTATTTTCCCACTTAGCGTCTTCTCTCCGGGGACTCTGGACCATCCGGGCGTACAAAGTCGAACAGAGGTTTCAAGAACTGTTCGACTCACACCAGGATTTGCACTCAGGTCTGCGAGTTTCTGGAGATGATTTCAAAGATGGGATGTGCTGCCTTCTGAGGTCTGACCTCCCTCTCAGGTGGTCTTGCTGGCCAGCACCAATCTCTGTGCTGCCTCACGTCCCCCTCTGCATACCTGCCTCCTCCACCCCTTCCTCCCCTCTTCCACTGTCACCCCCTGCTTTTCTCTCCTGCCTGGCTTGCATTGTCCTTACTTCACGGTGCCCCGTGGCTTTCTGTTACTTGGGCGGGGGGTGGAGTGGCCATGGGGAGATGGAAGGGGTGTCAATGAACCTTTTTTGGCAAACCACCAGATAATATTGTAGGTTTTCTGTGGTTTGCTGTCTCTGTTGTAACTTTTCAACTTTTCTGTTGTAGCACAAAGACAGGCAAAGGTAAATACATTGACAAACAGCTGTGGCTGTGTTCCAATAAAACTTTATTTATGGAACTAAGTGGTGGCCATTCTTGGCCCATAGGCTGTGGTTTGCCAGCTCATTTTTCAGAGTGTGTAGGGTGGCAGACATGATTTAGGAAAATGATTTCCTGATTTTCTGCCCACTTGATATTTATTTTTTATATCAGTAAAGATATTTTTTCTAGGTAGAAATTTCAGAATTTCTTCTAAGTCTATAAAATTTTGGCCTATCTCTCTAATCTTTATTGAATTTTGAAGATAAAAGGAGATTTTGAAAGCCACATGCAGACCCTGTTAGCTGATGGTTGTTTAAGCAATGGTTCCTGAAAGTGGACACATGCAGGGCCCTGTAGTGAGGGCAGAAGGTGCTGGAATCAGAGTGTGAGCTGTGCTCTCTGCTGTATGAAAGCTGAAAACAGTAGACTCTGTGAGAAGATGATCCTCACATTGAGCTCCAGCACAGCAGGAAACACATCAATGAGACTATTTTTCAATCTTCTTCCATATGATTATATTTCTGTTTAGAACCTGTGGGCTGAATTTTTCAGTGTATGCTTTCCACAAAGCCCCTGGACTGATTCCTCTGTGTCCCATATGTTGTCTTGTATCAGAACCTAGTTTTCTGGAATCTCCAGGATTCTTGGGTGTGTAACTTTGCTGTCCTACCTTGTGTAAAATTTTCTGTAGCTCAACTGAGAAAATGCTCTCCCTCATGAGAAGCAGCTGACGTGGTTTTTCTTTTTACGTATTACACTTATTACGGTTCTCACATGCAGAGGCGTGGTTCCTGCTTCTGACGACGTCCCGATGGCTCGCCATGCGTCTGGATGTCGTCTGTGCCATCTTCGTCACCCTTGTTACCTTTGGGGCCCTGATTCTGGCAGAAAGTAAGTACACATGTGAATGACTATTTGCAGTATGCTTATAGTTTATAACTCCATCTGCAGTTATTAAGTTCTTGCCACCTTGCCTAATATATATTATTTGGTTCTAATGAATTCTAGTAAAGTCTTTGGAGCATGTGATTCCACAGTGTTGTCCATAAGAAGTCATTTGTGTCTTGATGAGCCCTTCTTTTTTTTTTTTAATCTTTCTTTGAATAGATTGAGGTCTATGCAACTGTAGCAAGCTGACCTTCTGAACTTTCTAGGAAGTGTCCCATAGTTGGGAGAAGAGAACCAAGTGTACCGTTAAGCTTTGTGTTCAGCTTAGTGTTTAGGTTTTAGCTTTAGGACTACTCATATCTCTTGGTTGTAGAGGCCTAGTGCACAGGTGTGAGAACTATCTCTGCCGCAAAGAACAGTATTCTCACTGTTGTGTGGGTACCAGATGAGCAGATGTTAGCATGCATGGCATGAATTCGCCATTGCCAACTATACCATAGTAACAGCATTGAATCTCTATTTTTATTTTACCACACACATGGCCTACAGGATTTTAGTCCCCTGACTAGGAATTGAACCGTGGCCATGGCAGTGAAAGTACTGAGTCCTAACCACTGGGCTGTCAAGGAATTCCCTGAATCTTTGATATGGAACAATCAAATTTTAGATTTAAATTTTAGATTTAAAAGCACTGGCTCTTAAAACCCATTGCTTTGTTTTTATGGCTTCACATGCAGCTGCATTGGGATATAAAAAGTGAAAATGCATAATGATTCTTAAAACCATAATGACCAAAGTCTGGATGATATAATCCTCACCTATGTAATGTTGTCAAGTGTATGTCAGTCTTATTGGGATTAATAAACTCCTCTAATAGTCTATGAATTCAAAGTGGGTTTTTTCCACTGTATCATGGTGTCTATCAACAGATGGTAAAAGTGTGAATACTATCATTATATGCAAGCAATTCAAATATAAAGGCCTCTTCTTTGTAAAGTGACAGAAAGAGTTGAATGAGGAGTTGAGAATAAGACTGACTTGATTCTTTTTCTTCCTCATTTAGCTTTGAGTCCTGGGCAGGTTGGCCTGGTCCTGTCTCTCACCCTCACGCTCATGGGGATATTCCACTGGTGCGTCAGACAAAGCACCAAAGTGGAGAATATGGTGATGTTTATATTAACGTTCTTGTCCTTAAGTTGCCTTGGCATTAAATGGCATAAAAGAAGTTCTTATGTAAAATAGTAAAACTTGTTTTTAAATCATGATTAACAAAGCTTTTTACATCCTCCTCAATCTTCTTAAAGTTAATATAAAATAAAATATGTACATTTTTTTCTCAGTCTTATGTGTGCCTTGTCAGAAGGTTTTATATTCATTGCAAGCTATCTTCAAACATAATAAATGTCTCTGTAGGAGGGAGGTTCTGAAATCGTGGAGAGGATATAAACTAATTTCTTAGCAGCTTGTTTATTTTTGTTTGTTGATGGGTAATTCCTCATTTTTGGTAAAAGAAAAATTCAGTATTTTGGTAAAAGAAGAATTCACTTATTTAATTAGCAGATTTCTCTGTCCCTCATTTTAGCATTTATTCTTGTGCATGCTGAAAACCTGAATTTGCTGGTGTTCCTTCTTTCTAGTAGGATATACTCCCTCTCAAAATGTGCTCTCAAATGTATGTGTTGTTTAGGAGACCTTAGTCAACATGTAAATTCTAATCTCTTTTGAATATTTGCAACTTCTCCTAAAAGGGGGAAATAACAAAAATAAAATCTTGTTTATTTTGTTCCTCTAAAAGAGTAGAAAGTGACTAGTTATTAAAATGAAGTTTAATGACCATCCAGTTCTGCTCGTCGATAACATGTAGCCCTTCTGTAGCCACACATTACTGATTGGTATCCACAGATATTCTTTTCTTTGACAAAATTCTTTTGTTTTTTATTCAGGTGTATAAAATAGATCAATAAAATCTTAGCATTCAATTTGCTAAATCTTTTAGTTTTAGTATATTGTTGAAGGAGGTAGCTGTAAGTGAAAGTGTTACAAATTGCTGTACAAGTTTGCAAATCATCAAAGGCCTCATTAAACTCCTACTTCTGTCTTTTCTGGATGCTAAGACCTGAGATCTTCTCAACCACAGAAAAGCTGATGTAAAGATATAAAGGCAGAATGTTTTATTTACAGTTTCTGAATATCCATAAACAAGACCCTCTGATACTAACTCCTGTGATGTCATATGTCTTTCAGATGATTTCAGTAGAAAGAGGGACTGAACATATAGACCTTAAGAAAGAAGCACCCTGGGAACTCAAGTATCGTCCACCACAATCCTGGCCCTACAATGGAGCGATTTCCTTTAACAATGTGGACTTCAGGTACAGCTTGGACAGGCCTCTGGTATTGAAGGACCTGGGAGCATACATTCCCCCAAGAATAAAGGTTTGTTTCAGCCATTTGCCTCTTTCAAATCCAGCTAAATATTTAGCACTATTTTTGCTCTTGGCTTCCTTGTCAGTGTGTCTGGGGGACTCTTTGTTGTTCTTGAATGCAGATTAGGTCAGTGACATCATAAGTGAATCTTTCTTGGAAACTGATCATGGAATGGGGATCCCAGTCTTTCTTTCCCTATGTTGTGAGCCCCTTCATGGTGGTTGGTGGACCCTGGGTACCTGGCTGGAATGTAACTGTCAGAGGATACTATGTGTGACACCTAATTATTTATGTGGAATCTTGGAAATCAGACCTGATTCCTTGCCCCTAAGTCACCAATATCTTCTTTCCAGCCTTTCTTCTTTGTATTTCTGAAATCTTCTCTTCCTCCCATGACACCCTTCAGTTGCAACTTCCTCATCTAACCCTTGGCCCTTTCCCATAGACTTATCCTCCACTCACCAACACTTAGCTGCCATCTCCCTGCCCTCCTGCTCACAGACTGCTTCTTTCTTTAGCACAGATCTGATCCTTGCTGGGCTGGGTGAGCTGCTGCTGAAACCATNATGTTATTCTTACCACTGGAAGTGTTTACCTTAGTTGTATAGTTGTTGAGTTTCTGATTTGGGTTCTAACTATGGGATCTAGTTGTACTGGATTTTGACACCCTTTTACAATGGAGGGAATAATTGTGTAATCTAATTCCTAGAAACTTAAATGTGTTAAAACTAATGTGAATAGTACATCCAAATGTTGTCATCAAAGAAATGTTTTTCAACAATAAGAGAGTAGTCATTAATTTCTGAATAATGTTCTTTGATTTCCACATATACTTTTTTCAAAATATAATATTTTAAAAGTTTTAGCACTCTTCATGCCCTCCAAAATAACTTTACAATGCTTATCAGATATTATACTAACATCCCCCCCCAAACAGATACATTTCAACCTTAGCAATATAATGAAAAATTAACTTCCTAATTATTAGCAGTGTAAAAATGAACAATTTCTTACCTTAAACTCTTAAACTTCTCCAATATTTCTCTTAAAAACTCTACAAAGTAGAAGCTGTGAAACATATGGTGCATCCAAGAAAGAAATCTTTAAAATTTGTACACAAACACAAGGTAGTGGCTCTTTTAGAAGAACATTTTCTCCATTGCAAACCAGCTGTAAGCAGTCTAGTTAATAGCCTTCAGAAAAGCTGTGCTGTGATATATTAATTTACACCTACTGTGCATTAAATGAGAAGCCAAAGGCCATGTACTGGGCACGTAACTTATTACCTCAACATAAAACAGATATTACATTTACTAGTAAAAAATTTAAGGTACAATGTCTGGGAGTTTGTAGGCAACAAAAAAGTAAAGAGCCTGAGAAATTATGGTATAATTAGTTAACCCGTGATGCCAGATGTCTTCACTGGTGGCTCAGATGGTAAAGAATCTGCCTGCAGTGCAGGAGACCCAGGTTCGATCGACCTGGGTCGAGAAGATCACCTTGAGAGAAGGAAAGGAGACCCATGCCAGTATTCTTGCCTAGAGAAACCCATGGACAGAGAAGCCCAGCCAGCTACAGTCCATGGGGTCACAAAGAGTTGGACACGACTGAAGCGACTTAGCACACACAAGTTTTGTCATAGCTTTCCCTCAGGAGCAAGAGTCTTTTAGCTGCAAGCACCTTCCATAGTGATTTTGGATCATAAGAAAATAAAATCTGTCCCTGCTTCCACTTTTCCCCCTTCTACATGTGTATGAAAGGGAAAGTGCTAGTTGCTCAGTTCTCTCCAGCTCTTGGGTATGTACTCTTTATTGTGCCTTTGTGTGTATTTGTGTCTTTTATAGATTTTATGTATTTGTGTCTTTTATATGTCTTTTATATGTCTGTGCATATTTCTTTTATATGTGTATACATCTATTAATATTTTACTTTTTGTTAACTGGAAATAGAACTGCCATATGACCCACCAATCCCACTACTGGGCATACACACTGAGGAAACCAGAACTGAAAGAGCCATATGTACCCCAATGTTCACTGCAGCACTGTTTACAATAGCTAGGACACGGAAGCAATCTAAATGTCCATCGGCAGACAAATGGATAAGGAAGCTGTGGTACATATACACAATGGAATATTACTCAGCTATTAAAAAAAAAAGAGTGCATTTGAGTCAGTTCTAATGAAGTGGATGAAACTGGAGCCTATTATACAGAGTGACATAAGTCAGAAAGAGAAACACATTACAGTATATTAAAGCATATATATGGAATTTAGAAAGATGATAGTGATGATCTTATATGCAAGGCAGCAAAAGAGAGACACAGATATAAAGAACAGAATACTGGACTCTGTGGGAGAAGGCAAGGGTGGGATGATATGAGAGAATAGCATTGAATCATGTATATTACTATATGTAAAATAGATGACCAGTGCAAGTTTGATGCATGAAGCAGGGCACTCAAAGCTGGTGCCCTGGAACAACCCAGAGGGATGAGGTGGGGAGGGAGGTGGCAGGGGGGTTCAGATGGGAGGGCACCTGTGTGCCCATAGCTGATCCATGTCGATGTGTGGCAGGGGCCACCATAGTGTTGTGAAGTGATTGTCCTCCAATTAAAACAAATAAATAAATTTTTTTAAAAAACACCTAAAAATTCACACTCAAAAAAATAAATTTTAGTTTCTGTTATACACACACACACACACACACACACACACACACACACACGTGTGCACACACATTCCTATGAGGACTGGAAGGACATAAGCCAAATTCTTAACCATGCTTTATGCTATGTTCTTCCATATTGCTTCAATTTTTGGTAACAGTAACATAGCTATATATATTTTGTATAATTTTAAAAATATTTTAAAAAATAAAGTTTAGGTACTGTTTGGAAAATTATTCTTTAATAATTTTATATTTTGACTAAATACTGTAAGACGAAGTGAAAAAGAACTGTACAAAAACACTGCACCTAGTCAGCAAAGTCATTACTCACAGGCATACAGATTAATAATTCTGAAGTTGCTATAATGTATACTAGGATTGAACACATGAGTACATTATCATTGATGGTAGGAGCAAGATTCTCATTATTGGAAAGAAAAATATAGAGGGGAAGAGGGGAAGGTAAGAATGAACCATGTGATACTACATTAGGATTGAAATCATCAGTATGAATCATTTAAAGTTAATATAGATATAGACGGATTAAGCAATAACTATACATATGTATATATACACAGGTTAGTATACATATCATACATATATTTTCTAGCTCTGACCACTTAGAGTGCCTAGAAATAATAATATCACAGTAGCAGTGAACAAATCACAAACCTAGAACTTGGTTTCTAATACCATTCTCCAATAAAAGGAACCAGGGGTCCTTGGCACAGTGACCAATTCTAGCACCAGATTAGGGAAAATGTAAGCTGATTTTGGAGCATCTTGCAGGGCCAGAAAGTAAGAAAATGCCCCCCAAAAGGGGGGCACAGGTGGGGACACAGAAGCCAACATGACACAGAAGAACAATTTAAGCAACAAAACAAATAATGTGGTATTGAACTATATCTCAAAGTATAAAATAAATATCTGAGCTCAGGATATAAATAAACGATTAAATAAATAAGCTAAATAGAGGAGAAAAGAAAAATCTCCCATATATGAGAGTTCCAAAGAGTTTGCATGGGTACTCACTACCTAAAGGAGGTGGAGCCTAACTCCTGTGACCCCTTGATTATGGGTTATACTTAGTGACTTGTTTAAAAGAGTGGAGTATGGAAATTTTTTTTAAAGGAAAAAAATATATATAACTTTATGGTTAAGAAAACCCGACAAACATTACATAGGCCAGGTGAACAAGGTTAACGTCACTGATGATAAGTCAAACTCACAACAAGTATACTTAATACAATGTGGCAAGAATCATCCTTTGTCCCCCTGATCATCCTCCCAAACAGATTCTTTACCATCTGAGCCACTAGAGAAGCCCCCCAAACACCCATAACACTAGTCTAAACATAAGAAAAACATCGAGTGATGCCAAATTAAGGGATGTGCTACAAAATGTCTGACTGGCACTCCTTAAAAATAAGGAAAGTCTGAGAAAATGCCACAGACCAAAGATGCTAAGGAGACATGACATTAAACTGGAGTTTAATTATTAATTGGGCTTCCCATGTAGCTCCATCAGTAAAGCATCTATCTGCCTGCCATGCGTGAGACCTGGGTTCAATTCCTGGGTCGAGCAGTTCTCCTGGAGAAGGAAATGGCAACCCACTCCAGTCTTCTTGCTGGAGAATCCCATGGACAGAGAAGATTGGCAGGCTAGAGTTCATAGAATCACAAGAGTGGGACACGACTTAGCACCATCTTTCTTCCTTCTTAATTATGAATAATGTATCAATATTTGGTTCACTGGTTTGACAAATGTGAACTAATGTAAGATATTAATAAGGAAAACTGGGTAAAGGACGTACAAGAAGTTTGTACTATGATACAATTTTTTTCTGTTTATATTCAAATTTTTTAAACACATTAAAATCGTGTTTTTTAAATTTAATGTAAAATTTTCCATCTTAACCATTTCTAAGTAAAACATTCAGTAGTGTTAGGTATATTATCACTGCTATGTGCCAAATCTCTAAAATTTTTTCATTCTGCAGTGCTAAAACTCCACACCCATTAAACAACTATTCATGTCCCCCTCCCCCCAGTCCCGGGCATCCACCATTCGGCTTTCTCTTTCTATGGTTCTCACTACTCTAAATCCTCATCTAAGTGGAATCATAAACTATTTGTCTTTTTGTTACTGGCTCATTTCACTTAGCACAATGTCCTCAAAGTTCATTCATGTTGTAGTCAGTGGGCTGCTATAACAGAATACCACAGACTGTGGCTTACTCAGCAGGCACTTATTTCTCACGGATCTGGAGCCTAGGAAGTCTGAGGATTGCAGATTTCTTGCCATTCCTTCACACCGTGGAGAGTGAGCTCTAGTCTCCTCCTTTTCTTAAAGGACACTAACCCCATCATGGGGGCTCCATTTTCATGATCTTCAGTTCAGTTCGGTTCAGTTCAGTTAAGTCGCTCAGTCATGTCCGACTCTTTGCGACCCCATGAGTTGCAGCATGCCAGGCATCCCTGTCCATCACCAACTCCTGGAATTCACTCAGATTCACGACCATCGAGTCCATGATGCCATCCAGCCGTCTCATCCTCTCTCATCCCCTTCTCATCCTGCCCCAATCCCTCCCAGCATCAGTCTTTTCCAATGAGTCACCTCTTCCCATGAGGTGGCCAAAGTACTGGAGTTTCAGCTTTAGCATCATTCCTTCCAAAGAAATCCCAAGGCTGATCTCCTTCAGAATGGACTGGTTGGATCTCCCTGTAGTCCAAGGGACTCTCAAGAGTCTTCTCCAACACCACAGTTCAAAAGCATCTTCAGCGTTCAGCTTTCTTCACAGTCCAACTTACCTAAACCTAATTTCTTGCCACAAGGCTTCACCTTCTAACACCATTACAATGAGAAGTAAGATTTCACTATTCAGTCCATAATAATCAAAGTTTCCTTTCTTTTTAAGGAATATGTATACATATAGATATAGATATAGATGCCACATTGCCACGTATTTTTATCCACTGACACAGAGGTTGTTTCTACTGCTTGGCTGTTGTGAATACTGATGCTATAAACACAGGTGTGCAAATATTTGGGGGGGGGTATATATCCAGAAATGGAATTGCTGAATTGTACAGTAATTTTATTTCTAATTTAGGTTTCAGGGTTAGGTCTTTGATCCATTTCAGTTAATTTTTGTATATGATATTAGATAACGTACAACTTAATTATTTTAGTAGTGGATATCAGTTTTCCTAAAACCATTTGTTAAAGAGCCATCCCTTCCCCATCAAATCACATTAGCATCCTTGTTTAAAATCATTTGACCATATATATTAGTTTAGTTTTGTATTATCTAATGTATTGAATTGGTTTACATGCTTGACTTTATGCTAATACCACAATGTTTTGATCATTATAGCTGCATATAAGTTTTGAAATCAGGAATTTTAAGACCTCTAACTTTGTTGATCTTTTTGAAGAATTTTTGGTTATTCAGCTTCTTGAAATGACATACAAATTTTAGTACATTTTACATAAATCTAAAATTATTCTAAAATTTAAAATTTACCCAAAATTTCACAGATATTTTTATCTATCAACAAATACAGATATTCCTATGTATTTTAATGACAATGAAATATAACATTGTATGTACCCATTAAACTGATACAAATTTCTTATTGATGGACAATTAGGATTTTGCCAATGTTATGCTCTACAAACTAATTCAGTGAACATTATTGTGCATATATCTTTTCTAACAAGGGCAGTTATCCTTTCAGATGTCATCAGCACTTGAAGCAATTGCTAAATCAAAGGATATGTTCATTTTAAATGTTTATTTATGCCAAACTATACTATATGAGTAACAGGCAAGTTTGGCATTGGAGTACAAAATGATGCAGGGCAAAGGCTAAGAGTTTTGTCAACAGAATGCACTGGTCATAGCAAACACCCTCTTCCAACAACACAACAGAATACTCTACACATGGACATCACCAGATAGTCAATACCAGAATCAGACTGATTATATTCTTTGCAGTCGAAAATGGAGAAGCTCTCTACAGTCAGCAAAAACCAGACCAGAAGCTGACTGTGACTCATATCACCAATGCTTTATTGACAAATTCAGACTTAAATTGAGAAAGTAGGGAAAACCTAGGCCATTCAGATATGACCTAAATCAAATATCTTACAGTTATACAGTGGAAGTGACAAACAGATTCAAGGGATTAGATCTGATAGAGTGCCTGAAGAACTATGGATGGAGGTTCATGACATTGAATAGCAGACAGTGATCGAGACCATTCCCAAGAAAAAGAAATGCAAAAAGTCAAGACTGTTGTCTGAGGAGGGCTTACAAATAGTTGAGAAAAAAAGAGAAGCTAAAGGCAAAAGAGAAAAGGAAAGATATGCTCATTTGAATGCAGAGTTCCAAAGAATAGCAAGGAGAAATAAGAAAGACTTCCTCAGTGATCAATGCAAAGAAATAGAGGAAAACAATAGAATGGGAAAGACTAGAGATCCCTTCAAGAAAATTAGAGCTACCAAGGGAACATTTCATGCAAAGATATGCACAATAAAGGACAGAAATGATATGGACCCAACAGAAGCAGAAGATATTAAGAAAAGGTGGCAAGAATACATGGAGGAATGATACAAAAAAGATCTTAATGATCCGGATACCCATGATGGTGTGATCACTCACCTAGAGCCAGACATCCTGGAATGTGAAGTCAAGTGGGCCTTAAGAAGCATCATTATGAATAAACCTAGTGGAGGTGATGGAATTCCAGCTGAGCTACTTCAAATTCTAAAAGATGATGCTGTGAAAGTGCTGAACTCAATATGCCAGCAAATTTGGAAAAGAGCAGTGGCCACAGAACTGAAAACGATCAGTTTTCATTTCAAACCCAAAGAAAGGCAATACAGAAGAATGCTCAAACTACCACACAATTGCACTCATCTCACACACTAGCAAGGTAATGCTCAAAATTCTCCAAGCAAGGCTTCAACAGTATGTGAACCAAGAAATTCCAGATGTTCAAGCTGGATTTAGAAAAGGCAGAGCAACCAGAGATCAAATTTCCAACATCTGCTGGATCATAGAAAAAGCAAGAGAATTCCAGAAAAATACCTACTTCTGCTTTATTGACTACACTAAAGCCTTTGTCTGCATAGGTCACAATAAACTGTGGAAAATTCTTAAAGAGATGGGAATACCAGACCACCT
>SJYW01025411.1:71733-85203 GCA_006410735.1 Raphicerus campestris
TATTTTAAAATAAAGATGTTTTTAAAATACTATTTCTGTTTTTAACTAAATATGTATATAGTGAAAGTAGAAAAATATCTTGATTTGTTTTGTTACATGCTTGATATCTACAAAGTAATAATAGTAGTGACCCCGAAGATAAAAATTGTAATAAAAATGTTTGATCCTCTTATGGTATCAGAAAATAACACACACAAGCAAAACAAACAAGATATTTAAAGAGCAATTTTTTGATAATTCCTAATTCATTCCACTCCAGTCTCAGAGACTCAGAAGGAATTAAGATATTCAAGTTTGAACAGAGACAATAGAAGTCCTGATTTTGCATGCTTCCCCTACACATGAATCTCAGTTCACCATGGATTGGTTCAATAATCTATCTCCCAACAACATTCAACTTTCAGTTACCACCAGATCTTCAATGTGAGTGACTGCACAATTTACAAACTTCTCTGCTCACTCTTCAAGCCACATATCACTTCATAAATAAAAGATGTACATCATGATCAGTAAGCAATCACATCACTTCTTTTCGAAGTCTGTTGGTTGGTGATCAATCACTAAGCATCTGTTATTCAGTTCACATATAGACAGTAAAGTGTATAGTTGTGTTGTATCCTTGGCTCACAGGGACAAACTCATGGCATTTTACAAAAATAGTTAATCAAAGAGGACTTTGGCCAATAAAGATGGAAGTGCAGCAAAGAAATGTGGAAATGCTGAAGATGAGAATCAAATATAAGTACAGTAATAGAAGGAATAATTGATTATGTGAATTTAGACACTGTTACCATCAGAGACTCTAGCAAAAGCAGCTTAGTGAAGGCAAACATAAGTGGAAAATGGCTGTAATGAAAGGCTCAAGATGTCCCCGAGAAAGTGACTCCAGCAGAAAGTTTCACATAAAAGGAATTTTCAGAGCTATTTTCCCATGTTGAAATGCATAGGATAAAACATTAGAAAGTTATTCCAAACTTTAAAAGTATGGTAATTGACTAACACATAGAAAGGATGCTTACTCTTTATGGCAATTTTATTCAAGAAGACAAGCATTGTTCAAACTATTGTAAATAAGTTTTTATAAATAAAACATTAATTCTCAATATTTCTAATGTTTTATATTATAGCATACTAAATATTAGTTTTAATATGTTTCATATGTTGCCATGCATGTATTAATACATATTAATTATTACATATTAATACATATTAACAGCAGAAGAGTCTTTGATGTTATGAGAAAAAAGTTTAAAGGTCATAGAAAAATCATAATTTCTTCCCACTGATTTTAAGACTGGTCGCATATTTATTTTTACTGCCTCACACTATTGTGCAAAGTACTCTGCCTACATGGAAAGGGAATAATGTACTTGTGCATTGGAGTAATGACTCCAATCCCTTTTACTTTTTATATGACTTATGAGGTAAATAACACAAATAAGACTTACTTATGATCCTCCTGCTGACCCTTTATGCTGTCATTTGGCAGTCAAATCCCCTTTTTAATGGTTCTTCACATATTTTTAAGACACAGAACTCTTGCTTCAAATAAAATCTGATGTGAAACAGCTTACTAAACAACAAATCAAGATTTTACTAAAATTTATTTTGTTTATAAAGCTGATTGATGATAATTATGATAAATTAATTACTACATGAAAACTTTAGTCATTTTGACCTAAGCACCATGTTTCTCTTAAGTTTTTGTTCATTATTCAGAGGTATAAATAGATAAATAGTGGCAAACACTACCAACTCAAGTTACCCCTGAAATCCCTGAATACTCTTCAATTAATCAGAGATGGTTAGTTTGTATGCTGCTGCTGCTGCTGAGTCACTTCAGTCATGTCAGACTCTGTGTGACCCCACAGACTGCAGCCCACCAGGCTCCCCCATCCCTGGGATTCTCCAGGCAAGAACACTGGAGTGGGTTGCCATTTCCTTCTCCAATGCATGAAAGTGAAAAGTGAAAGTCAAGTCGCTCAGTCGTATCCGATTCTTAGTGACCCCATTGACTGCAGCCTACCAGGCTCCTCTGCCTATGGGATTTTCCAGGCAAGAGTACTGGAGCGGGGTGCCATTGCCTTCTCTGTTAGTTTGTATAGATGAGTACTTATGAAACTTAAAAAAAAAAACCCATAGGTGGCCACTTTATTCCAAAATATGTGCAAAAATTTGAAAAAGGGAAAGAACACAAAATATCAGAACTATAATGAGACTTATTAAAGAAAGAGGTTTGTAGTGGCATTCTTTATAATAACTAAAATTTTTTAATGGATTTGACTTAAATATCCCAATTTAGATGAATTACTATGCAAAATATGGTAAGTTCAGAAACATTAAGCATCCATGAAAAATTATGTTTATGAAAAGTTATGAACAATGAGAGGAAATGCATATAATAATAATTTAAATAAACTGTAAGATGATATACATGTGATGCAGCATAAGCATTAAATGACACAAAAGCTGCAGGCAGATTCCATTCTAGCAAAATCTCAATTATAAGTACAAGAAGATGGGGGTAGGAGTGTAGTTGGGGAAGAGTTCCTACAGGATTTACTGGCCACTGCCTTGGTGTGGGGATCAGGGTTTTGTGTCTTTCCTTACTGCACTTTAACTCTGAGGATGAGGACTAAATATGACATAGATAAGATTCCTCAGAAAATTTCTCACCAAAAGAGTTCCCAGCTTTGTTACCCAAGCTACAAGTGTGTTTTGAGAACTGCCTCTAGGTCAGAAAGGGGAGCTTATTTGTTCTATGCAATTTTGATTAGAGGAGTATTTAAAAATATATTTATTGTAATTTTTACTTTGGAAAGTGTTGGAAACTCTAAAGATACAGATAAACTCTAAAGACCATGGTCCCTGGAATGTAGAATTGTGAATGTTTGACTGATTAATGAGAAGAAGGACTGATATGTGCATCTTTAGAGTTTCCAACACTTTCCAAAGTAAATAAATATATATATTTTACAATAAATATATTTTTAAATACTTCTCTAATCAAAATTGCATAGAACAAATAAGTTTCCCTTTCTGACCTAGAGGCAGTTCTCAAAACACCCTTGCAGCTTGGGTTACAAAGCAGGGAACTCTTTTGGTGAGAAACTTTCTGAGGAATCTTATCTATATCATATTTAGTCCCCATCCTCAGAGTTAAAGTGCAGTAAGGAAAGACAGAAAACTATGATTCCCACACCAAGGCAGTGGCCAGTAAATCCTGCAGAAGAGTAAACTCTTCCCCAACTACATTCCCATCCCAATATTCCTGTATTCAAGTGGAGAATTTGCTAGAATGGAATCTATCTGCAACTTTGTGTCATTTAATGCTTTTAACAACTTAATGTGGTGGAAAAATATTAAGTCATTCCTGAGAAATTTAGTTACAGCTTATATAAATAAGCAGTGTGTGCCTGCTCAGCGGCTCAAGGCATGTCTGACTCTTTGTGACCCCGTGGACTGTAGCCCACCAGGCTCCTCTGTCCATGGGATTTTCCAGGCAAGACTACAGGAGTGGGGTGCCATTTCCCCCTCCAGGCGATCTTCCCAACCCAGGGATTGAACCTGCATCTCCCAAGTCTCCTGCATTACAGGCAAATTCTTTAGTACTGAGTCACCTGGGAAGCCCTGTATAAATAAGACNCTACAGGAGTGGGGTGCCATTTCCTTCTCCAGGCGATCTTCCCAACCCAGGGATTGAACCTGCATCTCCCAAGTCTCCTGCATTACAGGCAAATTCTTTAGTACTGAGTCACCTGGGAAGCCCTGTATAAATAAGACATCTTTAGAAATACTATTATTTTATAAGGAAAGGATAAGGACAATGATTACTTTCTTAAAATACTAAACTCAGCAAATAATCAAATCAAACCAAATGAAAAGAAGCAAAACCAGAGAGAACAAAACATGATCAAGTATCAGTTTACCCAAAGTCATTCTTTGAAGGTAGTGTATTTGAAAAATATTAATATACAATGAACCTATGTGATATGTTTCTCCATAGTTTCATTACAATTAAGTTGAGGGTCTATAAAATAGTCCAATTTTACTTTTGATTCTAATTGTTATTAAAAAAATAGGCACACATGACTTTTAAAATAAATTCAAATAAATTTAAGGCAGCAAAGTAAAAACAAATAAGCATCTCCTTCTACTCCAACCCAAAGTCCTACTCTCTGGACATAAAATTAATAATTTTTTTAGCCGCATCATAGAAATTTTGGGGACATACTCAAGAAAACAAATACACATTAATTTTATGCATGTGAGAGGCATAATACACCTACTGTATCATCTTTTCTTCCTTAAAAATATATACTGGTAAATCTTCCAAGTTAGCACATAAAAGTAAACTTCATTCTTTGTAATAGTTAAATGATATTTCACGCACAGTTGTACTATTATTTACTTAACAATTTCATATTGATATACATTGAAACTCCTTCCAGTTCTTATAATCTACTGAAATGAACATGCATGTACTAAAGGATGCTGCTGCTGCTGCTAAGTCGCTTCAGTCTTGTCCGACTCTGTGTGACCCCATAGATGGCAGCCCACCATGCTCCCCCATCCCTGGGGTTCTTCAGACAAGAACACTGGAGTGGGTTGCCATTTCCTTCTCCAATGCATGAAAGTGAAAAGTGAAAGTGAAGTCTCTCAGTCATGTCCGACTCTTAGCAACTCCATGGACTGCAGCCTACCAGGCTCCTCCGTCCATGGGATTTTCCAGGCAAGAGTATTGGAGTTGGGTGCCATTGCCTTCTCTGGTACTTAAGGATGAATTCTTATCAATAAAATTGCTGGACCAAAGGCATATGCATTTTAATTGTTGAGAGATATTAACAAATTACTGTATACATATAAGTTTACACTAACTGCATATAGTAATAATTCTTTTCCTCAAACCTTATCTTGCAGCATTATTCTATGATTGTAAAGCATATATACTATAAATAAATACAATTTCATCCACAGTTAGCCATCAGATTTTNTGATTACTTTCTTAAAATACTAAACTCAGCAAATAATCAAATCAAACCAAATGAAAAGAAGCAAAACCAGAGAGAACAAAACATGATCAAGTATCAATTTACCCAAAGTCATTCTTTGAAGGTAGTGTATTTGAAAAATATTAATATACAATGAACCTATGTGATATGTTTCTCCATAGTTTCATTACAATTAAGTTGAGGGTCTATAAAATAGTCCAATTTTACTTTTGATTCTAATTGTTATTAAAAAAATAGGCACACATGACTTTTAAAATAAATTCAAATAAATTTAAGGCAGCAAAGTAAAAACAAATAAGCATCTCCTTCTACTCCAACCCAAAGTCCTACTCTCTGGACATAAAATTAATAATTTTTTTAGCCTCATCATAGAAATTTGGGGGACATACTCAAGAAAATAAATACACATTAATTTTATGTATGTGAGAGGCATAATACACCTACTGTATCATCTTTTCTTCCTTAAAAATATATACTGGTAAATCTTCCAAGTTAGCACATAAAAGTAAACTTCATTCTTTGTAATAGTTAAATGATATTTCACGCACAGTTGTACTATTATTTACTTAACAATTTCATATTGATATACATTGAAACTCCTTCCAGTTCTTATAATCTACTGAAATGAACATGCATGTACTAAAGGATGCTGCTGCTGCTGCTAAGTCACTTCAGTCTTGTCCGACTCTGTGTGACCCCATAGATGGCAGCCCACCATGCTCCCCCATCCCTGGGGTTCTTCAGACAAGAACACTGGAGTGGGTTGCCATTTCCTTCTCCAATGCATGAAAGTGAAAAGTGAAAGTGAAGTCTCTCAGTCATGTCCGACTCTTAGCAACTCCATGGACTGCAGCCTACCAGGCTCCTCCGTCCATGGGATTTTCCAGGCAAGAGTATTGGAGTTGGGTGCCATTGCCTTCTCTGGTACTTAAGGATGAATTCTTATCAATAAAATTGCTGGACCAAAGGCATATGCATTTTAATTGTTGAGAGATATTAACAAATTACTGTATACATATAAGTTTACACTAACTGCATATAGTAATAATTCTTTTCCTCAAACCTTATCTTGCAGCATTATTCTATGATTGTAAAGCATATATACTATAAATAAATACAATTTCATCCACAGTTAGCCATCAGATTTTGATCATGTATTCCTCCATGTTATTCTTACCACTGGAAGTGTTTACCTTAGTTGTATAGTTGTTGAGTTTCTGATTTGGGTTCTAACTATGGGATCTAGTTGTACTGGATTTTGACACCCTTTTACAATGGAGGGAATAATTGTGTAATCTAATTCCTAGAAAATTAAATGTGTTAAAACTAATGTGAATAGTACATCCAAATGTTGTCATCAAAGAAATGTTTTTCAACAATAAGAGAGTAGTCATTAATTTCTGAATAATGTTCTTTGATTTCCACATATACTTTTTTCAAAATATAATATTTTAAAAGCTTTAGCACTCTTCATGCCCTCCAAAATAACTTTACAATGCTTATCAGATATTATACTAACATCCCCCCCCAAACAGATACATTTCAACCTTAGCAATATAATGAAAAATTAACTTCCTAATTATTAGCAGTGTAAAAATGAACAATTTCTTACCTTAAACTCTTAAACTTCTCCAATATTTCTCTTAAAAACTCTACAAAGTAGAAGCTGTGAAACATATGGTGCATCCAAGAAAGAAATCTTTAAAATTTGTACACAAACACAAGGTAGTGGCTCTTTTAGAAGAACATTTTCTCCATTGCAAACCAGCTGTAAGCAGTCTAGTTAATAGCCTTCAGAAAAGCTGTGCTGTGATATATTAATTTACACCTACTGTGCATTAAATGAGAAGCCAAAGGCCATGTACTGGGCACGTAACTTATTACCTCAACATAAAACAGATATTACATTTACTAGTAAAAAATTTAAGGTACAATGTCTGGGAGTTTGTAGGCAACAAAAAAGTAAAGAGCCTGAGAAATTATGGTATAATTAGTTAACCCGTGATGCCAGATGTCTTCACTGGTGGCTCAGATGGTAAAGAATCTGCCTGCAGTGCAGGAGACCCAGGTTCGATCGACCTGGGTCGAGAAGATCACCTTGAGAGAAGGAAAGGAGACCCATGCCAGTATTCTTGCCTAGAGAAACCCATGGACAGAGAAGCCCAGCCAGCTACAGTCCATGGGGTCACAAAGAGTTGGACACGACTGAAGCGACTTAGCACACACAAGTTTTGTCATAGCTTTCCCTCAGGAGCAAGAGTCTTTTAGCTGCAAGCACCTTCCATAGTGATTTTGGATCATAAGAAAATAAAATCTGTCCCTGCTTCCACTTTTCCCCCTTCTACATGTGTATGAAAGGGAAAGTGCTAGTTGCTCAGTTCTCTCCAGCTCTTGGGTATGTACTCTTTATTGTGCCTTTGTGTGTATTTGTGTTTTTTATAGATTTTATGTATTTGTGTCTTTTATATGTCTTTTATATGTCTGTGCATATTTTCTTTTATATGTGTATACATCTATTAATATTTTACTTTTTGTTAACTGGAAATAGAACTGCCGTATGACCCACCAATCCCACTGCTGGGCATACACACTGAGGAAACCAGAATTGAAAGAGCCATATGTACCCCAATGTTCATTGCAGCACTGTTTACAATAGCTAGGACACGGAAGCAATCTAAATGTCCATCGGCAGACGAATGGATAAGGAAGTTGTGGTACATATACACAATGGAATATTACTCAGCTATAAAAATAAGACTGCATTTGAGTCAGTTCTAATGAAGTGGATGAAACTGGACCCTATTATACAGAGTGATATAAGTCAGAAAGAGAAACACATTACAGTATATTAAAGCATATATATGGAATTTAGAAAGATGATAATGATGATCTTATATGCAAGGCAGCAAAAGAGAGACACAGATATAAAGAACAGAATACTGGACTCTGTGGGAGAAGGCAAGGGTGGGATGATATGAGAGAATAGCATTGAATCATGTATATTACTATATGTAAAATAGATGACCAGTGCAAGTTTGATGCATGAAGCAGGGCACTCAAACCTGGTGCCCTGGAACAACCCAGAGGGATGAGGTGGAGAGGGAGGTGGCAGGGGGGTTCAGATGGGAGGGCACCTGTGTGCCCATAGCTGATCCATGTCGATGTGTGGCAGGGGCCACCATAGTGTTGTGAAGTGATTGTCCTCCAATTAAAACAAATAAATAAATTTTTTTAAAAAACACCTAAAAATTCACACTCAAAAAAATAAATTTTAGTTTCTGTTATACACACACACACACACACACACACACACACACACACACGTGTGCACACACATTCCTATGAGGACTGGAAGGACATAAGCCAAATTCTTAACCATGCTTTATGCTATGTTCTTCCATATTGCTTCAATTTTTGGTAACAGTAACATAGCTATATATATTTTGTATAATTTTAAAAATATTTTAAAAAATAAAGTTTAGGTACTGTTTGGAAAATTATTCTTTAATAATTTTATATTTTGACTAAATACTGTAAGATGAAGTGAAAAAGAACTGTACAAAAACACTGCACCTAGTCAGCAAAGTCATTACTCACAGGCATACAGATTGATAATTCTGAAGTTGCTATAATGTATACTAGGATTGAACACATGAGTACATTATCATTGATGGTAGGAGCAAGATTCTCATTATTGGAAAGAAAAATATAGAGGGGAAGAGGGGAAGGTAAGAATGAACCATGTGATACTACATTAGGATTGAAATCATCAGTATGAATCATTTAAAGTTAATATAGATATAGACGGATTAAGCAATAACTATACATATGTATATATACACAGGTTAGTATACATATCATACATATATTTTCTAGCTCTGACCACTTAGAGTGCCTAGAAATAATAATATCACAGTAGCAGTGAACAAATCACAAACCTAGAACTTGGTTTCTAATACCATTCTCCAATAAAAGGAACCAGGGGTCCTTGGCACAGTGACCAATTCTAGCACCAGATTAGGGAAAATGTAAGCTGATTTTGGAGCATCTTGCAGGGCCAGAAAGTAAGAAAATGCCCCCCAAAAGGGGGGCACAGGTGGGGACACAGAAGCCAACATGACACAGAAGAACAATTTAAGCAACAAAACAAATAATGTGGTATTGAACTATATCTCAAAGTATAAAATAAATATCTGAGCTCAGGATATAAATAAACGATTAAATAAATAAGCTAAATAGAGGAGAAAAGAAAAATCTCCCATATATGAGAGTTCCAAAGAGTTTGCATGGGTACTCACTACCTAAAGGAGGTGGAGCCTAACTCCTGTGACCCCTTGATTATGGGTTATACTTAGTGACTTGTTTAAAAGAGTGGAGTATGGAAATTTTTTTTAAAGGAAAAAAATATATATAACTTTATGGTTAAGAAAACCCGACAAACATTACATAGGCCAGGTGAACAAGGTTAACGTCACTGATGATAAGTCAAACTCACAACAAGTATACTTAATACAATGTGGCAAGAATCATCCTTTGTCCCCCTGATCATCCTCCCAAACAGATTCTTTACCATCTGAGCCACTAGAGAAGCCCCCCAAACACCCATAACACTAGTCTAAACATAAGAAAAACATCGAGTGATGCCAAATTAAGGGATGTGCTACAAAATGTCTGACTGGCACTCCTTAAAAATAAGGAAAGTCTGAGAAAATGCCACAGACCAAAGATGCTAAGGAGACATGACATTAAACTGGAGTTTAATTATTAATTGGGCTTCCCATGTAGCTCCATCAGTAAAGCATCTATCTGCCTGCCATGCGTGAGACCTGGGTTCAATTCCTGGGTCGAGCAGTTCTCCTGGAGAAGGAAATGGCAACCCACTCCAGTCTTCTTGCTGGAGAATCCCATGGACAGAGAAGATTGGCAGGCTAGAGTTCATAGAATCACAAGAGTGGGACACGACTTAGCACCATCTTTCTTCCTTCTTAATTATGAATAATGTATCAATATTTGGTTCACTGGTTTGACAAATGTGAACTAATGTAAGATATTAATAAGGAAAACTGGGTAAAGGACGTACAAGAAGTTTGTACTATGATACAATTTTTTTCTGTTTATATTCAAATTTTTTAAACACATTAAAATCGTGTTTTTTAAATTTAATGTAAAATTTTCCATCTTAACCATTTCTAAGTAAAACATTCAGTAGTGTTAGGTATATTATCACTGCTATGTGCCAAATCTCTAAAATTTTTTCATTCTGCAGTGCTAAAACTCCACACCCATTAAACAACTATTCATGTCCCCCTCCCCCCAGTCCCGGGCATCCACCATTCGGCTTTCTCTTTCTATGGTTCTCACTACTCTAAATCCTCATCTAAGTGGAATCATAAACTATTTGTCTTTTTGTTACTGGCTCATTTCACTTAGCACAATGTCCTCAAAGTTCATTCATGTTGTAGTCAGTGGGCTGCTATAACAGAATACCACAGACTGTGGCTTACTCAGCAGGCACTTATTTCTCACGGATCTGGAGCCTAGGAAGTCTGAGGATTGCAGATTTCTTGCCATTCCTTCACACCGTGGAGAGTGAGCTCTAGTCTCCTCCTTTTCTTAAAGGACACTAACCCCATCATGGGGGCTCCATTTTCATGATCTTCAGTTCAGTTCGGTTCAGTTCAGTTAAGTCGCTCAGTCATGTCCGACTCTTTGCGACCCCATGAGTTGCAGCATGCCAGGCATCCCTGTCCATCACCAACTCCTGGAATTCACTCAGATTCACGACCATCGAGTCCATGATGCCATCCAGCCGTCTCATCCTCTCTCATCCCCTTCTCATCCTGCCCCAATCCCTCCCAGCATCAGTCTTTTCCAATGAGTCACCTCTTCCCATGAGGTGGCCAAAGTACTGGAGTTTCAGCTTTAGCATCATTCCTTCCAAAGAAATCCCAAGGCTGATCTCCTTCAGAATGGACTGGTTGGATCTCCCTGTAGTCCAAGGGACTCTCAAGAGTCTTCTCCAACACCACAGTTCAAAAGCATCTTCAGCGTTCAGCTTTCTTCACAGTCCAACTTACCTAAACCTAATTTCTTGCCACAAGGCTTCACCTTCTAACACCATTACAATGAGAAGTAAGATTTCACTATTCAGTCCATAATAATCAAAGTTTCCTTTCTTTTTAAGGAATATGTATACATATAGATATAGATATAGATGCCACATTGCCACGTATTTTTATCCACTGACACAGAGGTTGTTTCTACTGCTTGGCTGTTGTGAATACTGATGCTATAAACACAGGTGTGCAAATATTTGGGGGGGGGTATATATCCAGAAATGGAATTGCTGAATTGTACAGTAATTTTATTTCTAATTTAGGTTTCAGGGTTAGGTCTTTGATCCATTTCAGTTAATTTTTGTATATGATATTAGATAACGTACAACTTAATTATTTTAGTAGTGGATATCAGTTTTCCTAAAACCATTTGTTAAAGAGCCATCCCTTCCCCATCAAATCACATTAGCATCCTTGTTTAAAATCATTTGACCATATATATTAGTTTAGTTTTGTATTATCTAATGTATTGAATTGGTTTACATGCTTGACTTTATGCTAATACCACAATGTTTTGATCATTATAGCTGCATATAAGTTTTGAAATCAGGAATTTTAAGACCTCTAACTTTGTTGATCTTTTTGAAGAATTTTTGGTTATTCAGCTTCTTGAAATGACATACAAATTTTAGTACATTTTACATAAATCTAAAATTATTCTAAAATTTAAAATTTACCCAAAATTTCACAGATATTTTTATCTATCAACAAATACAGATATTCCTATGTATTTTAATGACAATGAAATATAACATTGTATGTACCCATTAAACTGATACAAATTTCTTATTGATGGACAATTAGGATTTTGCCAATGTTATGCTCTACAAACTAATTCAGTGAACATTATTGTGCATATATCTTTTCTAACAAGGGCAGTTATCCTTTCAGATGTCATCAGCACTTGAAGCAATTGCTAAATCAAAGGATATGTTCATTTTAAATGTTTATTTATGCCAAACTATACTATATGAGTAACAGGCAAGTTTGGCATTGGAGTACAAAATGATGCAGGGCAAAGGCTAAGAGTTTTGTCAACAGAATGCACTGGTCATAGCAAACACCCTCTTCCAACAACACAACAGAATACTCTACACATGGACATCACCAGATAGTCAATACCAGAATCAGACTGATTATATTCTTTGCAGTCGAAAATGGAGAAGCTCTCTACAGTCAGCAAAAACCAGACCAGAAGCTGACTGTGACTCATATCACCAATGCTTTATTGACAAATTCAGACTTAAATTGAGAAAGTAGGGAAAACCTAGGCCATTCAGATATGACCTAAATCAAATATCTTACAGTTATACAGTGGAAGTGACAAACAGATTCAAGGGATTAGATCTGATAGAGTGCCTGAAGAACTATGGATGGAGGTTCATGACATTGAATAGCAGACAGTGATCGAGACCATTCCCAAGAAAAAGAAATGCAAAAAGTCAAGACTGTTGTCTGAGGAGGGCTTACAAATAGTTGAGAAAAAAAGAGAAGCTAAAGGCAAAAGAGAAAAGGAAAGATATGCTCATTTGAATGCAGAGTTCCAAAGAATAGCAAGGAGAAATAAGAAAGACTTCCTCAGTGATCAATGCAAAGAAATAGAGGAAAACAATAGAATGGGAAAGACTAGAGATCCCTTCAAGAAAATTAGAGCTACCAAGGGAACATTTCATGCAAAGATATGCACAATAAAGGACAGAAATGATATGGACCCAACAGAAGCAGAAGATATTAAGAAAAGGTGGCAAGAATACATGGAGGAATGATACAAAAAAGATCTTAATGATCCGGATACCCATGATGGTGTGATCACTCACCTAGAGCCAGACATCCTGGAATGTGAAGTCAAGTGGGCCTTAAGAAGCATCATTATGAATAAACCTAGTGGAGGTGATGGAATTCCAGCTGAGCTACTTCAAATTCTAAAAGATGATGCTGTGAAAGTGCTGAACTCAATATGCCAGCAAATTTGGAAAAGAGCAGTGGCCACAGAACTGAAAACGATCAGTTTTCATTTCAAACCCAAAGAAAGGCAATACAGAAGAATGCTCAAACTACCACACAATTGCACTCATCTCACACACTAGCAAGGTAATGCTCAAAATTCTCCAAGCAAGGCTTCAACAGTATGTGAACCAAGAAATTCCAGATGTTCAAGCTGGATTTAGAAAAGGCAGAGCAACCAGAGATCAAATTTCCAACATCTGCTGGATCATAGAAAAAGCAAGAGAATTCCAGAAAAATACCTACTTCTGCTTTATTGACTACACTAAAGCCTTTGTCTGCATAGGTCACAATAAACTGTGGAAAATTCTTAAAGAGATGGGAATACCAGACCACCT
>SJYW01025411.1:97755-115533 GCA_006410735.1 Raphicerus campestris
AAGAGCCTCTTGATGAAAGTGAAAGAGGAGAGTGAAAAAGTTGGCTTAAAGCTCAACATTCAGAAAATGGAGATCATGGCATCTGGTCCCATCACTTCATGGGAAACAGATGGGGAAACAGTGGAAACAGTGTCAGACTTTATTTTGGGGGGCTCCAGAATCACTGCAGATGGTGATTCCATCCATGAAATTAAAAGACGCTTACTCCTTGGAAGGAAAGTTATGACCAACCTAGATAGCATATTCAAAAGCAGAGATATTACTTTGCCAACAAAGGTCCGTCTAGTCAAGGCTATAGTTTTTCCAGTGGATGTGTATGGATGTGAGAGTTGGACTGTGAAGAAAGCTGAGCGCTGAAGAATTGATGCTTTTGAAGTGTGGTGTTGGAGAAGACTCTTGAGAGTCCCTTGGACTGCAAGGAGATCCAACCAGTCCATCCTAAAGGAGATCAGTCCCGGGTGTTCATTGGAAGGACTGATGCTGAAACTCCAATATTTTGGCCACCTTTTGCAAAGAGTTGACTCATTGAAAAAGACTCTAATGCTGGGAAGGATTGAGGGCAGGAGGAGAAGGGGACGACAGAGGATGAGATGGCTGGATGGTATCACTGACAAGATGGACGTGAGTCTGAGTGAACTCCAGGAGTTGGTGATGGACAGGGAGGCCTGGCGTGCTGCGATTCATGGGGTCGCAAACAGTAGGACAAGACTGAGCAACTGAACTGAGCTGAACTGAACTGAATGCAAATACATGGAATCTAGAAAAACTGAATTGATGAACCTATTTTTAGGGAAGGAATGAAGCTGAAGATATAAAGAACAGACTTATGGACACAGTAGGGGAAGGAGAGACTGGGATGAATGGAGAAAGTAGCATCAAAATATATACACTATCATTTATAAAATAGATACCTTGTAAGAAGTTGCTATATGATAGAGGGAGCCCAGCTTGGTATTCTGTGATAACCTAGAGGGACAGGATGAGGGGAGGAGAGGAGGCTCACCAGGGAGGGGATATATGTATAATCATGGCTGATTTGTGTTGTTGAATGGCAGAAACCTGGGCTCAGATGGTAAACAATCTACCTGCAATGCCAGAGACCCAGGTTTGATGCCTGGGTCTGGGAGATCCCCTGGAGAAGGGAGTGGCAATCCACTCCAGTATTCTTGCCTGGAGAATCCCATGGACAGAAGAGCCTGGCAGGCTACAGTCTACGGGGTCACAAAGAGTCGAACAGGGCTGAGCGACACACACACGGCAGAAACCAACACAACACTGTAAAGTGATTTTCCTTCAATTAAAAAGTAAATTTATAAAATGATGTGACAATTTTGTAGATTTTTTAGCCTTTTGGAGATACTATAAGATACCTAAGTAGTTTGCCAGAATTATTTACTTTTCAGCCAATGATTTAAACTTCACAAACACTGTTTCAAAGATGATAGAGAAAATGTCTAAGATTCCATTCTACTCTTTATCCTAAAGTAATCAGCCTAACCCTTATCAAAACTTATTATAGTTAGCCAAGATGGAATTACATCTGAAGTGAACATTTTAAATCATCAGGGAAAAAAGTGCAAGATATTATATAATGAAAATGTCCTTGGGCTAATTAAAATGTCAAATATCACAAAACCTACTTTTTAAATCTGAGCTTTTGGCAAATGAAGGGGTGAGAAGTCTTGTTATTTTCAGGCAGGAAGGTGGAAAGTAGACAACTGCTCTCCCAATTCCAGCCGTTTTTCTTAGGTCATAAATTGTAACTACCTTACACATTTCATTTGGTTCCAAATTACGTTTGGTCATGGGTATTCCCTGAAACAAAATCCATACTCCAAGAACAAAAATTCATGACCAAGAAGGATATTGGGCCTATAATTCAACCTTATCTTGAAGCTGTATCTCAATGTATGACTGTAATGGTTATGCTCATGGAAGTATTCTGCTATACATGGATTCTATTCTTAACGTATATGTTACATTTATAATATCTCTTGGTATAAACATTACTTTTGTATAACACTGCTGCTGCTGCTGCTAAGTCGCTTCAGTCGTGTCCGACTCTGTGCGACACCAGAGATGGCAGCCCACCAGGCTCCCCCCGTCCCTGGGATTCTCCAGGCAAGAACACTGGAGTGGGTTGCCATTTCCCTCTCTAATGCATGAAAGTGAAAAGTGAAAGTGATGTCGCTCAGTTGTGTCTGACTCTTCACGACCCCTTGGACTAGAGCCTACCAGGCTCCTCCGCCCATGGAATTTTCCAGGCAAGAGTATTGGAGTGTGTTGCCATTGATAACACTGGGGCTGCTGCTGCTAAGTCTCTTCAGTCGCGTCTGTCTCTGTGCAACCTCATCAGCAGCCCACTAGGCTCCTCTGTCCCTGGGATTCTCCAGGCAAGAACACTGGAGTGGGTTGCCATTTCCTTCTCCAACGCATGAAAGTGAAAAGTGAAAATGAAGTTGTTCAGCCATGTCCGACTCCTAGCGACTCCATAGACTGCAGTACACCCTTAAAAGATTCTACCCCTCAGAACAAGCTGAGTTATTCTGAGATAAATGGCCCTTGAAAACCTCAGTGATTACCACACAGGCTTCTGCAGATCCAGTCCATGCAATCTTCACTGGACTTCATCTGGACTCCCAGCCTCACAGAATTGTTCCTATTGGGAATATCATTGGTTTTCTTTGTAGTGTCAAAGAAAGAGAGCAAGATAAAATAAATCTCTGTTGATATCAGCAAGGTGATATCAGCAAGGCAAGTCACCTCACCTTACCTGAGTTCAACAGCGTGGCGATATATTAACCTTATTCAGGAAGGGGCAATGAAATGTTGGGAAACAATCTCCCAGAAATATGTTCTTACTCTTTAAGAGTTGTCAAAATTAAATGTTTGAGCCTGAAAAGTTAAGGACAAGACCCTCAAAATATTTGCCACTTTGGGGGACATCTTGGATGCGCCAGTAGTTACACTCTGCTCTCTTTCAACCTTCAACTGAACATCGTTCTAGTATCTCATATTAACTGTTAACGCTCTGTTAACATCTATAATGAAATAAGTGGCGTTAGTTTACAGTTAAACATTGGAGGTCCCCTGAAGCCAACACTAAACCAGCTATACAACTCTTCATCTTCAGAGGAGGGGTGTCCTTTTCAGGGTGGAGACTATAGACTGACTACTCTTTCTGTTACTCTACATCTTACAGTAAACCTAAAGCAAACAATCTAGATGTACTGGGGATCAACCTACTGTGTAGAGGATTGCAGCCTCTCTTCCTCTCTTGCCCAGAAAACTTGCCTACCTGCTATTAGTGCTTGAAATTTTTTGATAATTTTAAATTTTGAGAATGTACCTGCTTAAACCTATTATCATGTTGGTATGGCAAAATTCTAGAATTTTTCTATTTTTAACTCATTGATATACAAAAACTTCACCATAAAGATACTTGGCTATTAGGATATTTGAAGTTTGTGAATCAGTGAACACATTTTGTAGGGCTTCCCAGATGGCTCAGTGGTGAAGAATCCACATGCAATTCAGGAGATGAGGATTCAATCCCTGGGTCAGGAAGATCCCCTGAAGGAGGAAATGACAACCCACTCCAGTCTACTTGCCTGGGAAATTCTAAGGACAGAGGAGTCTGGTGAGCTGCAGTCCACAGGGTCACAAAGAGTCAGACACGACTCAGTGACTGAGCATACATGCACATTCTGTAGATGCCCAATGAGTAAAACTAAAATAAGGCCTCTCATAAACTAGAGAGTGCTAGCTAAAGTCATGTAAGAAACGTACAGATGTGACACTGCACAGTAACTCTAAGGAACCACCTAATAAAAGCCATCTATTAACTACACAGCATTTATTTTGCTGTTTACTTTCAGTTCCATACTTAAAAATGACAAGAGGGTGCCTTCAAAAATATTTACATTAAATTTGATAAAACTGATATATTAATGAGTTAATTTGTTTGATGAGTAAAAGAAATAACCAAAGAATTCACAAAAGGAAAATATTAATAAAAAAACTTTTACATGATGTTTTACTTCATCCATAATCAACAAAATATAAACTATGTTTTCCTTCTAGTTGGCATAGAATTTTTAAAAAATTTTGAACAAGTCATTCAAAATAGGTGAATATGTGTCTTTTGTGTACAACTAAAAAAGTATAATTTCAGTGTGAATATCTTCAATATAACCTACATAGCATTCTTGTCAAAAATTATTAACCTGAATATAACTATGAGAAATATTTTTAATATAAATTTATTTTAATTGGAGGCTAATTACTTTGCAATATTGTATTAGTTTTGCCATACATTGACATGAATCCACCACAGGTGTACACATGCTCCCCATCCTGAACCCCCTTGCCCCCTCCCTCCCCATATCATCCCTCTTGGTCATCCCAGTGCACCAGCCCCAAGCATCCTGTGTCATACATCGAACCTGGACTGACAGTTCGTTTCCCATATGATAATATACATGTTTCAATGCCATTCTCCAAAATCATCCCACCCTTACCCTCTCCCACAGAGTCCAGACAACTGTTCTATACATCTGTGTCTCTTTTGCTGTCTCACATACAGGGTTATCATTACCATCTTTCTAAATTCCGTATGTGTGCATTAGTATACTGTATTGGTGCTTTTCTTTCTGGCTTACTTCATTCTGTATAATAGGCTCCAGTTTCATCCACCTCGTTAGAATTGACTCAAATGTATTCTTTTTAATGGCTGAGTAATACTGTATTGTGTATATGTACCACAGCTTTCTTACCATTCATCTGCTGATGGACATCTAGGTTGCTTCCATGTTCTGGCTATTAAAATAAATTATTAAGCTGAATATAGCCATGAGAAATATTTTTTAAGTCCATTTTATGGAAAAGTCTACAAGACAATTGGCTTGAACTGTTCAAAAATACAAAGGTCAATGTTGTTTTTTAGTTATTAAGTCTTCTCCTACTCTTTTGCAATCCCATGGACTGTAGCCTGCCAGGCTCCTCTGTCCATGGGATTTCCCAGACAAGAATACCTGAGTGGGTTGTCATTTCCTTCTCCAAGGGGTGTTCCCCACCCAGGGATTAAATCCACATTTCCTGCATTGTAGGCAGTTTCTTTACCACTGAGCAACCTGGGAAGCTCCCACAAAGGTCATTATAAAGGGAAAAAAAATAGTGGGAGTAGGAATATTCTAGATTGAAGGAGACTATTTAAATATGAGACTAAACAGTCTTCTTTAATCTAATGATAACTATATGCAGTGTGTAATCCTTGACTGATCCCTGGATTGAAAGGGAGGAAAGAAGGAAGGAGAGGGAGGAGGTAAGTAAAGAGGAGGCAGGAAAGGACGAAGGAAAGCTATAGAGCTATATAAAAGGCATTTGGGAAACAACTGAGGACATCTGGACATGGACTACGTTTCAGAAGCTATTATTATACTGTTAAATTCTTGAGAAAATAGTATGGAGATTTTGTAGGAGAGCATCCTTGCTTTTGGGAAACACACAATAAGACACTGAAGAAGAAGATATGATGTCTAAGACTTTCAAAGGGTTCAGCAACAAAAACAACAAAGAAAATTCAATACTAGGCATTAATCACAATATCTATAATAATAATGATTATAGTCTAAATATTCACAGTTTAAATGTCTATATAATGAGGTTATATATTTTAAAATATGTTTTAAACTAGTTTTTCCTCATGGACTATATATTATTTAAGGACTGCTTTTCTGAAAGGTTGATTTTTTCAAATGACATTAATTTTTAATGTGACTTCTTTGAAATATAAGGAGTACCAAAGAGTCACCAAATTTAATGCAAAGACTAGTAAGAATTTTTTTTTAAAACTAGTGAGATGGTTGGATGGCATCACCGACTCAATGGACATGAATTTGAGCAAGCTCCAGAAGTTAGTGATGGACAGGGAAGCCTGGCATGCTGTAGTCCATGGGGTCGCAAAGAGTTGGACACGACTGAGCAACTGAACTGAACTGAGTAAGTTTCTGAAGTAGCATTCCAGTTTCTCACTGATCAATTCCTTCATACTGAAGGATTCCATGCAAACAAACCCACTGGCAAAAATGTGATAAAGAAACACACTGTAGTTTCAAACTTTGTTCCCTGTTGTCAAAACAAGGACCTGGTAGGAAAGAAAATGGAGACAGTGGCCAGTCGGGTATGTACTACGTAGTTTAAGAAGGCTGAAAAAGTAGATTTTTAAAACACTTTCATATATTCTGGAATAGGTTAGACAATAAGCATTATCAGGTAACACCTTATTAGCAAAATGCAAGAAATATTCAAGAAGAGTAATCATGAGGAAGGAAAAACAAAGTGCTGAAGCATAAAATGTCATAAAGACAAACTTTTCCTACTACTCTTTTTCTAGGATCAGTCCTGGCACCCACATAAAACTCTCTCTCTAGATTCCTTTCCATTGTACCCTGAACAATAATCTTATGTCATCTCTGGCATATAAGAATAGGTTACTGATTTGTTCTATCTCCCTCTTGCCAAACAACAGGAAGAGTAGAGAGACTAGAATTGCAATGTCTTATGTCTACCGTCTACCAATGGGACCACTTAGAAAGGCAGTTTTCCTGTGGAACCTGTCTTCTCTGACTGAAACCTATTCAGTAAGCCTGTTCATTCCTGACCTCCTGCCCCCTTGACACTGATCTGTCCTAAAGGGGATGCCAATATATCGTCTGTCAAATTTATATTAGAAAGCCAGAGCCTAAGGTCCCTATTTCTATATTGCACACAATGCTTTATGTCAAACTTTGATAAACATGAAATCACATTTTCCAAGGTTAAAAAACAAGTGTCAGTCAGTCAAAAATAGTTGATCACTGTGAGTGTCTCACTGGTTGACCTTGAACTCTTTCATGACTCTGAGGTCAATGGTATGTCATTAGAAGGGGAATTTCTTATAGATTTATGATAAGCTCACTTCTTTGACTATGATCTTGACATTAGAAACCATTTTGAGTTTTCCATCTTCAAATACCTACCTAGTGAATGAAAGCATAAAGCTATAAAGGGATTGATCATGCTTTCAATTGTGCAATGAACTATTTTCATGCTATGAAATAGATGTTAATAGGAGTTAATACATGCATATCTGTGAGACAAAGAATCCTAAGATTTCAACAAAATCTAAGGCTCAATAAAAAGGGACAAGGTAGAAGAAAAATAAAACAAAGAAATGTTCAGTATTTACCACACATTCCATTTCCACTTCCATTTTAATTATATATGATAGAAGAAAGTTAGCAGGTATATNTCTGTGATAACCTAGAGGGACAGGATGAGGGGAGGAGAGGAGGCTCACCAGGGAGGGGATATATGTATAATCATGGCTGATTTGTGTTGTTGAATGGCAGAAACCTGGGCTCAGATGGTAAACAATCTACCTGCAATGCCAGAGACCCAGGTTTGATGCCTGGGTCTGGGAGATCCCCTGGAGAAGGGAGTGGCAATCCACTCCAGTATTCTTGCCTGGAGAATCCCATGGACAGAAGAGCCTGGCAGGCTACAGTCTACGGGGTCACAAAGAGTCGAACAGGGCTGAGCGACACACACACGGCAGAAACCAACACAACACTGTAAAGTGATTTTCCTTCAATTAAAAAGTAAATTTATAAAATGATGTGACAATTTTGTAGATTTTTTAGCCTTTTGGAGATACTATAAGATACCTAAGTAGTTTGCCAGAATTATTTACTTTTCAGCCAATGATTTAAACTTCACAAACACTGTTTCAAAGATGATAGAGAAAATGTCTAAGATTCCATTCTACTCTTTATCCTAAAGTAATCAGCCTAACCCTTATCAAAACTTATTATAGTTAGCCAAGATGGAATTACATCTGAAGTGAACATTTTAAATCATCAGGGAAAAAAGTGCAAGATATTATATAATGAAGATGTCCTTGGGCTAATTAAAATGTCAAATATCACAAAACCTACTTTTTAAATCTGAGCTTTTGGCAAATGAAGGGGTGAGAAGTCTTGTTATTTTCAGGCAGGAAGGTGGAAAGTAGACAACTGCTCTCCCAATTCCAGCCGTTTTTCTTAGGTCATAAATTGTAACTACCTTACACATTTCATTTGGTTCCAAATTACGTTTGGTCATGGGTATTCCCTGAAACAAAATCCATACTCCAAGAACAAAAATTCATGACCAAGAAGGATATTGGGCCTATAATTCAACCTTATCTTGAAGCTGTATCTCAATGTATGACTGTAATGGTTATGCTCATGGAAGTATTCTGCTATACATGGATTCTATTCTTAACTTATATGTTACATTTATAATATCTCTTGGTATAAACATTACTTTTGTATAACACTGCTGCTGCTGCTGCTAAGTCGCTTCAGTCGTGTCCGACTCTGTGCGACACCAGAGATGGCAGCCCACCAGGCTCCCCCCGTCCCTGGGATTCTCCAGGCAAGAACACTGGAGTGGGTTGCCATTTCCCTCTCTAATGCATGAAAGTGAAAAGTGAAAGTGATGTCGCTCAGTTGTGTCTGACTCTTCACGACCCCTTGGACTAGAGCCTACCAGGCTCCTCCGCCCATGGAATTTTCCAGGCAAGAGTATTGGAGTGTGTTGCCATTGATAACACTGGGGCTGCTGCTGCTAAGTCTCTTCAGTCGCGTCTGTCTCTGTGCAACCTCATCAGCAGCCCACTAGGCTCCTCTGTCCCTGGGATTCTCCAGGCAAGAACACTGGAGTGGGTTGCCATTTCCTTCTCCAACGCATGAAAGTGAAAAGTGAAAATGAAGTTGTTCAGCCGTGTCCGACTCCTAGCGACTCCATAGACTGCAGTACACCCTTAAAAGATTCTACCCCTCAGAACAAGCTGAGTTATTCTGAGATAAATGGCCCTTGAAAACCTCAGTGATTACCACACAGGCTTCTGCAGATCCAGTCCATGCAATCTTCACTGGACTTCATCTGGACTCCCAGCCTCACAGAATTGTTCCTATTGGGAATATCATTGGTTTTCTTTGTAGTGTCAAAGAAAGAGAGCAAGATAAAATAAATCTCTGTTGATATCAGCAAGGTGATATCAGCAAGGCAAGTCACCTCACCTTACCTGAGTTCAACAGCGTGGCGATATATTAACCTTATTCAGGAAGGGGCAATGAAATGTTGGGAAACAATCTCCCAGAAATATGTTCTTACTCTTTAAGAGTTGTCAAAATTAAATGTTTGAGCCTGAAAAGTTAAGGACAAGACCCTCAAAATATTTGCCACTTTGGGGGACATCTTGGATGCGCCAGTAGTTACACTCTGCTCTCTTTCAACCTTCAACTGAACATCGTTCTAGTATCTCATATTAACTGTTAACGCTCTGTTAACATCTATAATGAAATAAGTGGCGTTAGTTTACAGTTAAACATTGGAGGTCCCCTGAAGCCAACACTAAACCAGCTATACAACTCTTCATCTTCAGAGGAGGGGTGTCCTTTTCAGGGTGGAGACTATAGACTGACTACTCTTTCTGTTACTCTACATCTTACAGTAAACCTAAAGCAAACAATCTAGATGTACTGGGGATCAACCTACTGTGTAGAGGATTGCAGCCTCTCTTCCTCTCTTGCCCAGAAAACTTGCCTACCTGCTATTAGTGCTTGAAATTTTTTGATAATTTTAAATTTTGAGAATGTACCTGCTTAAACCTATTATCATGTTGGTATGGCAAAATTCTAGAATTTTTCTATTTTTAACTCATTGATATACAAAAACTTCACCATAAAGATACTTGGCTATTAGGATATTTGAAGTTTGTGAATCAGTGAACACATTTTGTAGGGCTTCCCAGATGGCTCAGTGGTGAAGAATCCACATGCAATTCAGGAGATGAGGATTCAATCCCTGGGTCAGGAAGATCCCCTGAAGGAGGAAATGACAACCCACTCCAGTCTACTTGCCTGGGAAATTCTAAGGACAGAGGAGTCTGGTGAGCTGCAGTCCACAGGGTCACAAAGAGTCAGACACGACTCAGTGACTGAGCATACATGCACATTCTGTAGATGCCCAATGAGTAAAACTAAAATAAGGCCTCTCATAAACTAGAGAGTGCTAGCTAAAGTCATGTAAGAAACGTACAGATGTGACACTGCACAGTAACTCTAAGGAACCACCTAATAAAAGCCATCTATTAACTACACAGCATTTATTTTGCTGTTTACTTTCAGTTCCATACTTAAAAATGACAAGAGGGTGCCTTCAAAAATATTTACATTAAATTTGATAAAACTGATATATTAATGAGTTAATTTGTTTGATGAGTAAAAGAAATAACCAAAGAATTCACAAAAGGAAAATATTAATAAAAAAACTTTTACATGATGTTTTACTTCATCCATAATCAACAAAATATAAACTATGTTTTCCTTCTAGTTGGCATAGAATTTTTAAAAAATTTTGAACAAGTCATTCAAAATAGGTGAATATGTGTCTTTTGTGTACAACTAAAAAAGTATAATTTCAGTGTGAATATCTTCAATATAACCTACATAGCATTCTTGTCAAAAATTATTAACCTGAATATAACTATGAGAAATATTTTTAATATAAATTTATTTTAATTGGAGGCTAATTACTTTGCAATATTGTATTAGTTTTGCCATACATTGACATGAATCCACCACAGGTGTACACATGCTCCCCATCCTGAACCCCCTTGCCCCCTCCCTCCCCATATCATCCCTCTTGGTCATCCCAGTGCACCAGCCCCAAGCATCCTGTGTCATACATCGAACCTGGACTGACAGTTCGTTTCCCATATGATAATATACATGTTTCAATGCCATTCTCCAAAATCATCCCACCCTTACCCTCTCCCACAGAGTCCAGACAACTGTTCTATACATCTGTGTCTCTTTTGCTGTCTCACATACAGGGTTATCATTACCATCTTTCTAAATTCCGTATGTGTGCATTAGTATACTGTATTGGTGCTTTTCTTTCTGGCTTACTTCATTCTGTATAATAGGCTCCAGTTTCATCCACCTCGTTAGAATTGACTCAAATGTATTCTTTTTAATGGCTGAGTAATACTGTATTGTGTATATGTACCACAGCTTTCTTACCATTCATCTGCTGATGGACATCTAGGTTGCTTCCATGTTCTGGCTATTAAAATAAATTATTAACCTGAATATAGCCATGAGAAATATTTTTTAAGTCCATTTTATGGAAAAGTCTACAAGACAATTGGCTTGAACTGTTCAAAAATACAAAGGTCAATGTTGTTTTTTAGTTATTAAGTCTTCTCCTACTCTTTTGCAATCCCATGGACTGTAGCCTGCCAGGCTCCTCTGTCCATGGGATTTCCCAGACAAGAATACCTGAGTGGGTTGTCATTTCCTTCTCCAAGGGGTGTTCCCCACCCAGGGATTAAATCCACATTTCCTGCATTGTAGGCAGTTTCTTTACCACTGAGCAACCTGGGAAGCTCCCACAAAGGTCATTATAAAGGGAAAAAAAATAGTGGGAGTAGGAATATTCTAGATTGAAGGAGACTATTTAAATATGAGACTAAACAGTCTTCTTTAATCTAATGATAACTATATGCAGTGTGTAATCCTTGACTGATACCTGGATTGAAAGGGAAGAAAGAAGGAAGGAGAGGGAGGAGGTAAGTAAAGAGGAGGCAGGAAAGGACGAAGGAAAGCTATAGAGCTATATAAAAGGCATTTGGGAAACAACTGAGGACATCTGGACATGGACTACGTTTCAGAAGCTATTATTATACTGTTAAATTCTTGAGAAAATAGTATGGAGATTTTGTAGGAGAGCATCCTTGCTTTTGGGAAACACACAATAAGACACTGAAGAAGAAGATATGATGTCTGAGACTTTCAAAGGGTTCAGCAACAAAAACAACAAAGAAAATTCAATACTAGGCATTAATCACAATATCTATAATAATAATGATTATAGTCTAAATATTCACAGTTTAAATGTCTATATAATGAGGTTATATATTTTAAAATATGTTTTAAACTAGTTTTTCCTCATGGACTATATATTATTTAAGGACTGCTTTTCTGAAAGGTTGATTTTTTCAAATGACATTAATTTTTAATGTGACTTCTTTGAAATATAAGGAGTACCAAAGAGTCACCAAATTTAATGCAAAGACTAGTAAGAATTTTTTTTTAAAACTAGTGAGATGGTTGGATGGCATCACCGACTCAATGGACATGAATTTGAGCAAGCTCCAGAAGTTAGTGATGGACAGGGAAGCCTGGCATGCTGTAGTCCATGGGGTCGCAAAGAGTTGGACACGACTGAGCAACTGAACTGAACTGAGTAAGTTTCTGAAGTAGCATTCCAGTTTCTCACTGATCAATTCCTTCATACTGAAGGATTCCATGCAAACAAACCCACTGGCAAAAATGTGATAAAGAAACACACTGTAGTTTCAAACTTTGTTCCCTGTTGTCAAAACAAGGACCTGGTAGGAAAGAAAATGGAGACAGTGGCCAGTCGGGTATGTACTACGTAGTTTAAGAAGGCTGAAAAAGTAGATTTTTAAAACACTTTCATATATTCTGGAATAGGTTAGACAATAAGCATTATCAGGTAACACCTTATTAGCAAAATGCAAGAAATATTCAAGAAGAGTAATCATGAGGAAGGAAAAACAAAGTGCTGAAGCATAAAATGTCATAAAGACAAACTTTTCCTACTACTCTTTTTCTAGGATCAGTCCTGGCACCCACATAAAACTCTCTCTCTAGATTCCTTTCCATTGTACCCTGAACAATAATCTTATGTCATCTCTGGCATATAAGAATAGGTTACTGATTTGTTCTATCTCCCTCTTGCCAAACAACAGGAAGAGTAGAGAGACTAGAATTGCAATGTCTTATGTCTACCGTCTACCAATGGGACCACTTAGAAAGGCAGTTTTCCTGTGGAACCTGTCTTCTCTGACTGAAACCTATTCAGTAAGCCTGTTCATTCCTGACCTCCTGCCCCCTTGACACTGATCTGTCCTAAAGGGGATGCCAATATATCGTCTGTCAAATTTATATTAGAAAGCCAGAGCCTAAGGTCCCTATTTCTATATTGCACACAATGCTTTATGTCAAACTTTGATAAACATGAAATCACATTTTCCAAGGTTAAAAAACAAGTGTCAGTCAGTCAAAAATAGTTGATCACTGTGAGTGTCTCACTGGTTGACCTTGAACTCTTTCATGACTCTGAGGTCAATGGTATGTCATTAGAAGGGGAATTTCTTATAGATTTATGATAAGCTCACTTCTTTGACTATGATCTTGACATTAGAAACCATTTTGAGTTTTCCATCTTCAAATACCTACCTAGTGAATGAAAGCATAAAGCTATAAAGGGATTGATCATGCTTTCAATTGTGCAATGAACTATTTTCATGCTATGAAATAGATGTTAATAGGAGTTAATACATGCATATCTGTGAGACAAAGAATCCTAAGATTTCAACAAAATCTAAGGCTCAATAAAAAGGGACAAGGTAGAAGAAAAATAAAACAAAGAAATGTTCAGTATTTACCACACATTCCATTTCCACTTCCATTTTAATTATATATGATAGAAGAAAGTTAGCAGGTATATTATGCAAGTATATTCAAAGGTCTGAAAGACTTATGAAATTCACTTTCATTATATTATGGCTAGAGAAAAAATTTAAATATTGCTCTTAGATTTCTTATATGTCACACAAATAATTAATGCTATAAAAGATTGTCAGAGTCAGTTGTTAATATGAAATACTAAGGGATTAAATATAACCCAAGACAGGGTTACTCCATTTAAATAATAGAAAGTGTCATGTACATTGCTTAATTACTCGCAAAATGTGGTTCTTTCCTAGAAATAATGTTTTGTGGGTTAGTCTTTTTATTTTTTTGGCTGGTTTTGACTACCTGAAAAATACAAAGAGAAGAAAGAAGTTAATTTACATCTCTCTTCAGTTTCTCCAAATATCAAAATTATGAGCAACCAGAGTTTATGAGCAATCTGAATTGCACAGATCTGTTGCAGACATAATCACAGATGATTGTGACAAACATACTTTTATTTTTTTCATCCTTTGAATATTAAAAGTTAGCTTATTACCATCTTTCCAGAAATGCTTAATGGAAATAAAATATGTCTCATAACTTCTTAACTATGATTTTAAAGAAAGTGATAACCACTTGAGTGTTCTGCAGAAATACAAGGGCATAAATATAGGATGCTGTCCCTAAATATAAGTTAAGCTGTGGGTTTCAAATGTTTTCAGTCATATGATATTCTGTACTGTATCTTTCATATCAGATGAAATATGACGGGTAGCTTTATAAATATTTAGCAAACACAATTCTTTCGAGTTTCCAACTCTGATCATCAAGTTCATCATATTTTAGTCTATGTGCATTTCCTTACTGCCATTTGCTAAGACTTAAGATGGTCACTAAGGGGAAGACAGCCCATAAACCCTATACTTAGTAACTTTAGACTCACATCTACTTGCAGGAGATATACATGACAGATCTATTGTTCTGTATTAGCAGGACACTGTCCCAGTATATGAACACATGCAAACTACTCAGGAAGGCCTTTGAATATTTAAGGCAAGACACTAGTGGCTCATCCCAGTGGGAACCGAAGAAAAGGGGAACCTGATTAAATTTAATGTCATTGTCACTTTTTTTTCATTGCGAAGAATTATATAGGTAGCCATAGCTACCACACTGTTCAGACAGCATGACCACAATATTCCCCTCAGAGGTTGGCGTCAAGGACTGAATTATTCACTCAAAGAATGTGATTCATTGCTGGATGTGGTTCTTACAAGATTAAAAGAGTCATCAGTATATAAAGTTCACATACATATTCTAGGGGTGAAAATAAAACCACTGCAACCTTTTGATCACTGATTAGGTTTTATAAGAATAATCTGTTAAAAATTATATATTTTTAGTATAGTTTGCACTGTGAATCCAGGTCTCTATCTCTTTAATTTAAAAATCACTCTGAAGTTTAAAAGTTTTCATATAAACTGTTGAAGGAGTTTAGAACAAGACCTCTTCTTATTCCTATTCCTTTTTAAAGGGAAGTTATTGAATCAATATTTAATTATACTAGTCTATGGTATGTACATCTCAGTAAAACCTGCTAATTCACAAAAAATTTTCAGCATCAGCAAATAAGCATTATAATAACCTAACAATGTTTATCACACACACTGTCCTATTTATAATTTTCCTTGTTCCAGGTAAATATTTTCAAATGTCTAGAGTAATTTCTATACACATATTTCACCTAAAGTCAAATAAATATATTTTTAAAAATAAGATAGATGAAAATTCAAATTTCAGATAGTTTTCACTTACTCATCTAATCAAATAATACCTCCCACAGAAGAAAACAAGCTATTATTTAGCCATGTATGTTAAATTTCTTATCTTTTTTTTACTAATATCAGGCCCTGCCCTTTAAAAGGCTATATAAAAGTAAACAAAAGCTGCTGCATTAAGGTAGTCCACCAAGGAAGTAATTGGTGGCTTTTGATAAACTCAGGGGACTAGTAACAAGCTTTCCATTGCAGAATGTCAGTTCATCAGTTCAAACTCAGTCCATACAGGCCTGACTGAAAGCCATGCCACCTGAGTGTCAGTCACTGGAGTTTATAATATGAACTGGAGGCAGACTCCAGTCTGATTAATAGTGGACACAAGTCTACAACCCAGCACCCACCATCATAACTGGCTCCCTTGTTTGAAGTCTCAGGAGACTGAATGGGCAATGGAATTTGAACTACCAACTCATTCTGGTCTCACCAGGGAAGGATGAAGGCTCCCTGATGCGGCTACTTGGCGAAGCTAGTAATGATGCTATTGTGTTCTATAGATAAATAGAAAGCTTTCCTCTGTACAAGGACACACTTAAGGACCTTTAAAACACCAAGTAATTCATTCTGCCTACATGAGGTTAAAGAGATGGTCTTTTACGATTACTTTCAAAATAAAAATGTAAATAAACTTCTTTGTTTCAGTCTACTTGGTAACAATATTGTGAGAGAATATTAATTGTATTGCAAAAAACAACTTGTATTCTTAAGTAAAACCTAATTATATTATCTTCCAGTAAAATTTTATTTACTGAAATGAAATTATATCTAGAGTTTTCTTAAATATCATATTATCCCACAGCATGAAAACATACTAACGTCAAATTCAGAGACCATAATTTTTTGCTATCTAAAAAGAAAATTCTATGTAGATTCTATGTATTGATTATTTAAATTAGATGCCCACAGAGATACCACTTTATTGAGAATTGGGTTGATTACCATGGAATTTATGAGACGACAACTGTAAGCAGAGGAAGCTTTGGAGATGCAACTTTCCCCCTGAAATACCAAGGGATATTTTCCTCGGTGTAATGTTAAACAATGTGCTTTGAACAATAAACTGACAATGCCTTTCCTGAGGCTTGTGGTGTGGTCACGGTGTTGATCTCGTCTTTTCTTCTTAATGTGCTCCCATACCAGAGACACTACAATGGTCATTCACAAAAACTACAGTACGGAGAAGTTTAAGATGCTTCTTCTGTAATGTTTCTTTCTTCTGTCTGCAGCTGGGGGGTTACAGCTGGTGTCTTGTTTTTTGTTTTTGTTTTTTTTTTTTTGGTTACCTGAATGGATTTCCGCTTCTTAACTGTACCAGCTTGCCATTCATTATGATGATAGGTTCAATCAGAATATTTTAGTGTCCTTTGATTTCTGAGTTACCTCTCATTCATTAAATGGTTTTAAAACAAGTTTTGCTAATGTTGAACATTTTATTATTTAATCCCATCAGTTCTATTCTTTGATAATTATCTAAACTCTCTCATAAAATGACTAATAGCTGCAAATAAAAATGAGGGAATTTTTTTAACTGAAATCTGGATGTAGGGGAATTTTCTTTTTAAAAGGCTATCAACAGAAAAGAGGTTATTATAAATGAAATTTCAGTTGCTGTTGAATTACAGCTTCTTGATATTACATCTGTAAATGTAAGAAAAATGACGCATAAAATAATTAAAACTAGGTTCACTGCTTCTTAATCTAATATTTTCTCTAGGACTAATGACTAAAAAGACTTATTACAAGGTTACTACCAGCACTGCCCAAAACCAGATGTTAAAACACCACAAACTTGAGTGCTTTTAATGACACTGTGATCTGCATGCTTGCAACAACAGCAGCAAATATTGATGATGCTCTTACTATGTACGAGGCACCATACATACTACTTTACATTGTCATATTAAGTTAATTATCATCTTATCAAATCTATGAGGTAAGAACAAGTGTGCCCATTACATAAATAAGGAAACTGGTGATTAAAGTGGCTAAGTAAATTGCCTAAGGTGCACAGTGATCTAAACCTATTTGAACTCACACGGCTTGAGTTTAAAACTCTTTCTTAAATGCTGCATTAACAGTCTCACCACATTCATGTCACAATTGGCTATCCATCAGCTGTGGATTTTTTTATATACTACAGGTCAGGAAGCAACAGTTAGAACTGGGCATGGAACAACAGACTGGTTCTAAATAGGAAAAGGAGTATGACAAGGCTGTATATTGCCACCCTGCTTATTTAACTTATATGCAGAGAACACCATGCAAAATGCTGGACCAGAAGAAACACAATCCGGAATCAAGATTGCCGGGAGAAATATCAATAACCTCAGATATGCAGATGACACCACCCTTATGGCAGAAAGTGAAGA
>SJYW01025412.1:3464-25018 GCA_006410735.1 Raphicerus campestris
AACAAAAAAAAAAAAAAAAAAGCCAACCTCATAGAAACAGAGACTAGTGCAGTGGGTACTAGGAGCTGAAAAGTGGGAAAAATGATGAGATGTTGGTCAAAGAGTACAAACATTAAAAGATGAATAGGTTCCAGGAATCTTATACACAGCATGGTGACTATAATGAACATTATTGCAATATGTATTTGAAAATTGCTAAGAGAGTAGACCTTAAATGTTCTCACCACAAGAAGGAAATTATAATTATGTAACCTGCCGGAAATATTAGTTAACTCTATGGTGATAATTATATTGCAATATAAAAGTGTATCAAATCAATATATTGTGTGTCTTAAACTTGTGCATACATGCTAAATCACTTCAGTTATGTCCAATTCTTTGCAACACCATGGGCCATACCTGCCAGGCTCCTTTGTCTCTGGGGTTCTCTAGGCAAAAATAGTGACGTGGGTTACCATTTCCCCCTCCAAGATCTTAAACTTACACAGAATTATATGTCAATAAAGCTGAAAAAATAAAATGAATCAGTCTTCTATGTGTAAGCTCTCATTATTTTAGTGCTAACTATATCCCAAGTTGTATGTGGAACTCAGAAGTACACTATATTATGTAATTTATTTGATAGTAACCACATTTGGAATGTGTCAGACATCAACAATTTAAGTGCCCCGGGAGTACTATTTTAAAGACAGCAGGCAAAAATCTTTCTTGAGGGGGGAAACGCAAAAGTGAAGAAAAAGCATGTTCTGTGAAGAGAAAGAAAGAAAGAAAAAAAAAAAACCTACTGTCACAACCTCTGTTTAAGTTTCCATTTCCCCCAAGGTTGTTTCCTTTTCAAGTTTGAAGAAGTTGTTTTATGTCTGGGCAGATTTGTGCTGAATAAACATTGTTCTCTCCAGAGAAGGACCCTGTGTCAAATGGCATTGAGAAGAAATTGCCCCGCCTTTATGTTCAAGCTTTCCCAAAGCTCACGCATTGCTCAAAACTCAAATATTAGTTTAAATAAATAAGGAATCTAGAGGAAAGGGCACCTTAGGGCAACTTCACAGCAACTCTGACCACTCATGACCCTCAAGGCACATCCATTGAATTGAAAGGCACGATAAAGTCTTTGAGCCACAAGCCCAGAGCAGTTGCTGGGGTTGGGAAGGTCAGGAGCAACTCTGACCATTCATAACCCTCAAGGCACATCCATTGAACTGAAAGGCAGGATAAAGTCTTTGAGCCACATGCCCAGAGCAGTTGCTGGGGATGGGAAGGTCAGGAGTTCTGAGCTGTGCAGGGAACAATGGACTGGCAGATATCAACAATTAGCACTTCCCCTAGTATCTGCTTGTTAAAGGATCACCTATTGAGTCAAAGAAAATATCTGACTTAAAGTTTTATGCTAAATAAATACAAATACTTGGAAAGGCTTTAAATGGTGGCAGGAGTATTTTAATAGAACTAGACTGTGTTTGTATTAAAAGAACAGTTTAATCCTATGAATATGACCTCCTATCCATTTACATCTAAGATTTTCAATAATTTCATCTTTTAAATGCATACATTAGGATCATGAGCCACCACCATCAGTAAAAGTGACTTGTGTGTGTGTTGGTCACTCAGCTGTGTCCAACTGTACGGCCCCATGGACTGTGGCCTACCAGGCTTCTCTGTTCATGGAATTCTCCAGGCAAGGATACTGGAGTAGGTTGCCATTTCCTTCTCCAAATAGTAACTTACTAAAGGGAATTATTTTTAGTTAGGAGTAGGGAGGTATGGGAGATGCACATCCAAATATCTGAAGGTCAAGCCATCAGTGATTTGAAACAAATCTGCAATGACTCTTGGAATCACTGGCTTAATTTTTTTTTTTTCCCAGACCCTATCACAGCTTTTCTACTATAGCTGGCACAGATAGAGAATACATATTCTTTCTGGATGGAATTGATAGATGAATAATATGTCAGTCCGCCCTCTCCTATTTTAAATGAGGCAAAAATATTGAGTTTGGGTGGAGAAAATATTAATAAAAAATTAATTGCTGTAGTGCTTAATTGATGGAGGGCCACCCAGGTGGCTCAGTAGTAAAGAATCTACCTGCCAGTGCAGGACACACAGGTTTGATCCCTGAATCAAGAAGATCCCCTGGAGAAGGAAATGGCAACCCACTTTAGTATTCTTGACTGGAAAATTCCACGAATATAGGAGCCTGGTGGCTGCAGTCCATGGGATTTCAAAGAGTTGGACATGACTGAGCATGCACATGCACACACTTAGCTGATGGAGGTAGTAACAGACTGAAGTGAAAACAAGACTTTTAATGGACATTAATGTGTTATTGAATTTCAACTATGTCTGGACTCTCTTTCCTAAGATAATGTTAAGTAGAGAAATCACTCATAGTAATGTTGGTTGGAATCTTGAGGAAAATAACTATGTCTGTCTTCATTAAATTCTGCTGAAGCCTACCCTGTCTGTTGACCAGTACCAGTGTAAAGAGAAGAGTCCTAGGGTCAGTTATGTCCTTGCGCTTTAACCTTCTACTAAAGAATAAAGCCTGCCCTTACACATTTCCAGACAATTCTTTGAAAGTGACTATCCTTAGGAAAGGAGGTTCAGATATCTTAAGTTCATACTAATATTTAAATCACAGAGGTTTCTTTGCAGCAAGTTTTGTTTAGAGAGACATACTGGGTGCATAAAATCAGGGTGGAAAAGAAACTCCTCTGAAATAGGGTATACAAAAAGAGGAAGCTTAGAGCAAAGGAGACACATTATATCTAGTGCTGGTACTGTTTGGGTTTCCAGATTTGGAGGATTAAAGATGATATTAAATAATCATATTTATTATATATGTTTCCTGAATGATTACCTAAATAGGGGATTCTTAGTAATCCTAGAAGTGAAACCTTCACAGTATATGGGACTTTATAAAGTAGCTAGTAAAATATGTGCATTATAATTCAGAAGTAGGAAGTCTCTGAAGTTAACTCAGAAAGACATAGTCCTTTCCAAGAAATAGTAAGGCTTATGGTGTTTCCAGAACTCAGCAATGTCTGGATTCATTCTATGTTCAATTTATGAAATCTTGAAACTAGTCAGCTACTTTGGCTAGGCTTGGAGAATCTCCTTTCATGATTACAGGAAATCTTTAAGGATATTAACAAGATCCGTGGCCCTNCTGGAGAAGGAAATGGCAACCCACTTTAGTATTCTTGACTGGAAAATTCCACGAATATAGGAGCCTGGTGGCTGCAGTCCATGGGATTTCAAAGAGTTGGACATGACTGAGCATGCACATGCACACACTTAGCTGATGGAGGTAGTAACAGACTGAAGTGAAAACAAGACTTTTAATGGACATTAATGTGTTATTGAATTTCAACTATGTCTGGACTCTCTTTCCTAAGATAATGTTAAGTAGAGAAATCACTCATAGTAATGTTGGTTGGAATCTTGAGGAAAATAACTATGTCTGTCTTCATTAAATTCTGCTGAAGCCTACCCTGTCTGTTGACCAGTACCAGTGTAAAGAGAAGAGTCCTAGGGTCAGTTATGTCCTTGCGCTTTAACCTTCTACTAAAGAATAAAGCCTGCCCTTACACATTTCCAGACAATTCTTTGAAAGTGACTATCCTTAGGAAAGGAGGTTCAGATATCTTAAGTTCATACTAATATTTAAATCACAGAGGTTTCTTTGCAGCAAGTTTTGTTTAGAGAGACATACTGGGTGCATAAAATCAGGGTGGAAAAGAAACTCCTCTGAAATAGGGTATACAAAAAGAGGAAGCTTAGAGCAAAGGAGACACATTATATCTAGTGCTGGTACTGTTTGGGTTTCCAGATTTGGAGGATTAAAGATGATATTAAATAATCATATTTATTATATATGTTTCCTGAATGATTACCTAAATAGGGGATTCTTAGTAATCCTAGAAGTGAAACCTTCACAGTATATGGGACTTTATAAAGTAGCTAGTAAAATATGTGCATTATAATTCAGAAGTAGGAAGTCTCTGAAGTTAACTCAGAAAGACATAGTCCTTTCCAAGAAATAGTAAGGCTTATGGTGTTTCCAGAACTCAGCAATGTCTGGATTCATTCTATGTTCAATTTATGAAATCTTGAAACTAGTCAGCTACTTTGGCTAGGCTTGGAGAATCTCCTTTCATGATTACAGGAAATCTTTAAGGATATTAACAAGATCCGTGGCCCTCCTTCAACCTAATTTGCTTACTGAGGACCTCCATTTTCTTTTCCCATTTGAAGACTGTTCCCAAATCTCCTTTATGAAGATCTTCAATTCCCTCAGAACAACAGAGAACCTAAGTTTTCTGCAAGACAGTGGTTCTGAACCTGGGGTGCTTTTGTTCCCTAGGTGCATTTGCCAATATTTGATGAAATTTGGGGGTGTTACAGCTCAGGGAGGTTACTACTAGCATTGACTGGCTGGAGGCCAATGAAACCATTAAACATTCTGTGATGCACAAGACAGCCACCTACAAGAGGAAATTATCTGGCACTGAAAGTTAATAATATTGCTCAGACTGTGAAATCTTGCTTTAGGTAGATTCTTCTTTTCCTCGGGGTGTGTATGCAGTCTTGGCTAGGGCTAGGCTGGACTTCAGCTTCTCCTTCCTCAGATTTTGAATCTTGCTCAAAGTGACACAAAGTCAGAAAACAAGATGCAACACAACAAGACAAAGCAAATTAAAAAACAAAACAAAACACAGAAAACCAGTTGGAGTGAATTCAGTCCAGTGATGGAATCAAGATAGAATTGTGGTGTAGTCCCCCTTTGCCTGTACATCTAGACCTGGCCTGATTCTTTCTTGCATCTAAACTTAGTTCCCCAGATATCCTGTCCATCCTTCAGACATCCTTCTGATAAATTCCCTTTTTGCTTAAATTAACAAGAGTGTGTTTCTGTTCCTTGTAACCTAAGAACCCTATGAAAAGCACCCATTTTTACAGAAAGAATTCAATAGGAAAATTAATTTGAAGATTGTGTTTATTTGTTCCACTGTATCAGACACTATCTTAATTGTTGGGTTATGTGAGACATGATTCTTGTCATCTACGAACTTCAAAATCTAGTTAGGGAGACTAGAAATAACCATATAAAATGAAGTTGAATTTGNGATTGTGTTTATTTGTTCCACTGTATCAGACACTATCTTAATTGTTGGGTTATGTGAGACATGATTCTTGTCATCTACGAACTTCAAAATCTAGTTAGGGAGACTAGAAATAACCATATAAAATGAAGTTGAATTTGTTGTTGTTTTTTTTTAAGCTTTTGTCTTTCTTTCTTTTAAATTTAAATTTATTTATTTTAATTGGAGGCTAATTACTTTACAATATTGTATTGGTTTTGCCATACATCAACATGAATCTGTCACAGATATACATGTGTTCCCCATCCTGAACCCCCCTCCCTCCTCCCTCGCCATACCATCCCTCTGGGTCATCCCAGTGCACCAGCCCCNGTGGTGTTGGAGAAGACTCTTGAGAGTCCCTTGAACTGCAAGGAGATCCAACCAGTCCATCCTAATGGAGATCAGTCCTAAAGGACTGATGTTGAAGCTGAAACTCCAGTACTCTGGCCACCTGATATGAAGAGTTGACTCATTTGAAAAGACCCTGATGCTGGGAAAGACTGAAGGTGAGAGGAGAACAGGAGGACAGAGAATGAGATGGTTGGATGGTATCACTGACTCAATGGACATGAATTTGAGTAAACTCTGGGAGTTGGTGATGGATGTGCAGCCTGGTGTGCTATGGTCCATGGGCTCTCAAAGAGTAGGACACAACTGAGCAATTGAATTGAACTGAAAAGTATCCTGCACCATGACCAGGTAGAATTTATCCCTGGGATGAGCGAATGGTTTAACATATGAAATTAATCAATGTGATACATCATATTAACAGAACAAAAGTTAAATATCGCATTATTATCTCAATAGATGCAAAAATCATTTGGTAAAATTCAACACTCATTTATGATAAAAACACTGAGCAAACTAGGAAGAGAAGCGAATCACCTGAATATAGTAAAGGCCATATTTCAAAAGCCTACAGTTAACATTACATTCAGCAGTAAAAATAACTGAAAACTTTTCCTTTAAGGTCACAAACAAGTCAAGGATGCCCACACTGCAGTTTCTATTTAATATATTATTACAATACTAGAACTCCTAGCCAGAGATATTAGGTAAGAACAAGAAATTAAAGGCATTTCAAATTAGAAAGGAAGAAGTAAAATTATCTTTGTTTATAGACGGTATCATCTTATATGTAGAAAACCTTAAAAACTCCAGAAAAATCCTTGTTATCTAATAAATGAATTCAACAAAGTTGCATGATATAAATCAATATTAAAAATTATGTTGCATTTTTATACGCTAACTATATTACTAATGAGTAATCCTAAAAGGAAATTTTTAATATCCTATTTATGATAGCATTAAAGTGAATAAAATATTTAGGAATAAACTTAACTAAGGTGAAAGACTCACACACTGAAGGCTATAAAATACCGCTGAAAGAAATTCAAGACACAAATAAATGGGAAAGCACATCATGTCACTTAGTCGTGTCTGACTCTTTGTGACTCCATGGTTTGTAGCTTACCAGGCTCCTCTGTCCATGGGATTTTCTAGGCAATAGTCCTGGAGTGGATTGCCATTTCCTTCTCCATGTTCATGGATAGGAAGACAATATTGTTAAAATACTGTTATGACCCAAAACAATCTAGAGATTTAGTGTGAAAATTTTAAATAGCATTTTCCACATAAATAATAAAATACAATCCTAAAATTCATATGCAACTACAATGGACCACAAATAGCCAGAGAATTCTTGAAACAGAAGAGCAAAGTTGGGGGCTTCACACTTCCTGTCTTCAAAATATAAAACCAGAGAAACCAATCAAAACAGCATTTTACTGGCATGAGTTTATACATATAGACCACTGGAATAGACTTGAAAACCCAGAAGTAAACCCATACATATGTGGTCAAATGATCTTACAAAAAGGTATCAAGATCTTTGCATGGGGAAAGGATAATATCTTCTAACAAATGCACTGAGGAAAAGGGATGGGTGTGTACTCAGTCAGTCAGTTATGTCTGCCTCTTTGTCACCATGGACTGTAGCCTCTGTTCATGGATTTCCCAGGCAAGAATACTGGAGTGGTTTGTCATTTCCTCTTCCAGGAATTCTTCCTGACCCAGGGATGGAACCTGTGTCTCCTGCATTGGCAGACAGATTCTTTACCATTGAGCCCTCTGGGAAGCCCTAGTAAAAGGGATATCCACGTGGAAAAGAATACAGATGGTTCCTTTCCGAATACCATACACAAAAATAAACTCAGTGTGGATTAGAGGCTTAAACAAAGACCTACAACGGTAAAACTCCTAGAAGAAAACACGGGAAAAACCTTCATCCCTTTGGTCTTGGCAATAATTTCTCAAATATGACACCAAAGGACAGGCAACAAAAATAAAAATAGACAAGCGGGACACACACAGTTTCTGCACATCAGAGGAAACAATCACTCAAGTGGCAGTCTACGGAATATGGATAATTTGCAAAACATATTTCTGGTAAGGGGTTAATATCCAAAGATGTGAGGAACTACTACAGTTCAATATCAAGAAAACAAACTACCTGATTCTAAAAATTGGCAAAAGAATTGACTAGCCTTTTCTCCAAAGAAAACCTATGCATGGTCAGCAAGTTTATAAAGAGATGTTCAACACAAATCATCAGGAAAATACAAATCAGACCCCTGATGGGATATCACCTCAGAGCTGTCAGGATGTGCATTAAAATCAATGAGCAAACAAGCAAATAACAAATTAGAGAAAGCAGAAAATAGCAAATACTGTTGAAGACTGTTGAGAAGTTGGAACCCTTGCGTACAGGAGGTGGAAATGCAGCTGCTATGGGAAACAGCAGCTATTTGAATATTCCTCAAAAAATTAAGGATAGAACTACTATTTAATCCAGTGATCTCACTTCTATTTACCCAAAAGAATTGAAATCGGTATCATGAAGAAATATTCGCATTCCCATGTTTATCGCACCATTATTCACAATAACCAAGGTATGGAAACAATCTAAAATCCCGTTGACAGATGAATGGATAAAAAATGTGTTATATACATAGAGTGGAATGCTATTCAACCTTAAAAGCATATGAATCCTGTCATATACTACAGCATAGATGAAACTTGAGGACATTATGCTAAGTTGCTCACAGAAAGGCAAATACTGCATGATTACATTTACATGAGATAACTAAGAGTCAACCTTTTAGAAGCAGAAATTAGGTTGGTTTTTGCCAGGAGCTGGGAAGAAATGAGTGCTTGCTATTCAATGGGTACAGAGTTTCAGTCATGCATAATGAAAACATTTCCAGAGAACTGCTATACAACAACAGACAAGTACTTAACAATACTGTACCAATCACTTAAATCTTTGTTAGGAAGGTAGGTTATGTGTTATGTTTGTTGCTAAAAAACAAACAAACAAACAAAAACCTTACTGACTGTTGGTAAGAAGTATCCTAACTGAGATTTTTCAAACCAGAAACCTTAGGCTTATTATGCACTCTGCCCTTTATCTCATCTTGCATAACATACCAACAGTGCTTAGGATTCTCCCTATTTAGAATATTCTGTATCATTGCTTAAACAGCTTCAGATCAGTCTCACTGGAACAGATATTATAATCAATTCCAAACAAGTCCCTGCCTNTGGTTTGTAGCTTACCAGGCTCCTCTGTCCATGGGATTTTCTAGGCAATAGTCCTGGAGTGGATTGCCATTTCCTTCTCCATGTTCATGGATAGGAAGACAATATTGTTAAAATACTGTTATGACCCAAAACAATCTAGAGATTTAGTGTGAAAATTTTAAATAGCATTTTCCACATAAATAATAAAATACAATCCTAAAATTCATATGCAACTACAATGGACCACAAATAGCCAGAGAATTCTTGAAACAGAAGAGCAAAGTTGGGGGCTTCACACTTCCTGTCTTCAAAATATAAAACCAGAGAAACCAATCAAAACAGCATTTTACTGGCATGAGTTTATACATATAGACCACTGGAATAGACTTGAAAACCCAGAAGTAAACCCATACATATGTGGTCAAATGATCTTACAAAAAGGTATCAAGATCTTTGCATGGGGAAAGGATAATATCTTCTAACAAATGCACTGAGGAAAAGGGATGGGTGTGTACTCAGTCAGTCAGTTATGTCTGCCTCTTTGTCACCATGGACTGTAGCCTCTGTTCATGGATTTCCCAGGCAAGAATACTGGAGTGGTTTGTCATTTCCTCTTCCAGGAATTCTTCCTGACCCAGGGATGGAACCTGTGTCTCCTGCATTGGCAGACAGATTCTTTACCATTGAGCCCTCTGGGAAGCCCTAGTAAAAGGGATATCCACGTGGAAAAGAATACAGATGGTTCCTTTCCGAATACCATACACAAAAATAAACTCAGTGTGGATTAGAGGCTTAAACAAAGACCTACAACGGTAAAACTCCTAGAAGAAAACACGGGAAAAACCTTCATCCCTTTGGTCTTGGCAATAATTTCTCAAATATGACACCAAAGGACAGGCAACAAAAATAAAAATAGACAAGCGGGACACACACAGTTTCTGCACATCAGAGGAAACAATCACTCAAGTGGCAGTCTACGGAATATGGATAATTTGCAAAACATATTTCTGGTAAGGGGTTAATATCCAAAGATGTGAGGAACTACTACAGTTCAATATCAAGAAAACAAACTACCTGATTCTAAAAATTGGCAAAAGAATTGACTAGCCTTTTCTCCAAAGAAAACCTATGCATGGTCAGCAAGTTTATAAAGAGATGTTCAACACAAATCATCAGGAAAATACAAATCAGACCCCTGATGGGATATCACCTCAGAGCTGTCAGGATGTGCATTAAAATCAATGAGCAAACAAGCAAATAACAAATTAGAGAAAGCAGAAAATAGCAAATACTGTTGAAGACTGTTGAGAAGTTGGAACCCTTGCGTACAGGAGGTGGAAATGCAGCTGCTATGGGAAACAGCAGCTATTTGAATATTCCTCAAAAAATTAAGGATAGAACTACTATTTAATCCAGTGATCTCACTTCTATTTACCCAAAAGAATTGAAATCGGTATCATGAAGAAATATTCGCATTCCCATGTTTATCGCACCATTATTCACAATAACCAAGGTATGGAAACAATCTAAAATCCCGTTGACAGATGAATGGATAAAAAATGTGTTATATACATAGAGTGGAATGCTATTCAACCTTAAAAGCATATGAATCCTGTCATATACTACAGCATAGATGAAACTTGAGGACATTATGCTAAGTTGCTCACAGAAAGGCAAATACTGCATGATTACATTTACATGAGATAACTAAGAGTCAACCTTTTAGAAGCAGAAATTAGGTTGGTTTTTGCCAGGAGCTGGGAAGAAATGAGTGCTTGCTATTCAATGGGTACAGAGTTTCAGTCATGCATAATGAAAACATTTCCAGAGAACTGCTATACAACAACAGACAAGTACTTAACAATACTGTACCAATCACTTAAATCTTTGTTAGGAAGGTAGGTTATGTGTTATGTTTGTTGCTAAAAAACAAACAAACAAACAAAAACCTTACTGACTGTTGGTAAGAAGTATCCTAACTGAGATTTTTCAAACCAGAAACCTTAGGCTTATTATGCACTCTGCCCTTTATCTCATCTTGCATAACATACCAACAGTGCTTAGGATTCTCCCTATTTAGAATATTCTGTATCATTGCTTAAACAGCTTCAGATCAGTCTCACTGGAACAGATATTATAATCAATTCCAAACAAGTCCCTGCCTCCAGTCTTGCTTAAATGAAATGAAATGAAGTGAAGTCGCTCAGTTGTGTCCGACTCTTTGTGACCCCGTGGACTGTAGCCTACCAGGCTCCTCCCTCCATGGGATTTTCCAGGCAAGAGTCCTGGAATGGGTTGCCATTTCCTTCTCCAGGAGATCTTCCCAACCCTGGGATCGAACCGGGGTCTCCTGCATTCCAGGCAGATGCTTTAACCTCTGAGCGACCCTTCTGTCAATTTTCATCACTTCTGTAAGCAGTAAAATGTAAAAATAAATTGTAGTTATATTTTCAGATTAGATAGCTTCAATGACTCTCTATTACCTCTCTAGGAAAGAAAACACATTTTTTTTTGCCTTGGTTACTGGTTGCCACCTACTGTTCCTGTCCTACTGTCTCTTTGCCTGCTGTAGTATTCTTAATATACCAAACTGTTTCCCTTACTCTCACTTGTGAAGCAACCTATACCCTTCTCCAATTCCAGCCACCTCTCGGGTTTTTTTTTTATAGCAAAATTGATTTCAGTAACACCTCCTAATGATGCCTTAACTTATCCCTGATCCGTAATTCCAAGAAAAAGGTATGTCTCCTTTTTAAAAATATCCTTACTATATCTTATGAATTTTCTTCCCTAGCACATATAGCTCTCAGTTAGCTTTATGTGTTGATATGTCTAGTATATATGTCTATTTACTAGACTGTGAATAATACTTATATATGTTTGTTCAACATTTTTCCCCAGAAATTAGCACAGTGCCTGATGGTCAGTGAATGTCATGTATATGTCAATGAATGAATGAAAGTGAATGAATATTTGAGATAACCAAATTCCAGATGACTGGCACTATCCCTCACAGTAGCCTTCCCGTTAGCTTTTGTATACTTTCCAAAACTAAATTTACTTTAGGAGACAACCTTGTAATTGTATTTTATGCTATCGAGAAACATAAAATCTTAAACTTAGAAGGAATCTTAGTGGTTTTTTTAGTATGGGTAAGTAACTCCAGAAAGTATAATAACCACAAAAATCACAGTGGCTGAGCATAATAAAAGTTTACTTTTTGCTAATACAAAGTTTAGCTAGTTGTTCAGATGATTTTCTGTGATAGTGGCTTCATTTCAGAGCTTCTGCTGCATCTCCTTTTGTTTATCTAAGGAAGGGAAGGGAAGGAAGAAGAGGGAGAGAGGAGAGAGAGGAAAGAAGGTAGGAAGGAAGGGAAGGAGATAGGAAGGGAGGGAGGGAGATTGATTGATTGATTGATAGATATCACAAGAGTGTTTTTAGGTTCTGGAACAGAAGGTAGTATATTTTGCTTCCAACCACATTTTATTGTCCAGCATTCAGCTACATGGTCAACCTAATTTCAAAGGAAGCTGTAGAATGTAGAGGCATACATGATATGGGTGAGCATTGCCTGTCCCCACAGCAGTCATCTTGTCCTATGAGAGTATCCTTAAAAGTGGATTCTTCGGAAGGGCAGCGTTCTATGATAGGGAAATACCCACTATCTTCACAAAGCAGCCTGTTCAGTAATTATAAAATTCTAGTCGCTAGAAAATTCTATATTCTGAGCTGTGATCTTCTTCTTATAATAACATAGGCTAAAACTATTTTTCCATTAAACCCTGTAAGTATTTGAATAAAGTAGCAGATTTACCTAGGATCTTGTCTTCTTGAAAGTAAATATTTCCAGTTTTTAATAATTTCTTATAGGAACTTTCCACTATTATGGCTCCCCTCCTCTGGATACGCTCTAATGAAGGATGTCAGTGAACTTCTTAAAATATGAGACCATACACTAAATGTAGCCATGCTGTTGTAGAGAACAGGATGCTGACTTCCATAATCTGGCCACTATGTAAAATGAGATCATCTGTATGAAAGCTCTTTTCACAATGTAAAGCAGCATGCTTGCGGAAGGTATCATTATTATTATAAATGTAGCTTGAGATTGTGTTAGCTTATTCAGCAGCCACATCACACTGGTGGCCAGTATTTTAAACTTGTGGTCAGTTAAATCACCAAAGCTTTTTCACAGGAATTGCTACATGAAAGAGCCCCATAATCATTTGTTCCATGGTCAGTAATAAATACAGCATTCATTTTTTGCCTTTGAGAAAATAATCTTAATAATGTCTAGATTTCCAGGAGTAACTACCAATTTAAATTTTTTGATAAGATTTAAGTCCTATCAACCCACACAAACCACTTTGACCAAATTCAGTGTCGCTTTATTTTCAAAGTACAAATTCATTGCATGACAACAAATACCTGATTTAAGGCTCCTTTTATCTATTTGTGGTTATAGTGTGAGAACAGCCTTAAACTTCTGATTTCTGCTTTAGTAGCTAAAGGTTTTGTTTTCATTAACTGCTTTCTGTGGTCAAGAACTGCACATTTTCTTGGAATTTGCAAATAGTGCGACCAATTTAAATTATACAGAAGCACAGAAATCACAAATAATAGCCTTGAAATATCATGACTAGTATAGTTAAAGCAGAAATATGGAAAAACATACCTTTTCCACCATATTCTTCTCCCTCTCTAGGAATGTTCTGGATTATTTATTTTTCCAGCCTATAAGTCAGAGCCATCTCTTAAATCCAAGATTAACAGTCCATAATGAAAGGATCAGAGCTTTTTTAATGCTGTCATTTTAATTGCTTAGTCTATTTGTACTTCTCCACAGGGAATGTTATGGTGTTTTCAAATACTGAGCCTTTGAAATAGTTCACAATGAATTAATTGGACTACTTCAGTCTGTTAAAGGCAACTATGTTATGTAATGTTTGAAGTATATTAACTTTCTTCAGACTTGGTAGATCAGAATTTCCAGTTTACTAAATAAGAGAAAAAAGAAGGAAATCATCTTCTGTATAGGATAGATAAAAGTACATAATGATTTTGACTGAGCCTAAAAAAAAATTAACAGTATCTCTCTATTTACCACAAGAATATAGTGGCAGATCCTATGTAGGCCAGCTATACATTTCACTCTGACATACCTACCTTTAGCCATGCACTAATTTCCTGGGTCTGCTGTAACAAAGTACCCCAAATGGCATGTCTTAAAACAGCAGAAATGTTTGTCTCAGAGTCTTGGAGGCTAGAAATCTGAAATCAAGGTGTCAGCAGTATTGCTTCCCTTTGAGGCCGTGAGAAAGATCTGGTTCATCTCTCTCTAGCTTCTGCAACTGCCAGTAACGCTGGATGTTACTTGCATTGTGGATGTGTAACTCCAATCTCTGTTACCACATGCTGTTCTTCCCCTGTATGTGTCTATTTCTGTCTAATTTTTCCTCTTTTTATAAGGGTACTGGTGATTGGGTTATAGGTCTCACCAAATTCCAGTATAACCTTATCTCAACTCAGCAAACTCACTATTTCCCAAGGTAACATTCACAAGTACCAAGGTTTAAATACACAACTTTGGGGAGACACAGTTCAACCCATAACATCACAGCTGCTTACACTGATATTTATATGACAGTGAACATCTAGATGAGAGAAGAAAAATCTGATCATTTAGAAGTCTGGCCATTTCAGTTTTCATATCATTGGAGACTTCTGGAAAGATATACTATTAGACAAGCACATTGACAGGTCTTGTGCAGATCTTAAAAAGGAAGTCGTATCTAAAAATAGGTTGTGGCCTCAGTGCTGAATCTACAAGTCTAGCTTACCAAGTCCAGGAGAGGAAATACTTGGATTGTATGAAGCCCCTTTCAAAATTGGGCCTTATTTCAATTATTGTGTTTTCCTCCCTGTCTAGGGGCATAAGGGCTTACTCATTTTAACTGTCTCCCTTGACAGAAATATTTCCTCATCAGTGGGAAATTTCAGACATCTTGATGTGTTTATTGAGTTTGTATTTATGGAGCAATATCAGTTTATAGATCAAAAAAAAAAATGAATGAAAGTCTTTCATTATAACATAGTACTGAGGAGAGCAAAATCTGGCCAATTTAGCCTAAGGGTATATGTACAGGACAGAATTGGTAGAGTAAGCAAGTGCATCTTCAGGGTTATGTTCCTTTCTTATCTTAGTCTCAGAATGGCAGAGGAAAAAAGGTAGCTTGCAAAATGGAGCAAAACAAATGGCACACCTCTATTGTTTTCCTGTAAGTAGCTTACCGCTGCTGCTAAGTCACTTCAGTCATGTCCGACTCTGTGTGGCCCCATAGACGGCAGCCCACCAGGCTCCCCCGTCCCTGGGGTTCTCCAGGCAAGAACACTGGAGTGAGTTGCCATTTCCTGCTCCAATGCAGGAAAGTGAAAAGTGAACGGGAAGTCGCTCAGTCGTATCCGACTCTTAGCGACCCCATGGACTGCAGCCTACCAGGCTCCTCCATCCATAGGATTTTCCAGGCAAGAGTACTGGAGTGGGATGCCATTGCCTTCTCTGAAGTAGCTTACAAACAATTATAAAGTGAATTTCTATATGACTGCTCTGTAGGAGTGGGGTTTGTGTATTACAGTATATAACTGGAATTTCTTTCAGTCTAAACATGATGCAACCTGCATCTTCTTCCTAGCACCTAGTACAAGGCAGTGTAATTGTCACATGTGGTCAGTATGGACAATAGGCGATTCACACAACAGATGATCAAAAATATGATGAATAAATATATGTAGTATTCTATGACCTAGTAAATAAAGATGTAGCATTCACTCTTGCTGTGATCCCTAGGTCCTTATAATGCTGGTCTAGTCATGTGGGATGCTTTGGTTTTTGTTCTGTCTAGAGCCATAAAGTAACCTCTCACCATCCTCCTTCCTCATCTGAAGGTACTCTTTCATGGCCCAAAACATGACCTTTGGCAATGAATTCTAATTTGCGTAGATTTGATTAGTACTCATTAGTTCAGTCGCTTAGTCATGTCCGACACTTTGCAACCCCATGAATCCCAGCACGCCAGGCCTCCCTGTTCATCACCAACTCCTAGAGTTCACGCAGACTCACGTTCATCAAGTCAGTGATGCCATGCAGCCATCTAATCCTCTATCGTCCCCTTCTCCTCCTGCCCCCAATCCCTCCCAACATCAGAGTCTTTTCCAACGAGTCAACTCTTCACATGAGGTGACCAAAGTACTGGAGTTTCAGCTTTAGCATCATTCCTTCCAAAGAAATCCCAGGGCTGATCTCCTTCAGAATGGACTGGTTGGATTTCCTTGCAGTCCAAGGGACTCTCAAGAGTCTTCTCCAACACCACAGTTCAANGGAGTTCATGATCTGAGCCACAGGCAGCTCCTGGTCTTGTTTTTGTTGACTGTATAGAGCTTCTCCATCTTTGGCTGCAGAGAATATAATCTGATTTCAGTGTTGACCGTCTGGTGATGTCCATGTGTAGAGCCTTCTTTTATGTTGATGGAGGAGGGTGTTTGCTATGACTAGTGCATTTTCTTGGCAAAACTCTATTAGTCTTTGCCCTACTTCATTCCGCATTCCACGGCCAAAATNAATATAATCTGATTTCAGTGTTGACCGTCTGGTGATGTCCATGTGTAGAGCCTTCTTTTATGTTGATGGAGGAGGGTGTTTGCTATGACTAGTGCATTTTCTTGGCAAAACTCTATTAGTCTTTGCCCTACTTCATTCCGCATTCCACGGCCAAAATTGCCTCTTACTCCAGGTGTTTCTTGACTTCCTACTTTTGCATTCCAGTCCCCTATAATGAAAAGGACATCTTTTGGGGGTGTTAGTTCTAAAAGGTCTTGTAGGTCTTCATAGTACTCATTACAAATAGGTAATTTAAGTCAGGCTCCATTAGATTTAACTCATTCAGTGAAGAGCTGTTGAATGCTAATGAAGTTCATGCACTATTCTTAAACACTGTGAGTATAAGACAGATAAGGTTTATTTTTTTTTCATCTTGTTTAGTAACTAACAGAGGAGACAGAGGTTAACCTACTATTTTATGTGAATGTAAAGTTACTTATTGTGATTAAGTGTTATAAATGGGAAGAAGAGTTCTATGAGAGAATCTGTGAGTGAGATTGTGGATGTATAGAGCTGCATGGTTTCAGAAAGTTTAGGAGCTGAGTCTTATTGGGTGAAAAGGAAGCACCATGTGAAAATTGAGGGGTATGTGTTTCATGCAAAGGGAATTGCATATGTGAAGGTCCCACAGGGGGGAAAAGTTGGAAATATTTGACAGACTTAAACCTGATGTAGCTTGAACATGTAATCTTTGGCAACAGAAGTAAGCATGGTGTGAACTGATATCAGAGAAGTAAGAATTTGTCATATTATGTGGAACCTCATAGGAGGGTTCTAATCAAAGAAGTGTTATATACAGAAGTCAAAATACAATATTGTATATGTGTGTGCATTCAGTGGCTCATTCGTATCTGACTCTGTGACCCCATGGACTGTAGCCTGTCAGGTTCCTCTGTCCATGGAATTTTCCAGGTAAGAACACTGGAGCAGATTACCATTTCCTACTCTAGAGGATCTTTCCCACCCAGGGATAAAACCCAAGATCTCTTGTAACTCCTGCATTGGCAAATGGGTTCTTTATCACTGTGCCACTTAGAAGCCCGTCAGTTCAGTTCAGTTCAGTCATTCAGTTGTGTCCGATTTTGCAACCCCATGGACTGTAGCACACCAGGCTTCCTTGTCCATCACCAGTTCCCAGAGCTTGCTCAAACTCATGTCCATCAAGTTGGTGATGCCATCCAACCATCTCGTCCTCTATTATGTATATGAAACTGATATATACAGAAGAAGCCCATACTACTGTATATATGAAACTTATATAATATTATAAAAAATAGTTTCTTAATGCATCTATATTTAATGTTTTACTTTTAGAAATGTTGTAAAATTAGCAGAGTCCTTATATACCATTTATCCAGCTTCTTTTAATACAAAGCTTAGTCAAAACTATGAAGTGTGTTTTAGGTAAAAGGTAAAGGTGAATTCATTGATGGAGGAAAGATCAACAGTCCTTCCCTTAAATTAACCTACTTTGTCTCAGACACTGTGTTAATTGCTGGAGATGCAGTAGTGAACAAGAGAGACATGGTTTCTGTCTTCAAGAAGCTTGCAATTTAATGGTCTTGATAGTGGACTGGATAAGGGGTGGTGAGAAAGAAGGTTATGTAATGAAAGTCTTCCAAGTTTTTGACTATGAACAGTTGAGTGAGTAGATGTAATTTACTAAAGTGGGCATTTCGGTTACAGATGACTCTATAACAAACACCCCCCAAAATTTAGTGGCTTAAAAACAATTACTTTTTATGGTGTTATAGGCAGCTGGGTGGGTCTTCTGCTGCACAGTTTTACTATAGTCATTCATGTAGTTGCATTCAGCCAACACCTTGACTGACCCTAATATACCCATCATGGCCTGTTCCATAGTTTTGGAGACTTGGTACTGACTTTTGTCAAAAGCACCACATTTCTCCCTTATATAGCATCTTTCTTTCCACATGATATTTTATCATTCACTTTGTTAATCCAGACTTCTTAGACAAGCAGAAGACATGAGGCCTCTTAAAAACTAGGCCTGAAATGGGCATCATTTTCACTTCTATTGGACAAAGCATGGTACAACAGAAGCCCAGATTCAAGGGGAAGGGAAACTGATTCTGCCTCTCAAAAAGAGAAACTACATGGACATAATTGTTGGTGACAATCTTTAGAAGTAATCTACTGCCATGGAAATGTCCGAGAGAAGATTTGGATTATAAATCACAAATCAAATGAGAAGTCAGAATATTAGCACTAGTGGGATCCTGAGAGAACTTCTTGTCTAATTGCATTGTTTTTCATGTGAGGAAACTCAAGCCCAGAGAAGAAAAGTGACATTATAAGGCCATACAGCTAAATAGAACATAGTATCTGAGGTACAGTTATCTCAAGTCAGCTATCTCAAGTGCCTTTTAAACTATATTCCTGCTATCTCTTTGTATAACAAAATGTGGCCTACTCTGGAATTTTCCTTCATTTAACATTGTTCAAGCTAACATTGGAAGGAAATATAACTTGTTTTCCAGAGATCCTCATGGATTTCTAAGTGCCTGTGGAAGAATAAGTAAATGGAGTATCATCTTAGGAAACCAAGAAAGAAACTGGGCTCTGGCTATGTTTTATATCTTTTGCCTGTTTTCCAACAGATTCATGCTGTGCCATTTTATGTTATTCTTACTCTGTCAAGAGAATGATTTATTTGATTTGAATGCCTCATATATCCTGTAAATTACAAATAGCAACATTCGCCTCTAATATTTTGACCTTTTCAACAATGTATAATTTTCAGGGTATGGCATTGTACATCTTCTTTTATTTACAGCCTCAGTGAACTGTGGAAAAGAGGTGAAATGGTCATCAAATCAAAATATATAATACTGAGAAGGTCAAAATAATGTATCATGAGACTATTTCGCACAGCAAGGATTAAAATCGGGATAAGTCTGTTCTATTACTCTCCCCTATTCCCTCTGTCCCCCACTATATACAAACAATGGGAAGATATGATTTAAAAGACTACACATGATGATGGATGGCGTGGATGATAGAAATGAATAATATAATAACTAAAGTTGTAGTCATATTTGAGTTCATTTTGAAAAGGATTTTACTTTATATGGAAAGTCTTTAAATCCATATCGCAAATGGTTTTGATAGTGCTACACTTATCAACCCTAGTCTTAAAACTTCCTTGTGTGTTGATACGTGCTGACTCACTTCAGTCATGTCCGACTCTTTGTGGCCCTATGGACTGCAGCCTGCTGGGCTCCTTTGTCCACAGAATTCTCCAGGCAAGAATACTGGAGTGGGTTGCCATGCCTTCCTCCAAGGGATCTCTTCAATCCAGGGATCAAACCCATATCTCTTATGTCTCCTGCATTGGTAGGTGGTTTCTTTACCACTAGCACCACCTGTTAAGCCCAAACCTTCCTTGGAATCTCTAATTATCTGAATTTTCTAGTGTTTTTATTAAAAATTTATTTTTAATTTACTTTAATGTTGATATTGAACATTTACCACATACTTAAGAGAAGCATGGGGTATCAAATCAAATTGGCAATGTTTGGACTTTTCCAATTTTTACCAAAAGGTAAAAATTATTTCAGTTGAATTTCCCTTTTAGTAGTGGGACCATTTCTAGAAAACACAAGTTAAAATTGAATTTCAGTATGAAAGCATATTAGAGGGGAGCAGCTTTAGTGAAGGAGATTCTTGATGAGGTCCAAATTCCACTGAGGCTCAGCCCCTGTCTTAGATCCCCTATACTCTGAAGAGCAGGGGTTTTTTTTGTTCTTGTTTTCTAAAAAAAAAAAAAAAAAAAAAAAACAAAACCTCTGTCCTATTGCAATGTGCTGCTGCCTGACACAGCCACTGACCCTCTACAAAGCAAACTTTCATCATTTTGTCCCAAGGAAAGATGAGACTCAGAGACTCACTGTGCACAAAGGAGGGTTATTTTTTCATTTCTTCAAGACCCCATACAGTAACCTTGGCAGTACTAGGCCCACGATTTGGTTCTGCTAAATATCCGGGGCTATCTTCAACATTAGGATACTTTTCAGAGATCATATTGCCATGATAAGCATAAGAACTGATTTCTGCAACAGTAACCAAAGCTAATGGCTTCTGTAAGCCATAGACATAGGGCTACATTATACACATCAATATGCTTTAATCATCCAACCCTTTCTCTTTCATTAAAATGAATGCAAGCCTGTGTTTGTATTTCACACTACTACATGCATATCATAAGGTTTACTTCCAGTAGCTAATGTTTGCCAGCTCTGAAACAAACAAACAAAAATTCCTCTATAGCTGTTCTTAGGTTCTAGAAATTAGAAACAATTGCTGTAAAGCCACTCACAGGAGTTCCCTCAGGAGCTGGCAAAAAAAAAAAAAAAAAAAAAGGAAGGCATTTTTTTGCTGGCGACTTTTTAAAAGGAAGGAATGTGAGCTTTCTCATTCCTCTCTACCTGTGTCCAACCCTGGGAGATTTATTCATAAATTAAGAACCAGTGCTTACAGAACCATTCTCAAAGCAATGTGAGAAAATATTGACTAGTAACCACCAACTAAATCACAGTGAATCTACAGTAATGAGTAAATCAGTAATTAGCAAATCATATTCTATAAAGCAAAAAACACTTCTCTAAGCATTAGCAGACGTGGGATATGGTCCTAGCTGTGACACAAAGAGGCTTGGTGATATTAGGCAAATAATTTTGCCTTATTAACTAGCTTCTTCTTCCTAATACATATAATAGGGATTCAGCTGTTCAATCATCATATTTTATTGATCACTTGATTTGTGTAAGGCATAATTCTAGGCATTAGAGATACAGCAGTAATAAGACCAGCAAAATCCCTACCCTAGTGGAGCTTATATTTTCACTGAGGGAAAGAGACAATTATTAAGTAAGTGATATATATATATATATATATATATAAAGTTGTATATAAATTCTTATATTTCTATGAAGTTAAAGAATAAGACAATATGATATAAACCAACTGGGAGAGGCTGCTTCACATGGAGTCATCAAAAAAAGACCTCACTCAAGAAATGACTTTTAGGCTGAAAGTGAAGGAAATGACTGAGCCAACCATGGAAAATGTTTGGGGGACTCACGACAAAAAAAAAAAAAAAAAAAAACAACCAGCTTTTCATTGGCCAACATGAGGATTATAGACTA
>SJYW01025412.1:28766-54961 GCA_006410735.1 Raphicerus campestris
CCTTTGATAGGACATAAAGAATGAAGTTTCTGAATCACTTTGCTGTCTACCTGAAGCTAACACAATATTGTAAATCAACTATGCTTCAATAAATAAATAATGCTGTTCCCGCAGCCACACTGGCAAGATACAGTACTGAAGCTGGCCACTCACATGTACGTAGAGAATAGAGGCAACTCCAGATCTGATTGAGCTTTATAACGGTGCCAGTCATAGAGATCATTCCTTATAAGCATTTTCTTATTTTTCACTGGATCTATTTAACTAGCTCTTAATGATTTTAGAAAAGATCATTAGGCATTTTGAGATAACTATTTCCAGTGCACTAGCTTTGTAGCTCCAGGTAGACAAAGACATCATATCATGAGTATGAATGATGTCTCTTTTTACTCATTTCATTTCTGTAGCAAGTATTTTTCAGCCCTGCTTCTTGAAAGGTGAAAGAAATTTTCTAGAAAAATTCTTCTCAATAGGCTATTTTGTGCTCTCCTGTTTGCACAAAACAAGCTCTATGCACCTAACCTCACTAGGGTGTATGTTTTGAGTTGTTTTTCTAGCCACAAGGAATAATTTTTCCTGAACCGTCTACCCACTTAACCACAAACGTTCCTTCCAAAATAAATAGCCAGTATTTCATTGGTCNGATGTGTATAAGAGACAGCCTCACTAGGGTGTATGTTTTGAGTTGTTTTTCTAGCCACAAGGAATAATTTTTCCTGAACCGTCTACCCACTTAACCACAAACGTTCCTTCCAAAATAAATAGCCAGTATTTCATTGGTCAAAATCAAAATTACAAACTGAAACAATGATTGTGGAGATGAACTAGAGAGAAGTTGATTGGCCTTTATAATAACTGGATACATGAACTTGCCTCATTAGTAACCAGGTGAACTAACAAGAAAAAAAAAATGTTTCAACTTTACCTTTGAGAATTATCTTAGCATCTTCTGCTTAGCACAGCATTTAGCAAAAGGCTCTCGCTTCTTTGCATCAACCATCTTGAAATAAACATCCAAATGGGTGAGACTGTTAATACTGAATGCTCTACAAAGAATATATTTTTTCTTAAATTGAACTCTTGTATATTTATATACAATAATATACTGTATACCACATGTATACAAGTCCTTTTTCAGGTGATTGGCTCCTTCAGTAACAGCTCACAGAGGAACAGGAAATTTGATTGAAACCAAGTTTAAAATAATATATGTATTGCAAATACTTGAAGGTTTTAATTCTAAAGTTTTGCTTCCTAATATCAGTGCAACTATATAGCATTTCTTAGGGGAAAATTGTCACAAGCAGCTTTTGTGTTCATGGATAATTAAGTTTACTCCAATCAAACAGCACTCTAAGTAGATATTGTAGCTGTTCAAGGGAGTTTCACCTCTTCTCTGTGGTTTCTTTTCTTTCCTGTTTTGTTTTGGTTGCATGTGATATTAAACAAAAATTTTGAGGTATAATTGATAGATGCAATCATAAGATATTTAAAGTATACAATGTGATAATTTGATATGCATATACATTGTAAGATAATTCTCCTCATCATTTAATTAATATACCTGTCACCTCACATATTTACCTTTTTTTGTTAAAACATTTAGGTTCTGCTCTCAGCAAAATTTAATTATACATAATATCCTCAGTCTTTATATTACATCTTATATCTGAAAGTTTTTACTCTTTCACCAAACTCTCCTTATTTCTTCTACCCCAGCCACCATACTTTTCCTCTATGTTTCTGTGACTTCAACTTTTTTTAGGTTCCACATATAAGTGATAACATGTAGGATTTGTCTTTCTCTGTTTGGCTAGTTTCACTTTAGCATAATATATTCCAGATTCAACTACATAGTCACAAATGACAGAATATCCTTTTTAAAAGCTGAATAATGTTCGTATGTGTGTATACACATTATATTGATTATATTTTCTTTATCCATTCATCTGTCTACAGACAGGTTGTTCCTGTGCCTTGGCTAATGTGAGTAATGCTGCCATGAGCATGAAAGTGTGTCTAAGACAATGATTTCATTTCCTTTGGATATATACCCAGAATTAGAACTGTTGGATCCTATAGTAATTCTCTATTTAATTTCTTAAAAAGCATCCATACTGTTTCTCATAGTGGCTGTACCAGTTTATTTACATTCCTGTCAATAGTGCACAAGGGTTTGCTTTTCTTCATATTCTTACCACAATTTATTATCTTTTGTCTTTTTTGATAATGTAAATCCTAAGAGATGTAAGGAGGTATTTCTTTGTGATTTTGCATTTGTTGAGCACTTTTTCATGTACATGATGGCCATTTGTATATTTTCTTTAGAAAACTGTATATTCTGATCCTTTGCCAATTTTTCATTGAATTATTTGCTATTTCTGATATTGAATTGTATGAATTGTTTCTTGAATGTTTTGTGTATTAACCTTTCATCAGACGTATTATTTGCAAGTATTTTCTACCATTTCATAAGTTGCCTTTTCATTTTGTTGATAGTTGCCTTTGCTGTGCAGAAGCCTTTTAATTTGATGTAGTCCTGCATGATTACCTTTGCTTTACTTGCTCTTCCTTTTGTGAAGGCCAGAGTTAAGGAGCTTACCACTTATGTTTTTTTCTAATTTCATGACTTCAAGTCTAACATTCAAGTCCTTAATCAACTTTGAGTTCACTTTTGTATATGGTATAAGATAAGGATCCAGTTTCATTCTTTTGCATAGAGATCTACAGATTATCCAGCACCATTTACTGAAGAGACTATTCTTTCCTCATTGGATATTCTTGGATCCTTTGTTGAAAATTAATTGAGCATATAAGCATAGATTTGCTAATCACTGGTGGCTCAGATAGTAAAGCGTCTGCCAGCAATGCAGGAGATCCTGGTTTGATCCCTGGGTCAGGAAGATCCCATGAAGGAAATGGTAACCCACTCCAGTACTATTTCCTGGAAAATTCCATAGATGAAAAAGCAAGAGTATTCCAGAAAAACATCATCTCTTTCTGCTTTTTTGACTATGCCAAAGCCTTTGTCTATGTGGATCCCAACAAACTGTGGAAAATTCTGAAAGAGATAGGAATACCAGACCACTTGACTAGCCTCTTGAGAAACCTGTATGCAGGTCAGAAAGCAACAGTTAGAACTGGACATGGAACGACAGACTGGTTCCAAATAGGAAAAGGAGTATGTCAAGGCTGTATATTGTCACCCTGCTTATTTAACTTATATGCAGAGTACATCATGAGTACTTCCTCCAACACTGGGCTGGAGGAAGCACAAGCTGGAATCAAGATTGCCAGGAGAAATATCAATAACCTCAGATATGCAGATGACACCAACTTTATGGCATGAAATGAAGAAGAACTAAAGAGCCTCTTGATTAAAGTGAAAGAAGAGAGTGAAAAAGTTAGCTTAAAGCTCAACATTCAGAAAACCAAGATCATGGCATCCAGTCCCATCACTTCATGGCAAATAGATGGGGAAACAATGGCTAACTTTATGTTTTTCGGCTCCAAAATCATTTTAGATGGTTATTGCAGCCATGAAATTAAAAGACACTTACTCTTTGGAAGGAAAGTTATGACCAACCTAGACAGCATATTAAAAAGCAGAGACATTACTCTGCCAACGAAGTTCCATCTAGTCAAGGCTATGGTTTTTCCAGTTGGACTGTAAAGAAAGCTGAGTGCAGAAGAATTGATGCTTTTGAACTGTGGTGTTGGAGAAGACTCTTGAGAGTCCCTTGGACTGCAAGGAGATCCAACCAGTCCATCCTAAAGGAGATCAGTCCTGGGTGTTCATTGGAAGGACTGATGCTGAAGCTGAAACTCCAGTACTTTGGTCACCTGAGGCAAAGAGCTGACTCATTTGAAAAGACCCCGATGCTGGGAAAGATTGAGGGCAGGAGAAGAAGGGGATGACAGAGGATGAGATGGTTGGATGGCATCACCGACTCAATGGACATGGGTTTGGGTAAACTCCGGGAGTTGGTGATGGACAGGGAGGCCTGGCGTGCTGCTGTTCATGGGGTTGCAAAGAGTCGGACATGACTGAGCGACTGAACTGAACTTAACTGAAGCATAGATTTATTTCTGGGCTTCTCTATATTGTTGGATTGATCTCTGCCTATTTTATACTAATACCATACTGTTATTACTATAGCTTTATAATGTAGTGCAAAATGAAGAATTTTGATGCCTCTAGTTTGTTCTTCTTTCTCAGAATTGTTTTGACTATTTCTAGTTCCATACAAATTTTAGGACTATTTATCCTATTTCTATTTTTAAAATGCCATAGGAAATTTGATAGGGATTGCATTGAATCTATAAATTGTTTTGGGTGATACAGGCATTTTAATAATACTAATTCTTTCAGTCCGCAAACAGGATGTCTTTTCACTTATTTGTGTCTTGTTTAATATTTTTCATCAAAAGTTTTCAGTGTATAGATCCCCCACTTCCTTGGTTTATATTATGTAGTTTTTTCTTTTTTTATACTACTATAAATGGAATTATTTTCTTCTGGTCATTAATTGTTAGTGTATAGAAGGGCAGCTAATTTTTATATGTTGATTTTGAACCCTGCAACTTTACTAAATTTGTTTATTAGGTTTTTTGGTGGAATCTTTAGGATCTTCTGTGTATAATAACATGTTTGCAAATAGTGACAATTTTGGTTCCTCCTTTCTGATTTGGGTGCCATTTATTTATCAGTATTGTATTATTATTTGCCTAATTTCTCTGGTTAGGACTTCTCATGTATGTTGAATAAAAGTGGTAAGAATAGGCATCCTTGTCTTATTCTTGGCTTTAGAAAAAAAGCTTTAATTTTTCACCATTTTGTATGACGTTAGCTGTAGTTTTGTCATATATGGTCTTAATTATGTTGAGGTATGTTCCCTCTATGCCCACTTTTTAGAGAGTTTTTTAAATCATAAATGGATCTTGAATTTTGTCAGATGCTTTTTCTCTGTCTATTGCGGTAATCATATGATTTTTACTCTTCATTTTATTAATGTGGTATATCACAGTTATTGATTTGTAGCTGTTGAACCACCCTTGTACCCCTGGAATAAATCCTACTTAATTGTGATATATGAGCCTTTTAATGTATTCTTGAATTCAGTTTGCATTTATATTCATCAGGGATATTGACCTGTATATTTTATTATCTTGTAATATCCTCCACTGGCTTTTCTATTAGGGTAATGCTGGCTGCATAAAATGAGTTTTGAAGGGTTCCCTCCTTTTCTGTTTTCTGGAAGAGTTTGAAAAGGATTGATATTAATTTTCTTTAAATGCTTTGTAGACTTCACCAGTGGAGACATCTGGTCCTGGATTTTTATTTGCCTTCTTGGTTGACTCTCATCATGGTTTCTTAAAGGTCAGTGGTAAGAAGTAGCTCTAGACTTTTGTGGTAGCTTCCATTACAACAGAACTGTCTCTCTGAGTCCACAAGATGATACTTTTCTGGTGTTTTCCTACAGATAAGATGCCTTTATCTGTATGTGTTGGCAACATGGAGGACAAAGTTGTACTTCATCTATAGCTTTTTTTCCTCTCATCAAGCCCAAAGAAGTGTTAATAATTTTATTTTCTGAACCAAAAAATAGAATGCATTTTCTAACAACATTTTTATTTTTCTGACTCATGAATTTACTTATGTAGAAAGTCTTAAAAGGTATAAAAATAAAATTGCCTGTGGTTATATATATAACACACCAAGTTTACTGGAAAAAAATAAATCCATGAGATGACAAGTTTCAGAAAATTCAAGTAGTAGTCTTTTTTCAAACTAGATTCAGATAGTATCCACTAACAAAATCATATTTTTAAAAATTCAGCAGTTAGATTTTTCTCTTTATACTAACATCTTGTCAGAAGCAACAAATGACTGAATTTTAACAAGTCTTTTTTGCCAAGCCTATTTGGTTTATAGAGCTTTTCTGAAAACATGTGGCACAAAAACAAAAACAAACAAGAGTGCTATTAATAAACCTTTTAATTTTTTAAAAAAATGTACTAAATTCTATCAATTGTGAAAAGTGGATTTTCCTGGATAATTGCCCTTAGAGGAATGCCTACACAAAACTGAGTATTATTCTTGACTGGGAATTGTTCTCCTCTGAATCTAGCATCTCTTTTCCCCTAGATTGTTCTATGAATAGTTCCTAAACTTCCACTAATTTGTTCAGGACCGGATGACATGATTTACCTTTAAGGTTTGGGTCAGTTGACATCCAAGGTGAGATTATTACCTGTAAGTCTACTTCTTGCCAGAATCACCAATCTAGCCCTTTTCTAGTCTTTTCTCTCAAAATTTTATTGAGACATTAGGCTTCATAACAATTCTGTCATTGCTTATGTTTATGGTGTGTGTTGGGTATTCTTTCAAAAGTTCATGAAAATTTAAGAAAGGAAGCAAAGATATCTGACTTTCCTGTTGACAGTAGCAGATAATTATGGAATTAAGTGGGTGGGGGGGCAACAGAATAGCTTGCAGGCCTGTGTATAAACTTTTAAAATCTAGCTGTACCCTAGATTGACACTGGAAATGTTTAAAAGTTTAAACTGAGTCCATCAAATCTGGTTTAGATTCTCTATCAAATCATATAAAATCAAATGACAATAGAATAGGAAAGGCTAGTGTTCACTCACTGCAAGTCTGTGGGTTGTCAGAAAAGTAATGAGTCAAAAACAGTTGATGGCTAACAAATATCAATCTACACTCAGTGGGCATTTCCTAAGAAGAATTTGATGTCTGGTGAATTTTCAACTTTCAGGCTTTGACTAAATAACCAAAGATTCCCTCAGCAGACAACACCTTAGAAATTTGCCTATATCAGTCTGTCATTTATAAGCAATAACTATTGGAACCCCTGTGCTTAATATTTCCTATTCAGGGGAAGTAATATGATCCAGTGTAATCTGGAGGCATGTGGGGCAACCAGAGATAGTTTCCAACTCTGCTTAAGCAACTTCTCAGAACCTTCTCTGTGTTGGTTTTTTTCATTTCCCAGTGAAAAGAAAGATGCGCGCAAGAGCACAATAAAAGGGGGGAAAAAAACCCCTATAAACGTAGTATGACTGAAATAGTCTTACTATTGAAATTGTGAACTACAAAAGTCCAAAAATAAAGAATGTTGTTAGAAAAAGACATTGTGTTGTAATCCAAAATACTAAGTGCAGCTAAGAAACATGGGCAGAAATTCTCCAGACATATGTAAAAAGCATACCAAGAATCAAAGGTGGGCAAGAAAAGACCTGTTTTGAGGAGAGACTACTGTTGTGCAGTGGGATGGTGGTAGCCACAAAAGGGAAGAAAGAGTTAATGGAAGGAAGTTTTGCTATGCAGCTCTACCTAACCAAGTTTCTTCAAAACCAGCCACAATATGTAAGCAGTAGTAAGCGAGCAGTAAGCCACTGTAAACAAAGGTTGTGCTTTCTTTAATTTGTTTAAAACATTAACCTTTTTCAGCATCCAGGGAAGATCTTGCTAGAACAAATCAGTCAAATCAAGATTGAGGGGAAGGGGAGGAAGGAAAAAATGACAGAGTTAGGATAGGAATGGAGGTAGGACACAGGAATAACTTTGTAAATTGTCCAGCATTATGAACATCCCAGGAAAAAGTAAATACTAATGATAATAATGGTACAGAGTTATTTTCTTTAAGGTCATCAATAGACTTATAGCCATTTCCTCCTTTACAGTCCCTGAGAAATCAGAGAGGAAGCATGTTTACTGATCACAACATCCTTCCAGCTGAAGACAGAACTGCAGACCAAGACTTTTCTGATACGGCCATAAGACAAAACTCCCTATCGTTTTTAACTATTTGTCCATCACAGATCTTTTTGAGAAGCTAATGACAGCTGTACAAACTTTGCAGAAAGTAATCCATAAACTGAAAATTGTGCATGTAATATCAGGAAGTTCCTAGTGTTTTGGAACCCAGGTTAGAAAGCTCTATTTATCATTGGACTACTCTAGCATCTTCTTGTATGCTCATTTGACTGCTCTACTACTGAGAAGGAAGATCAGAGAGGATATTAAAATATTTTCTGACTTGGACATTTAGGTCTTAAAATTTTAATCAACTGACAAATCAGAGATTAGCAGGATGGAGCATGACTGGAATGCAATAGCTGATAAGTGTTTGGGGAGTTCATTGCAGGCTTGAGAGATCAAGGGAATCTTCAATGAGTCCCAATGATCTGAGCTGTCCTTGGATTTAAAACAGAGGGAGAGAAGAAAAGACTTGCTCAAGTTACTACATAAAACTGCGTTGACTGGGCAGAGATTACTGTTACAGGTGTGGTAGAAGAAAAAACCAGAAATTTGTGAGCGGGAGTGGAACGTGGAACAGCTAGGATCTGAATCAACATCTGCTTTGTGACTTGGCATCAGGGAAATGGATCTAGCTTACCTGATAAAAGTAAATGGGAAAATGTCATCTAAACCTAGAAGAACCCTTATCTGTGTGACTTGTTTTAATATATATGACAAGAGAAGTTTTTGAGCTGTTCTTGGATTCACAAAGAATCTATTCCTAGAGAATTTTCTGGGTTGGCAGTAGGATTTAGAAATTTGTAAGGTGTATAGAATGTGTTTCTGAGAGGAATTTAAAGCCCGCAAGTCAGAGGAAGGAGTCAGGAATATATATGAATAAATATTATCACACATTCAAACATTTTTTTGAATATGTGATTCAGGGCCTGTGAACAGCTGGTAGTGATGGTTTTCCCAAGCTAGACCGTGTTCTCATCAAATGCATATTATTTATTTAGACAGCAAATAACTCTTAGAGCAGTGATTTGGCAGGGTAGAACTTTATTCCTCTTGCACTGGGCAGAGAATTTTCGTTTAATCCATCAATCTGAACTTACTGCACTGTTTTCAAAAGTCACAGCAGGTTACTCAGAGTTGACTTTGACAGCAGCCCCAGAACACAGGGGAAAGTGAAAGTGAAGTCACTCAGTTGAGTCCGACTTTTCGCAACCCCATGGACTATAGCCTACTAGGCTCCTCCATCCATGGGTTTTTCCAAGCGAGAGTACTGGAGTGGGCGGCCATTTTCTTCTCCAGGGGATCTTCCCAACCCAGGGATTGAACCCAGATCTCCTGCACTGCAGACAGATGCTTTACCATCTGAGCCACCAGGGAATCCCAGAACACAGGAGAGACTTAGCCTATAATTACAAGATGGCATGACATCTGGAGGAGGTCAGGAGTCATCCAGGTGTTGGGTATCCAGGGTCTCAAACACCTGGCTACAATGAAAGAATTTTATGGGAGAGTAAGAACACCTGTTTGGAAATTGTTTGGTTGACCTTTTTAGTGTGTACACACACACACAGAGGTCACATCTCCCCTAGTAGATGCAAAACTATTTGAGGACAGAATCCATTTGATACCACATTATACTGATTAGAGTATCATGCACTTAGGAAACAATAAATGCAAGAATGAATAGTGATATTTAAAAATGGCTTTGGAACAACAATCAGTCTTGCATTCACTGGATGCTATTTTTAGTGTCTACTTCAGCCTAGGCACGTGCCTGGTGATACTGAAGTAGAATATATAGTTCTTTTCTAGAAGGATCCCACAGCCCAAGTGCACAATGAGTAGTGATGTGATAGAGATGTGCAACACACTCCTAAAATATTTCAGAAGAGCAGCAGCTGAACCAACTGGAGGGTTGAACAGAACTCCAGGTATAGAGGAGGTACAGTGAAACTAGTTAGGATGGTATTAGTAGAACAGTTGAAATTGGGTTTCAGATTTTTAGACTAGAGTCCTTTCTACTAGACACAAGAAATATGTTGTGTATGGTCATAAAATCAAAGATCAGTCTTTTTGAATGCAGTATTGCCAGTAATTAAGTAGGCATCATTTACTTGTTTAACTCTAAGATACCAACACTACATGCTGATAATGGAGTAGGTAATCAACATGAAATGTCCACAGATTATTCTCTCAAGAAACTATAAAAATCAACCAGGTATAATACTATAAACATAATAGTGAATGTTCTTCCTAATTCCAGTTTCACTTATGCAGCACCCTACTGGATGTCTCAACCTGGTGATTCTGCTACCAATGTAAGTTCAAATACAGTCAAAATTCCACAGCTATCAATTCTCTTGCCCCGCCCCACATCTCAGCAAACATTGCTCTCACTAGTGCATTCAGTCATTTTATACTGCACCCTGAAATGCTTGCTGCTGCCCACACATGCTCTATCGTTTTCCACCACTGTTTTGTTTTTGTCCACCTTGCTTTCCCTATTTTCTCTATTGAAAAGCTTTTCCTACCATTTCTGCTTATTCACACTTTGTGTGTGTGTTAGTCACTCAGTTGTGTCTGACTCCTTGCCAGGCTCCTCTGTCCATGGGATTCTATAAGCAAGAATACAAGAGTGGGTTCAGTTCAGTTCAGTTCAGTCATGNACAGAGGATGAGATGGTTGGATGGCATCACCGACTCAATGGACATGGGTTTGGGTAAACTCCGGGAGTTGGTGATGGACAGGGAGGCCTGGCGTGCTGCTGTTCATGGGGTTGCAAAGAGTCGGACATGACTGAGCGACTGAACTGAACTTAACTGAAGCATAGATTTATTTCTGGGCTTCTCTATATTGTTGGATTGATCTCTGCCTATTTTATACTAATACCATACTGTTATTACTATAGCTTTATAATGTAGTGCAAAATGAAGAATTTTGATGCCTCTAGTTTGTTCTTCTTTCTCAGAATTGTTTTGACTATTTCTAGTTCCATACAAATTTTAGGACTATTTATCCTATTTCTATTTTTAAAATGCCATAGGAAATTTGATAGGGATTGCATTGAATCTATAAATTGTTTTGGGTGATACAGGCATTTTAATAATACTAATTCTTTCAGTCCGCAAACAGGATGTCTTTTCACTTATTTGTGTCTTGTTTAATATTTTTCATCAAAAGTTTTCAGTGTATAGATCCCCCACTTCCTTGGTTTATATTATGTAGTTTTTTCTTTTTTTATACTACTATAAATGGAATTATTTTCTTCTGGTCATTAATTGTTAGTGTATAGAAGGGCAGCTAATTTTTATATGTTGATTTTGAACCCTGCAACTTTACTAAATTTGTTTATTAGGTTTTTTGGTGGAATCTTTAGGATCTTCTGTGTATAATAACATGTTTGCAAATAGTGACAATTTTGGTTCCTCCTTTCTGATTTGGGTGCCATTTATTTATCAGTATTGTATTATTATTTGCCTAATTTCTCTGGTTAGGACTTCTCATGTATGTTGAATAAAAGTGGTAAGAATAGGCATCCTTGTCTTATTCTTGGCTTTAGAAAAAAAGCTTTAATTTTTCACCATTTTGTATGACGTTAGCTGTAGTTTTGTCATATATGGTCTTAATTATGTTGAGGTATGTTCCCTCTATGCCCACTTTTTAGAGAGTTTTTTAAATCATAAATGGATCTTGAATTTTGTCAGATGCTTTTTCTCTGTCTATTGCGGTAATCATATGATTTTTACTCTTCATTTTATTAATGTGGTATATCACAGTTATTGATTTGTAGCTGTTGAACCACCCTTGTACCCCTGGAATAAATCCTACTTAATTGTGATATATGAGCCTTTTAATGTATTCTTGAATTCAGTTTGCATTTATATTCATCAGGGATATTGACCTGTATATTTTATTATCTTGTAATATCCTCCACTGGCTTTTCTATTAGGGTAATGCTGGCTGCATAAAATGAGTTTTGAAGGGTTCCCTCCTTTTCTGTTTTCTGGAAGAGTTTGAAAAGGATTGATATTAATTTTCTTTAAATGCTTTGTAGACTTCACCAGTGGAGACATCTGGTCCTGGATTTTTATTTGCCTTCTTGGTTGACTCTCATCATGGTTTCTTAAAGGTCAGTGGTAAGAAGTAGCTCTAGACTTTTGTGGTAGCTTCCATTACAACAGAACTGTCTCTCTGAGTCCACAAGATGATACTTTTCTGGTGTTTTCCTACAGATAAGATGCCTTTATCTGTATGTGTTGGCAACATGGAGGACAAAGTTGTACTTCATCTATAGCTTTTTTTCCTCTCATCAAGCCCAAAGAAGTGTTAATAATTTTATTTTCTGAACCAAAAAATAGAATGCATTTTCTAACAACATTTTTATTTTTCTGACTCATGAATTTACTTATGTAGAAAGTCTTAAAAGGTATAAAAATAAAATTGCCTGTGGTTATATATATAACACACCAAGTTTACTGGAAAAAAATAAATCCATGAGATGACAAGTTTCAGAAAATTCAAGTAGTAGTCTTTTTTCAAACTAGATTCAGATAGTATCCACTAACAAAATCATATTTTTAAAAATTCAGCAGTTAGATTTTTCTCTTTATACTAACATCTTGTCAGAAGCAACAAATGACTGAATTTTAACAAGTCTTTTTTGCCAAGCCTATTTGGTTTATAGAGCTTTTCTGAAAACATGTGGCACAAAAACAAAAACAAACAAGAGTGCTATTAATAAACCTTTTAATTTTTTAAAAAAATGTACTAAATTCTATCAATTGTGAAAAGTGGATTTTCCTGGATAATTGCCCTTAGAGGAATGCCTACACAAAACTGAGTATTATTCTTGACTGGGAATTGTTCTCCTCTGAATCTAGCATCTCTTTTCCCCTAGATTGTTCTATGAATAGTTCCTAAACTTCCACTAATTTGTTCAGGACCGGATGACATGATTTACCTTTAAGGTTTGGGTCAGTTGACATCCAAGGTGAGATTATTACCTGTAAGTCTACTTCTTGCCAGAATCACCAATCTAGCCCTTTTCTAGTCTTTTCTCTCAAAATTTTATTGAGACATTAGGCTTCATAACAATTCTGTCATTGCTTATGTTTATGGTGTGTGTTGGGTATTCTTTCAAAAGTTCATGAAAATTTAAGAAAGGAAGCAAAGATATCTGACTTTCCTGTTGACAGTAGCAGATAATTATGGAATTAAGTGGGTGGGGGGGCAACAGAATAGCTTGCAGGCCTGTGTATAAACTTTTAAAATCTAGCTGTACCCTAGATTGACACTGGAAATGTTTAAAAGTTTAAACTGAGTCCATCAAATCTGGTTTAGATTCTCTATCAAATCATATAAAATCAAATGACAATAGAATAGGAAAGGCTAGTGTTCACTCACTGCAAGTCTGTGGGTTGTCAGAAAAGTAATGAGTCAAAAACAGTTGATGGCTAACAAATATCAATCTACACTCAGTGGGCATTTCCTAAGAAGAATTTGATGTCTGGTGAATTTTCAACTTTCAGGCTTTGACTAAATAACCAAAGATTCCCTCAGCAGACAACACCTTAGAAATTTGCCTATATCAGTCTGTCATTTATAAGCAATAACTATTGGAACCCCTGTGCTTAATATTTCCTATTCAGGGGAAGTAATATGATCCAGTGTAATCTGGAGGCATGTGGGGCAACCAGAGATAGTTTCCAACTCTGCTTAAGCAACTTCTCAGAACCTTCTCTGTGTTGGTTTTTTTCATTTCCCAGTGAAAAGAAAGATGCGCGCAAGAGCACAATAAAAGGGGGGAAAAAAACCCCTATAAACGTAGTATGACTGAAATAGTCTTACTATTGAAATTGTGAACTACAAAAGTCCAAAAATAAAGAATGTTGTTAGAAAAAGACATTGTGTTGTAATCCAAAATACTAAGTGCAGCTAAGAAACATGGGCAGAAATTCTCCAGACATATGTAAAAAGCATACCAAGAATCAAAGGTGGGCAAGAAAAGACCTGTTTTGAGGAGAGACTACTGTTGTGCAGTGGGATGGTGGTAGCCACAAAAGGGAAGAAAGAGTTAATGGAAGGAAGTTTTGCTATGCAGCTCTACCTAACCAAGTTTCTTCAAAACCAGCCACAATATGTAAGCAGTAGTAAGCGAGCAGTAAGCCACTGTAAACAAAGGTTGTGCTTTCTTTAATTTGTTTAAAACATTAACCTTTTTCAGCATCCAGGGAAGATCTTGCTAGAACAAATCAGTCAAATCAAGATTGAGGGGAAGGGGAGGAAGGAAAAAATGACAGAGTTAGGATAGGAATGGAGGTAGGACACAGGAATAACTTTGTAAATTGTCCAGCATTATGAACATCCCAGGAAAAAGTAAATACTAATGATAATAATGGTACAGAGTTATTTTCTTTAAGGTCATCAATAGACTTATAGCCATTTCCTCCTTTACAGTCCCTGAGAAATCAGAGAGGAAGCATGTTTACTGATCACAACATCCTTCCAGCTGAAGACAGAACTGCAGACCAAGACTTTTCTGATACGGCCATAAGACAAAACTCCCTATCGTTTTTAACTATTTGTCCATCACAGATCTTTTTGAGAAGCTAATGACAGCTGTACAAACTTTGCAGAAAGTAATCCATAAACTGAAAATTGTGCATGTAATATCAGGAAGTTCCTAGTGTTTTGGAACCCAGGTTAGAAAGCTCTATTTATCATTGGACTACTCTAGCATCTTCTTGTATGCTCATTTGACTGCTCTACTACTGAGAAGGAAGATCAGAGAGGATATTAAAATATTTTCTGACTTGGACATTTAGGTCTTAAAATTTTAATCAACTGACAAATCAGAGATTAGCAGGATGGAGCATGACTGGAATGCAATAGCTGATAAGTGTTTGGGGAGTTCATTGCAGGCTTGAGAGATCAAGGGAATCTTCAATGAGTCCCAATGATCTGAGCTGTCCTTGGATTTAAAACAGAGGGAGAGAAGAAAAGACTTGCTCAAGTTACTACATAAAACTGCGTTGACTGGGCAGAGATTACTGTTACAGGTGTGGTAGAAGAAAAAACCAGAAATTTGTGAGCGGGAGTGGAACGTGGAACAGCTAGGATCTGAATCAACATCTGCTTTGTGACTTGGCATCAGGGAAATGGATCTAGCTTACCTGATAAAAGTAAATGGGAAAATGTCATCTAAACCTAGAAGAACCCTTATCTGTGTGACTTGTTTTAATATATATGACAAGAGAAGTTTTTGAGCTGTTCTTGGATTCACAAAGAATCTATTCCTAGAGAATTTTCTGGGTTGGCAGTAGGATTTAGAAATTTGTAAGGTGTATAGAATGTGTTTCTGAGAGGAATTTAAAGCCCGCAAGTCAGAGGAAGGAGTCAGGAATATATATGAATAAATATTATCACACATTCAAACATTTTTTTGAATATGTGATTCAGGGCCTGTGAACAGCTGGTAGTGATGGTTTTCCCAAGCTAGACCGTGTTCTCATCAAATGCATATTATTTATTTAGACAGCAAATAACTCTTAGAGCAGTGATTTGGCAGGGTAGAACTTTATTCCTCTTGCACTGGGCAGAGAATTTTCGTTTAATCCATCAATCTGAACTTACTGCACTGTTTTCAAAAGTCACAGCAGGTTACTCAGAGTTGACTTTGACAGCAGCCCCAGAACACAGGGGAAAGTGAAAGTGAAGTCACTCAGTTGAGTCCGACTTTTCGCAACCCCATGGACTATAGCCTACTAGGCTCCTCCATCCATGGGTTTTTCCAAGCGAGAGTACTGGAGTGGGCGGCCATTTTCTTCTCCAGGGGATCTTCCCAACCCAGGGATTGAACCCAGATCTCCTGCACTGCAGACAGATGCTTTACCATCTGAGCCACCAGGGAATCCCAGAACACAGGAGAGACTTAGCCTATAATTACAAGATGGCATGACATCTGGAGGAGGTCAGGAGTCATCCAGGTGTTGGGTATCCAGGGTCTCAAACACCTGGCTACAATGAAAGAATTTTATGGGAGAGTAAGAACACCTGTTTGGAAATTGTTTGGTTGACCTTTTTAGTGTGTACACACACACACAGAGGTCACATCTCCCCTAGTAGATGCAAAACTATTTGAGGACAGAATCCATTTGATACCACATTATACTGATTAGAGTATCATGCACTTAGGAAACAATAAATGCAAGAATGAATAGTGATATTTAAAAATGGCTTTGGAACAACAATCAGTCTTGCATTCACTGGATGCTATTTTTAGTGTCTACTCCATCCTAGGCACGTGCCTGGTGATACTGAAGTAGAATATATAGTTCTTTTCTAGAAGGATCCCACAGCCCAAGTGCACAATGAGTAGTGATGTGATAGAGATGTGCAACACACTCCTAAAATATTTCAGAAGAGCAGCAGCTGAACCAACTGGAGGGTTGAACAGAACTCCAGGTATAGAGGAGGTACAGTGAAACTAGTTAGGATGGTATTAGTAGAACAGTTGAAATTGGGTTTCAGATTTTTAGACTAGAGTCCTTTCTACTAGACACAAGAAATATGTTGTGTATGGTCATAAAATCAAAGATCAGTCTTTTTGAATGCAGTATTGCCAGTAATTAAGTAGGCATCATTTACTTGTTTAACTCTAAGATACCAACACTACATGCTGATAATGGAGTAGGTAATCAACATGAAATGTCCACAGATTATTCTCTCAAGAAACTATAAAAATCAACCAGGTATAATACTATAAACATAATAGTGAATGTTCTTCCTAATTCCAGTTTCACTTATGCAGCACCCTACTGGATGTCTCAACCTGGTGATTCTGCTACCAATGTAAGTTCAAATACAGTCAAAATTCCACAGCTATCAATTCTCTTGCCCCGCCCCACATCTCAGCAAACATTGCTCTCACTAGTGCATTCAGTCATTTTATACTGCACCCTGAAATGCTTGCTGCTGCCCACACATGCTCTATCGTTTTCCACCACTGTTTTGTTTTTGTCCACCTTGCTTTCCCTATTTTCTCTATTGAAAAGCTTTTCCTACCATTTCTGCTTATTCACACTTTGTGTGTGTGTTAGTCACTCAGTTGTGTCTGACTCCTTGCCAGGCTCCTCTGTCCATGGGATTCTATAAGCAAGAATACAAGAGTGGGTTCAGTTCAGTTCAGTTCAGTCATGCAGTCATGTCCAACTCTTTGTGACCCCATGAACTGCAGCACGCCAGGCCTCCCTGTCCATCACCAACTCCCGAAGTCCACCCAAACCCATGTCCATTGAGTCGGTGATGCCATCAACCATCTCATCCTCTGTTGTCCCCTTCTCCTCCTGCCCTCAATCTTTCCCAGCATCAGGCTCTTTTCAAATGAGTCAGCTCTTTGCCTCAGGTGACCAAAGTATTGGAGTTTCAGCTTCAGCATTAGTCCTTCCAATGAACACCCAGGACTGATCTCCTTTAGGATGGACTGGTTGGATCNCAAATCAGGAATGTGGCTATAATGCTGTGCTTCCTAAAACTGTAACTACTTAAACTCCTCCATTAGATTACATTTAGCTGATTTCTTGATGTTTAACCAAGGAGTTCCTCTGTTAGTCCTATTGCTAACAGAGCAAGAGGATTCAAGTTTGGAGAATCTAGGTTTTGATGGCTGCTTTAAATGGGCTAAAAATGCACATGGAGATTAGGAGGGTAACATAACTACAGCAACATGGGACCTGGGAAGAGCAAATAGACAGTGACTTACTCTTTGACTTAACTGCAGTTATNTCAAGTTTGGAGAATCTAGGTTTTGATGGCTGCTTTAAATGGGCTAAAAATGCACATGGAGATTAGGAGGGTAACATAACTACAGCAACATGGGACCTGGGAAGAGCAAATAGACAGTGACTTACTCTTTGACTTAACTGCAGTTATAAGAAACCACAACAATTAAAGAGAGAAATAAGTCATCTCATGTTTAGATGCTTGTCATGAAGCTGTATGTGTCTTTCTCACCACCAAGTGTCATCACATAGATCATATATATATACATATTATATAAAAATTATATATATTATATATATATATAAATCAAGTATTTGGTACATGGTATACCATCGTCAAATTTTCATTGAATTCAAAACTAGGATTTCAAGAGTTGGAATTTTATCCTGTGACTATGACAAGCTTGTAGGCAGTGTTATCAAGCTTTGCTATATGGAATTACTTGGTTTGAAAGAAGTAACTTGATATAAAGTATGTCTGAGTCTTAATGTTAAATCTCACAGCTATATTGGTGACACTAGTGGTAAAGAATCTGCTTGCAAATTCAGGAGATGTAAGAGACACAGGTTTGATCCCTGGGTCAGGAAGATCCCCTGGAAAAGAGCATGCAACCCACTCCAGTATTCTTGTCTGGAGAATCCCATGGACAGAGGAACCTGGCAGGCTACAGTCCATAGGACTACAAAGAGTTGGACATGACTGAAGGGACTTAGCATGCATGCATAGCTATGTTAGTTAATACTTCCATGTAGCAACACATTAGGTTGAAATTTTACTTTTATTTACTCATCAAGACAGTTTTTCTGCATGATATCAAGCATCAATCAAATTTAGAACCATCTGGACCTTTGGAATTATTTAGAAAGAAGTACCATGGCATGCTTACCTGTGTACATTATTCTGACTTTAAGCACTGAGACCAGTAATTACATAACTGTAAATTCAATCCCACCCAAATTTCTGGGCTACGTTATGTGTCCACACAGGGGAAAATAAAGAGTTCTAGTAACTGTGACTAGGTACCTAGTTTAGTGGTTCAAAATCGTATCTCTGGCATCTCTCTCAGAGATTTAGATGTAGTTGGCCTGGAGTATAGTCTGGGTATCAAGATTTTTTGAGAAGTTTGCTAGATAGTTCTACTGTAGAGGTAAAGTTAAAAACCATTCATTTGATTCATTCAGTTACTAGTTCTACGCTGTCCTTGGTATTTCAATCAGTTCAGTTCAGTTGCTCAGTTGTGTCCAACTCTTGGCAACCCCAGTGGACTTCAGCATACCTATTTCCCTGTGCTTCACAATCAGAGTTTGCTCAAACTCAGGTCCAATGAGTTGGTGATGTCATCCAACCATCTCATCCTCTGTCGTACTCTTCTCTCCTGCCCTCAATCTTTCCCAGCATCAGGGACATTTCCAATGAGTTGCCTCTTTCCATTGGGTAGTCAAAGTATTGGAGCTTCAGCTTCAGCATCAGTCCTTCTAATATTCAGGGTTTATTTCCTTTAGGGTTGACTGTTTTGATCTCCTTGCAGTCCAAGGGACTCTCAGGAGTCTTCTCCAGCACCACAGTTCAAAAGCACTAATTCTTCAGCACTCAGCGTTTTTTATGATGCAGATCTCACATTCATACATGACTACTGGAAACACCATAGCTTCAACTATATGCACCTTTGTCGGCAAAGTGATGTCTCCGATTTTTGATCTGCTGTCTAGGTTCCTCATAGCTTTTCTTCTAAGGAGCAAGCATCTTTTAATTTCATGGTTGTAGTCACCATCTGCAGTAATTTTGGAGCCCCCAAAATAAAGTTTGTCACTGTTTCCATTGTTACCCCATCTATTTGCCATGAAGTAATGGGACCAGATGCCATGATCTTTGTTTTTTGAATGTTGAGTTTTAAGCCAACATTTTCATTCTCCTCTTTAACCTTCATCAAGAGGCTCTTTAGTTCCTCTTCATTTTCTGCCATTAGGATGGTGTCATCTGCATATCTGTGGTTATTGATATTTCTCCCTGAAATGTTGATTCCAGCTTGTGCTTCATCCAGCCCAACATTTCGCTTGATGTACTCTGCATATAAGTTAAACAAACAGGGTGATGGTAAACAGCCTTGACATACTCCTTTCCCAATTTTGAACCAGTCCTTTGCTCCATGTCCAGTTCTAATGTGACTTCTTGATCTGCATACAGGTTTCTCAGGAGGCAGGTAGTGTGGTGAGGTATTCCCATCTCTTGAGTCCATTATGTCTCCTGCATTTGCAGGGAGGTTCTTTACCACTAGTACCACCTAGGCCATCACAAACGGCATAGCATGGTAGTGAATTTGCAGTTAGGCCATCTGAAATTAAATGCTGGCACCACCATTTTCTAACTAGATGACCTTGGATCACTTTCCCTGATGGCTCAGATTATAAAGAATCTGCCTGCAGTGCAGAAGACCCGTATTCAATCCCCGGGTCAGGAAGATCTCCTGGAGAAGGGAATGGCGACCTACTCCAGTACTTTGCCTGGAGAATTCCATGGACAGTGGAGTCTGGCAAGCTACAGCCCATAGGTTTACAGAGTTGGAAGTGACTGAGTGACAAACACTTTCACTTTCACAATATAGATAATGATCGTAGTTATTAGGGTTGTGATCATTAAGTGAAATAATACCCATCACTTATTATACACAGAGCCTAGTACATAGTAAGTGTTCAAATCCATGTTAGCAACTCTGTTTTTAAATGATAAAATTAGGCAGATAATTATTAGAGTTTGTTTAAAATTAACAAACAGTGATTCAGCAGTTAAATTATCTTATCAATCTTATTTGCCATTCATACACTAGACCACTCATATTTACACATCTTTCAAGAGAGTGACTTTGTCTTGAAAGTACTTAATTTCTTAGGGGAAAAGTGAATAGAGTTCTACATTACCTCTAATGCATGGAAAGTCCATTGTCTTTAATATCATAGATAAATGCTAAGATATGACATAATAATTGCAATATTGCTGGGAGTTTTCAATTAATTCATAAAAGAAAAAAAATGATCAGCCTAATTGCCTCAAGATGGATATATGATGCATAAATCTCTTGTTTAATGGATCTAGTAATAGGCCACCTGTTTCCAAGCCTCCTTCCCAGTTGAGCATATGAATGACTAGTGCTCATGAAGTGAACAAATCCAGACTTTGAAGTGCTATAATGTTGCAGTTCATGACAGTTCAGTTCAGTTCAGTCACTCAGTCATGTCCGACTTTCTGAGACCCCATGGATGGTAGCATACCAGGCCTTGCTGTCCATCACCAACTCTAGGAGTTTACTCAAACTCATGTCCATTGAGTCAATGATGCCATCTAATCATCTCATCCTCTGTCACCCCCTTATCCTCCTGCCTTCAATCTTTCCCAGCATCAGGGTCTTTTCCAATGAGTCATCTCTTTGTATCAGGTGGCCAAAGTTTCAGCTTCAACATCAGTCCTTCCAAGTAATATTCAGGACTGATTTCCTTCAGGATGGACTGGATGGATCTCCTTGCAATGCAAGAGACTCTCAAGAGTCTTCTCCAACACTACAAATCAAAAGCATCAACTCTTCGGCACTCAGCTTTCCTTATAGTCCAACTCTCATATCCATACATGACTACTAGAAAAACCATAGCCTTGACTAGATGGAACTTTGTTGGCAAAGCAATGTCTCTGCTTATTAATATGCTGTCTAATTTGTTCATAACTTTTCTTCCAAGGAGCAAGAGTCTTAATTTCATGGCTGCAGTCACTATCTGCAGTGATTTGGAGCCCCAAAATATAAAGTCTGACACTATTTCTACTTTTTCCCCATCTATCTGCCATGAAGTGATGGAAGCAGATGCCATGATGTTAGTTTTCTGAATGTTGAGCTTTAAGCCAACTTTTTCACTCTCCTCTTTCACTGTCATCAAGAGGCTCTTTAGTTCTTCTTCACTTTCTGCCATAAGGGTGGTATAATATGCATATCTGGGGTTATTGATATTTCTCTTGACAATCCTGATTCCAATGTGTGCTTCATCCAGCCCAGCGTTTCTCATGATATACTCTGCATATAAGTTAAATAAGCAGGGTGACAATATACAGCCTTGAAATACTCCTATCCCTATTTGGAACCAGTCTGTTGTTCCATGTCCAGTTCTACCTGTTACTTCTTGACCTGCATGAAGATTTCTCAAGAGGCAGGTCAGTTGTTCTGGTATTCCCATCTTTTTCAGATTATTCCACAGTTTGTTGTGGTCCATATAGTCAAAGGCTTTGGCATAGTTGATAAAGCAGAAGTAGATGCTTTTCTGGAACTCTCTTGCTTTTCAGTGATCCAGCGGATGTTGGCAATTTGATCTCTGGTTCCTCTGCCTTTTCTAAATCCAGCTTGAACATGTGGCAGTTCACAGGTTCCAGACTGTTGAACCCTGGCTTGGAGAATTTTGAGCATTACTTTATTATCATTTGAGATGAGAGCAATTGTGTGGTAGTTTGACCAATCTTTGCTATTGTCTTTCTTTGGGGTTGGAATGAAAACTGACCTTTTCCAGTCCTGTAGTCNTCATCTCATCCTCTGTCACCCCCTTATCCTCCTGCCTTCAATCTTTCCCAGCATCAGGGTCTTTTCCAATGAGTCATCTCTTTGTATCAGGTGGCCAAAGTTTCAGCTTCAACATCAGTCCTTCCAAGTAATATTCAGGACTGATTTCCTTCAGGATGGACTGGATGGATCTCCTTGCAATGCAAGAGACTCTCAAGAGTCTTCTCCAACACTACAAATCAAAAGCATCAACTCTTCGGCACTCAGCTTTCCTTATAGTCCAACTCTCATATCCATACATGACTACTAGAAAAACCATAGCCTTGACTAGATGGAACTTTGTTGGCAAAGCAATGTCTCTGCTTATTAATATGCTGTCTAATTTGTTCATAACTTTTCTTCCAAGGAGCAAGAGTCTTAATTTCATGGCTGCAGTCACTATCTGCAGTGATTTGGAGCCCCAAAATATAAAGTCTGACACTATTTCTACTTTTTCCCCATCTATCTGCCATGAAGTGATGGAAGCAGATGCCATGATGTTAGTTTTCTGAATGTTGAGCTTTAAGCCAACTTTTTCACTCTCCTCTTTCACTGTCATCAAGAGGCTCTTTAGTTCTTCTTCACTTTCTGCCATAAGGGTGGTATAATATGCATATCTGGGGTTATTGATATTTCTCTTGACAATCCTGATTCCAATGTGTGCTTCATCCAGCCCAGCGTTTCTCATGATATACTCTGCATATAAGTTAAATAAGCAGGGTGACAATATACAGCCTTGAAATACTCCTATCCCTATTTGGAACCAGTCTGTTGTTCCATGTCCAGTTCTACCTGTTACTTCTTGACCTGCATGAAGATTTCTCAAGAGGCAGGTCAGTTGTTCTGGTATTCCCATCTTTTTCAGATTATTCCACAGTTTGTTGTGGTCCATATAGTCAAAGGCTTTGGCATAGTTGATAAAGCAGAAGTAGATGCTTTTCTGGAACTCTCTTGCTTTTCAGTGATCCAGCGGATGTTGGCAATTTGATCTCTGGTTCCTCTGCCTTTTCTAAATCCAGCTTGAACATGTGGCAGTTCACAGGTTCCAGACTGTTGAACCCTGGCTTGGAGAATTTTGAGCATTACTTTATTATCATTTGAGATGAGAGCAATTGTGTGGTAGTTTGACCAATCTTTGCTATTGTCTTTCTTTGGGGTTGGAATGAAAACTGACCTTTTCCAGTCCTGTAGTCACTACTGAGTTTTCCAAATTTGCTGGCATATTGAGTGCAGCACTTTCACAGCATCATCTTTTAGGATTTGAAATAGCTCAAGTGGAATTGCATCACCTCCACTAGCTTTGTTCATAGTGATGTTTTCTAAGGCCCACTTGACTTCGGATTCAAGGATGTCTGGCTGTAGGTTGGTGGTTACACCATCATAATTATCTATGTCATGAAGATCTTTTATGTATAGTTCTTCTGTGTATTCTTGCCACTTCTTAATATCTTCTCCTTCTGTTAGGTCCATACTATTTCTGTCATTTATTGTGCCCAACTTTGCATGAAATGTTCCCTTGGTATTTCTAATTTTCTTGAGGAGATCTTGACTTTCCCATTCTGTTTTTTTCCTCTTTTTCTTTCCATTGATTGCTGAGGAAGGCTTTCTTATCTCTCCTTGCTGTTCTTTGGAACTCTGCATTCGAATGGGTACATATTTCCTTTTCTTCTTCGCCTTTTACTTCTCTTCTTTTCACAGCTATTCATAAGGCCTCCTCCAAGAACCATTTTGCCTTTTTGCATTTCTTTTTCTTGGGGATGGTCTTGATCCCTGCCTCCTGTACAATGTCACAAACCTCTGTCCATAGTTCTTCAGGAGCTCTATCAGATCTAATCCCTTGAATCTGTTTGTCACTTCCACTGTATAATTGTAAGGGATTTGATTTAGGTCATACCTGAATGGTCTAGTGTTTTTCCCTACTTTCTTCAATTTATGTCTGAATTTGGCAATAAGGTCTGTGGCATAATCAGCTCCTGGTCTTGTTTTTGTTGACTATATAGAACTTCTCCATCTTTGGCTGCAAAGAATATAATCAATCTGATTTCGGTGATGACCATCTGGTGATGTCCATGTGTAGAGCCTTTTCTTGTATTGTTGGAAGAAGGCGTCTGCTATGACTAATGCATTTTCTTGGCAAAACTCTATTAATCTTTGCCCTGCTTCATTCCACATTCCAAGGTCAAATTTGCCTGTTACTCCAGGTGTTTCTTGACTTCCTACTTTTGCATTCCAGTCCACTATAATGAAAATGGCATCTTTTGGGGGTGTTAGTTGTAGAAGGTCTTGGAGGTCTTCATAGAACCATTCAACTTCAGCTTCTTCATCATTACAAGTCAGGGACTTGGATTACTGTGATACTGAATGTTTTGCCTTGGAATTGAACAGAGATCATTCTGTTGTTTTTGAGATTGCATTCAAGTACTGCATTTCAGACTCTTTTGTTGACTATGATGGCTACTCCATTTCTTCTAAGGGATTCTTGCCCACAGTAGTAGATACAATGGTCATCTGAGTTAAATTCACTCATTCCAGTCCATTTTAATTCCCTGATTCCTAAAATGTTGATGTTTACTCTTGCCATATCCTGTTTGACCACTTCCAATTTGCCTTGATTCATGGACCTAACATTCCAAGTTCCTATGCAATATTGCTCTTTACAGCATCAGACTTTACTTCTATTACCAGTCACATCCACAACTTTGTGTTGTTTTTGCTTTGGTTCTGTCTTTTCATTCTTTCTGGAGTTATCTCTCCACTGATCTCGGGTAGCATATTCGGCACCTACCAACGTGGGGAGTTCATCTTTCAGTGTCCTATCTTTTTGCCTTTTCAATTCAATGACAGCTTATCTCAATTTTGCATTTTACATAAATCAAATTGTTTTTAGATTTTAAGAAAAATCCATGTCCTCCTTATCACTTTTATTGCATGCTCATCATTGAGATATTCTCTAGATAGAAGTTCTAGGTTTAAAGGCTCCACTTAGAGGGTGAATTCAAAATAAGTATAGGGAAGGATATAGACGTGGTTAAGTGGTTGGATACCTGGTTGATTTGTTCAAGACCAAATTCACAGCATGCTGGCATAACTGAAGTTAACATTCAGTCAGGCTGCTCAGCAATCATTTACCACCATTTGACTTCATTATTTAATCTATCACATCAGTCAGAGAGTGCCATACATGATCCTATCTAGAATAAGTATAAATTAAGCCTAAATGAGCCTTGCCGTTTTTAACATTTCAAAGGTTTAGGCTCTAGTGATTTAGAATTTGTGATGAATCAGGCTTCTCTGAATAAAGGGGTGCAATTATTCTTGGCAGATTAACAGTGTTAGCAGATGGAGGGAGGTGTATTTAAGCTACTTAAAACAGATCATTTGTAAGTACCTAAGAAGTAGTTTGCTACAAATTTTAGATATGATAATTATAAATCATCATGATAAGCTTGATGAAACGTCACTATGCTTATAGTAGAGATGATTCTTGAGGATGTTATTCATTATTTGCTCTAAAAAACCTCACAGAATACATATTTCTCTCTGGTTTTATTATTAGGAAAAGTTATATTTACCAGGAAAAAGATAGTATTAATTATAGATTAAAATGTGAACATTCTAGTCAAGATTAGCTGTTATTAATCCTAACTCTATCACTTCCTGGCTGTGTGAACTTTGGAAACTTACTTAATCTCTATGAGCCTCAATTTCCTCACCCGTAAATGGGAAAAAAAGTAGCCCCCACAGAGAGGATTCAATGAATTTGTACATGAACAGTGCTTAGAACTATAACTGATATACTTGGTAAATGGTCAGTAAATGTTAGCTCTGAGATTAGCATAATGTTTTCTTAGTAACCAGGGGTTTTTTTCCAAATAAACATATTGGATATTTTCCTCTTCATGTTGCTGCCAGGCAGCTTAAGGTTCACTTTGTGACCCGCCTCAGACAAGGATGAAACTTTGCACTTTGAGATTCCTTCTTACTTTTTTACAATTATTTTAAATTTACTTGGCTTTTTTAAATTGCTTGAACCTCTGTAATTCCTTTTTAAACAAGACATAT
>SJYW01025412.1:69758-95312 GCA_006410735.1 Raphicerus campestris
CATACATGACTACTAGAAAACCATAGCCTTGACTAGACGGACCTTAGTCGACAAAGTAATGTCTCTGCTTTTGAATATACTATCTAGGTTGGTCATAACTCTTCTTCCAAGGAATAAGCGTCTTTTAATTTCATGGCTGCTGTCACCATCTGTAGTGATTTTGGAGCCCCAAAAAATAAAGTCAGACACTGTTTCCACTGTTTCCCCATCTATTTCCCATAAAGTGATGCGGCCAGATGCCATGATCTTCGTTTTCTGAATGTTGAGCTTTAAGCCAACTTTTTCACTCTCCTCTTTCACTTTCATCAAGAGGCCCNAAGGGCTGAGTAATACTCCATTGTGTATATGTACCACAGCTTTCTTATCCAATCATCTGTTGATGGACATCTGGGTTGTTTCCATGTCCTGGCAATTATAAATAACGCTGCAATGAACATTGGGGTACATGTGTCTCTTTCAATTCGGGTTTCCTTGGTGTGTATGCCCAGCTTCTGTGGAGTCTGCCTTTTCAGGACTTCTGATCAATTCTTCTAAATTATTTGTTTTCCTCATTGAGTTTTAGGAGTTCTTTATATTTTCTGGATGAGAGAGAGAAAATATGGAGAATAACTGACACTGGATATTGCCACCCAGTTTGTGTCTTGCCTTTTCACATCCTTATGTTTTTTTGATGCGTAGAAGTTTGGAAATTTGATAAAGTCTGTTTTATTCTTNTTTTCTGGATGAGAGAGAGAAAATATGGAGAATAACTGACACTGGATATTGCCACCCAGTTTGTGTCTTGCCTTTTCACATCCTTATGTTTTTTTGATGCGTAGAAGTTTGGAAATTTGATAAAGTCTGTTTTATTCTTTTTCAATACTCACCATTTCCCTCAATTAGGCTATTGGGAGCCTCTTCAAGCTGGCTTCTGTGTTCTTTTGAAAAGTCCTCATCAGGTTTTAAATATTTCCTTATGATCTGGCACACAGTGTCCCAGGCTCATGGTGTACTTTCCCTTTACCAGCCTGGAAGAAGCACTGGTTCAGTTCAGTGATGGATGGCATTTTGAAACCAAGATGTCTGAGCATAAAGTGTGCCCATTGCTATTGGGGGTGTCATTGATTTGAGACATTTTCAGTGGGAAAATGAATTGAACTCTAATTCCGTTCAAAGCCACAAGCTTCATTCTTTCTTTCATTTCACATTTCTACCCTACATCCAAAGTGTGAGCCCTGACTCCCTAAGGCATTTATATTGGATTCGCTGAAATTTCATTATTCCACTTGGGTTTTTCATAAGATAAAGGGGATAAATCCAAACCAACTTTCTGGCAAAGCCTACATATATATTTGTTCAATCCTACAGTAAAATTATGCAGTAGAAAATGGCAACCCACTCCAGTATTCTTGCCTGGAAAATTCCATGGACAGAGGAGCCTGAGAGCTACAGTCCATGGGATCACAGAGTTGGATGCAACTGAGCATGCGTACATTGTGCAATCAGAGCAGTTTCGGAATTTCTACACTCAGCGAAGCACCCATATGAGAGTTTTTGTTTTGCCCGTAGCCTCACTAATAAACAGTGTATTGTAAAGGTTTTCAAACAGATAGACTAGAAAATTTTTCTCATTATAATTTTGAATTTGCATTTCCCTTTTTACAAATAAATTTGAGCTTTGCTTTTTAATATATCTCAGACAGTAAGGCATCTGCCTACAATGCGGGAGACCCAGGTTCAATCCCAGGGTCGGGAAGATCTCTGGAAAAGGAAATAGCAGCCCATTCCAGTACTCTTGCCTGGAAAATCCCATGGACAGAAGAGTGTGGTAGGCTACTGTCCATGGGGTCGCAAAGAGTAGGACACGACTGAGTGACTTCACTTTCACTTTTCACTTTAAGGATAACGGTAGATATTTGTTTTTTCATGAGCTGTTTGTCCATGGTTTTGCTCATATTTCTCACTTAATTTTGATCTCTTGTTTTCAACTATTTTGAAGAATCAGTTCAGTTGTTCAGTCATGTTCCACTGTTTGCAATACCATGGACTGCAGCACGCCAGGCTTCCCTGTCCATCATCAACTTCCGGAGCCTACTCAAATGCACATCCATCAAGTTGGTGATGCCATCCAACCACCTCATCCCCTTCTCTCCTGCCTGCAATCTTTCCCAGCATCAGAGTCTTTTCTAGTGGGTCAGTTCTTTGCATCAGTTGGCCAAAGTATTGGAGTTTCAGCTTTAGTATCAGTCCTTCCAATGAATATTCAGGACTGATCTCCTTTAGGATGGACTTGTTGAATCTCCTTGCAGTCCAAGGGACTCTGAAAAGTCTTCTCCAACACCACAGTTCTAAAGCATCAATTCTTTGGTGCTCAGCTTTCTTTATAGTCCACCTCTCACATACATAAATGACTACTGGAAAGACCATACCTTTGACTAAACAGACCTTTGTTAGGAAAGTAATGTCTCTACTTTTAGTATGCTGTCTAGGTTGGTCATAGCTTTTCTTCCAAGGAGCAAGTATCTTTTAATTTCACGGCTACAGTGATTTTGGAGCCCAAGAAAATAAAGTCTGTCACTGTTTCCACTGTTTTCCCACCTATTTGCCATGAAGTGATGGGAACAGATGACATGATCTTAGTTTTTTGAATTTTGAGTTTTAAGCCAACTTTTTCACTCTCCTCTTTCACTTTCATCAAGAGGCTCTTCAGTTCTTCTTCACTTTCTGCCATAAGGTTGATGTCTTCAGCGTATCTGAGGTTATTGATATTTCTCTAGGCAATCTTGGTTTTGAAATATACATATCTGTATATTAGGGATATTAGCCGTTTTGTGATAAATATTGCAAGAAATATTTGGAATTAGTTTGCAATTTGAATTTTTGCTTGATTATCATTATTTTCGCTCTGCAGATAAATTTATATAAACAAATTTTTCAATATTTTATTGCATCTGGACTTTAAATCATGGAGTAATTGTTTAATGATCCTCTCAAGATATTTACTTGGGAGCAACAGATCAACCTCAATTAAATAGACATTAGGTACTTATTATTTTCATGATGCTATGGTAAAGACAAAAAAAGCACATTCTTTATCTCAACGAGTCCATAATTTCTTAGGAAAATATGGACTTATATATCACTTCCCTGAACCTGCTGTTAGGTGTAGCTGACTAAATTGATTAAATTAAATCTCAAACCTAAACTAGGCATGTAATACTATACAGTAATTCTACTATATTCCTCTTTCTGCTCACCTTCCTACTTGGCAAAATGACTGTTTCATATATTTTCCTCTTTTATCCATGCTTTTCAACCTTTGCTTATATCTGAAAGTGATATATGGTTAAAACTATAAACTTCAAGTCTATACTGACTATATAGAATTGCAGCTGTATGTGAATACCAGCTGCATAACATTGAGCAAGTTTATTAACCTTTCTGTGTTTCAGTTTCTTCATCTATAAAATGAGGATAATACTAGTACTTGCCTGATAGTTTTGATTAAGTGTCTGTGGGTGGGTGTGGATGTGCATTTATAATGCTTAGAAAATAATAGGTGTATGTAAGTATCTGCTATCGTCGTCATTATCATCATCATCTCCTAGAAACATCCTCATCATCACATGCCCAAATCGACACTGCCACTTTTGTGTGCATTCATATTCCTCCTTTTTCCCACAGTTTCCAAATAGCCCTCCTTCTGTCACAAATTCTTTCATCTGCTCTTTAGTACCCATCCTTTTTCTCCTCTTCAAAATGTTTGTTACTTCAGCTATCTTTTCCCTTTCTACACCATTAATTTTACCTTTTTTACTGGATCAGTCCCAACAACATTAACATGCCTTCCTCCTTCCAAGTCTCTCATTTTACAAAAAATAAACAACCTTTCTCGACCTCACCTCTACTCCAACTATCTCTCTATTTCACTGCTATTCATCCTAGTCAAACTCATTGAAAGATTTATCCACATTTACTTTCTTTAATTTATGAGCTTCCATTTACCCTTCAACCCACACCATTCTTGATTCTTTCTCTACAGTTTAAATGAAAATACTCTTAAAAGAAATAAATTTATATTTTAAAAAATGACAGTGAAAAAAATAAAAAGAAAATACTCTTGAAGCAGTCACCAACAACTTCCATGATGCAAAATTCAATGGACCTTTCTCTGTCATCATCTTACCTGGCTTGAGTAGTACCATTTACCAAACTGCTTGTCTTAAAATATTCTTTGCTTTCATCAGCATCATGCTGTCATGTTTTTTTCCTACCTCAATAGCTGTTTTAAATAAAGCTTATGTGTAGGCTTCTCCTTCTCTACTTTCTAAGTGGTAGAATACTTCAAGACTGGGTGTTTGGACTTCTCTCTGCATCTCTCTAAATCAACTCATTCAATTCTGAAATAATTTTCTCCAGTTTATTCTGCTCTATTGAGTTCCTGCCTGATATCCAATTACCCAACTAGTATTTTCATTTGTTCCCTAATGGTATCTCAAAATAAAAATGTCCCATTTTGAAATCTTCATCTGTCCTCTCCAAACCTACCTCCTATGCAGATCTAAGTTACTTATTATCAGAAACTTAGTTACTCATATCAGAAACTTGTCACCTTTGGTTATTTTCTCCCACACATTCCTCAGTACCTCTTTACAATTTTATCTCCAAAATATATACTGAATCTGCCTTCTTCTCTTCACATACATTTTAATTTCCTTAGATCAAGTCACTAACGTGTTTTCTTTGGATTAGTACAATAGAGAATTTCAGAAAAAAAAGTCGACTTCTACTTCATTGACTATGCTAAAGCCTTTGAATGTGTGGATCACAACAAGCAGTGGAAAATTCTCAAAGAGATGGGAAGACTATATCACCTTACCTGCCTCCTGAGAAACCTGTATGCAGGTCAAGAAGCAATAGTTAGAACTGGATATGGAACAATGGACTGGTTCAAAATTGGGAAAGGAGTACAACAAGGCTGTATATTGTCACCCTGCTCATTTAACTTATATGCAGAGTACATCATGCAAAATGCCAGGCAGGATGAAGCACAAGATGGACTCAAGATTGCTGGGAGAAATATCAGTAACCTCAGATATGCAGATGACACCACCCTAATGGTAGAAAGTGAAGAGGAACTAAAGAGCCTCTTTATGAGGGAGAAAGAGGAGAGTGAAAAAGTTGGTTTAAAACTCAACATTCAAGAAACTAAGATCATGGCATCTGATCCCATCACTTCATGGCAAATAGATGGGGAAACAGTGGAAACAGTGAGAGGCTTTATTTTCTTGGGCTCCAGAATCACTGAAGATGGTGACTGTAGCCATGAAATTAAAAGATGCTTGTTCCTTGGAAGAAAAGCTATGACAAACCTAGAGTGTATATTAAAAATCAAGAGACATTACTTTGCTGACAAAGGTCTGTCTAGTCAAAGGTATGCAGGTTTTCCCAGTTTTCATGTACAGATGCAAGAGATGTACCATAAAGAAGTCTGAGCATTGAAGAATTGATGCTTATGAACTGTGGTGTTGGAGAAGACTCTTGAGAGTCCCTTGGACTTCAAGGAGTTCAAATGAGTCAATCCTAAAGGAAATCAACCCTGAATATTCATTGGAAGGACTGATGCTGAAACTCCAATACTTTGGCTACCTGATGCAAAGAGCTGACTCACTGGGAAAGACCCTGATGCTAGGAATGATTGAGGACAGGAGAAGGGTATGACACAGGACAAGATGGTTGGATGGTATCAACAGCTCGATGGACATGAGTTTGAGCAAGATTTGGGAAATGGTGAAGGACAGGGCAGCTTGATGTGCTGTAGCCCACAGGGTCTCAAAGAATCAGATAACTGAGCAACTGAACAACAGTACAGTAGCTTCCAACCTGGTCTCCATTCTGTCGTTTTTATCCCTACATTATCCAATGGTCAGTAAAGGTGATTGCTTTTCAATTTAAACAAAAGGGACTGAAATGCAGTACTTGGATGCAATCTCAAAAATGACAGAATGATCTCTGTTCGTTTCCAAGGCAAACCATTCAATATCACAGTTATCCAAGTCTATGCCCCAACCAGTACTGCTGAAGAAGCTGAAATTGAAGGGTTTTATGAAGACCTACAAACCTTTTAGAACTAACACCCCAAAAAGATGTCCTTTTCATTATAGGGGACTGGAATGCTAAAGTAAGAAGTCAAGAGACACCTGGAATAACAGGCAAATTTGGCCTTGGAATGCGGAATGAAGCAGGGCAAAGACTAATAGAGTTTTGCCAAGAAAATGCACTGGTCATAGCAAACACCCTCTTCCAACAACACAAGAGAAGACTCTACACATGGACATCACCAGATGGTCAACACCGAAATCAGACTGATTATATTCTATGCAGCCAAAGATGGAGAAGCTCTATACTGTCAACAAAAACAAGACCAGGAGCTGACTGTGGCTCAGATCACGAACTCCTTATTAACAAATTCAGACTTAAACTGAAGAAAGTAAGGAAAACCGCTGGGCCATTCAGGTACTACCTAAATCAAATCCCTTATGATTATACAGTGGAAGTGAGAAATAGATTTAAGAGTCTAGATCTGATAGACAGAGTGCCCGATGAACTATGGAATGAGGTTCATGACATTGTACAGGAGACAGGGATCAAGACCATCCCCATGGAAAAGAAATGCAAAAAAGNTCAACTGGAATTCCATCACCTCCACTCAGTTCAGTTCAGTCGCTCAGTCGTATCCGATTCTTTGCGACCCCATGAATCGCAGCACGCCAGGCCTCCCTGTTCATCACCATCTCTCAGAGTTCACTCAGACTCACATCCATCGAGTCCGTGATGCCATCCAGCCATCTTAACCTCGGTCGTCCCCTTCTCCTCCTGACCCCAGTCCCTCCCAGCCTCAGAGTCTTTTCCAATGAGTCAACTCTTCGCATAGCTTTGTTCATAGTGATGCTTTCTAAGGCCCACTTGACTTCACATTCCAGGATGTCTGATTCTAGGTCAGTGATCACACCATCGTGATTATCTGGGTCGTGGGTATCTTTTTTGTACAGTATTTCTGTGTATTCTTGTGACTTCGTAATATCTTCTGCTTCTGTTAAGTCCATACCATTTCTGTCTTTTATCAAGCCCATTTTGCATGAAATGTTCCCTTGGTATTTTTAATTTTCTTGAAGAGATCTCTAGTCTTTCCCATTCTGTTGTTTTCCTCTATTTCTTTGCATTAATCGCTGAAGAAGGCTTTCTTATTTCTCCTTGCTATTCTTTGGATCTCTACATTCAGATGCTTATGTCTTTCCTTTTCTCCTTTGCAGTGAGGGGACTAAGCCACACATATGCATGTATCTATTGTCTCCCCAACTCCTCTCCCATCCGGGCTGCCACAGAATATTTTAGATCCCCACTTTTTAAACCCAAAGTTCATCATTTTGTCATTAATAAATGTTGTATGCCTTTAGTCAATTTTCAGATTGCTTGAAAAGTTATTTTTTTGTCAATTTGCCCATCAATATCATTGCTTTTAGGGGAGAGCACTTAACTATCACTTTACTCAGAAGTAGCCAAAATTTGCATCTCCAGCATTGCCTCTTTATTTTCTAGGTGACTAAATTAATACATGGAACATTGGATAATGTAACCAAGGAATAAACTAAAGAAACAAAGCATCCCATGAATTCCAGCGAATGAATAGGTGTATAGTACCTTGCTTTACACAGAATATTTGTTTACTGTAATTTGTTCTAATTAGCATAGTATTTTAAATTCACTTAATTGTTCATTCAACAATTAATTTCTTGAGAAACGAATATGTGCCATATTTTAATCCAGTATCTCAAGTCACATGCTTCACACATCTCTTGATAACTTAATATTTAGTTAGGGAAACAGACTTGCAAATAAAGAAAAACCATACAGAAAGAAGAATTGACAGAGGGACAAGGGAAAATAAGAAAGTAGCAGTAAGAGTTCCTGCTGCTTAAAGGAACTGTATGGTGAGTAATAACATTCACTATCTACTAATCTATGTACAGATAAGTAGAGTACTGGGAGGGTGCAATGGGAAGGAGAAATCAGCATGAATTGTGTTGCTTGTAGGACAATGTCCTGAAAATTGTGAGCATGGATCCTGACCTTTGAAGGAAGAGAAACTTGAGTTGTAACAAAAAAGAAGAAAAATATTCCCCATGAGTAATTGAATTCACCTTTATCAGAGATCTAGTTATCTCTGGATAAAAATTACATTTCTATAGATCCATGGTATTTTCAAATGACTTGGAGTCTACCACTCAATATAATGAGTAGAGTTATATTCTCTCCACTTCTATTTTCTGAACTATATTATAGTTGATTATTGTCAGTGAAGTTGAGCATATGGTCCTAAAATGGCTCTAAATGATTTTATATTTTTTCTGTTTTATTATTATCCATCTGATACTTCAAATGAGGCAGCATATGGCAGTTAATTTTCTCCTCCAGTCTCTTGTGCACAATATTAAAACAATTCAGAGCAGTGCATATTTCAGCTGTCTTTTATGGATGAATTATACCTCCTGCAGTCTGTACATGGAGATATAGAAGAGGCCATGAGACAGATTACAGCATAAATGTTAGTTTGCTTGCTAGGAAGGATTTAGAGAATGTATTTAAAATTATGTGAGCTTTAAATACAAATCAAATGCTGAAATGCTTCTTTAATTATGGCATGTACAGTAAATCCAAACAAATGGATGAATAGCCGCTATGGTGTATTTTTATCACAAAGTGACTTTTTGTTGTTTTGAGTGACATTCAAATGGTTAAAAAAAAAGCATTCAGTACCATTATAGATTCTTAAGATGGAAAGGACCATAAGGCCATCTAGTAAACACCTCCACCTGACACTGGAAACTCTTCTACATCATCCTCTGGTTCAGTTACCTATTACTGTCCAAGCAGCCTTTCCAAAATCTAGTGACCAGCATTTTTTTTTTCCTGTGGCTGTTTGTTTTGCTCATCATTCTGTAGGTCACCAATCTGCGCCAAGCTTAGCTGTAGAATTCTTTTCCAGTTTACCTGGGTTCATTTATATGACTATAGTTGTATGGTGACTTTATCATCTATCAGTGGTCTAATATGGCCTCGCTCATATGTCCAGTGGTTACTGCTGGCTGTTAACTGCATTGCTCTCCAATTGTTCTCTCATTCTCAAGTTTAGTTCAAACTCAAATGGTGGGAACCATGTTTCCAGAGAGGACGTGTTTCAGTGTGCACACACTTTCCAAGCCTCTATTTTTGTCACTTTTGTTAATGTCCCATTGCAAAAGCAAATCACATGACTAAGCCTAGCTTCAAGGTGTGGAGAAATAGACTACCCTTCTTACAAGGAGGAGGAAAATCATTGTGCTTGCACTCAAGATGTGACAAATTTGTAGCTATTAAGTAGTCTATGAATTCTGTTATTCTGGCTATATATCTTTTGATAGGGGCTTCCCCAGTGGCTCACTGGTAAAGAATCCACCTGCAATGCAGGAGATGTGGGTTCGATCCCTGAGTCAGAAAGATCCTCTGGAGAAGGAAATGGCAAGCCACTCCAGTATTCCTGCCTGGAAAATCCCATGGACACAGGAGCCTGATGGGCTATGATCACAAAGAGTTGGACATGGCTGAGCACACATGCGCGCATCTTTTGCGTGATCATCTCCAAAGGAAAGACGTTTGTACCTTCCACAATAGCTTCTTTCATTATAGTTCAGTTCTGACTCCCTGTAGCTTCCATTCATTGAGTTTTTATCCAGGCACACAACTATCCAGCCACTCAGCAAGCAAGCATCTAATATGCTAAGCACTAAATAGCATATGAAAATATAGTGAATAGATCAGATGTGATCCTTTCTGTCATGCACTTTAAATTTACTGTGAGAAGAAAAACAATAAATAGGTCAACAGACAGTAGTACTCTGAAAAGAAGTACATATGCCTTGAAGTAGTCAAGGGAACCATAAAAACATGTAACGGCAGTATCTAAACTAGTTTGAGGGTGAAGGGGTCAGGAAAAGTTTACTTGAAGGAGTGACATAAAGATTAGGCAGGTGACGAGCAAGGGAAAGAATGTTTCAGGCAGTATATATGCAAATGCAAAGGTTGTGAGATGGAAAGAACTTTATTTTTCCAAGCCTGTATAGTTGGAGCAAAATGGAAAGTGTACTGAAAATGGAAGGCACTCTTGGAGAAGCAGACAGCAGACAGGTTGTGTAGAGACTTGAGAAGTTGTTTCATTTTATTTCTTGGAGTCATAGAGAGCAATGAAATATTTTATATGATAGAAATTTAGGACACTAGTTAAGAGTATAGACTCTGGAATCAGATATTCTAGATAAGAACCCACTCTTTGTCATTTACTGTGTGACTTTTTAAAATGGAGGTTACAATAGCTACCTCACGAGTTGTTATGTGAATTAAGAATAGCTTTTTACATGTGCTTAACACAATCCTTAACACAAAGTAAATGGTAAATAAATGACAGTGAATACTGGAATACAAATACTGAGTACATGAATGCTGGAGTGGGCTGTAATTTCCTTCTCCAGGGGATCTTCCCAACCCAGGGACTAAACCCACGCCTCCTGTGTCTCCTGGATTAGCAGGCAGATTCGTTACCTCTGTGCCACTTGGGAAGCCCAGATAAACGATAGCTCTTAGTATTACTCTCTCTTTGGTCCCTTCACCATAATGGGCTATGATCCTCCAAGTGTATTCTTTGCATGTGAGTTCTAGCAGGGCTTCCTGTTTTAACTATCCACAAGGAGTTTTGGATAGGAAGATCATCCAAAAATCTGAGTCCTTCATTTATGATATGAAATAAACCCAGTGCCTTGGATTTAGTTCTTTCTGGGTATGAAACACATGTTGAGGGTACACTATCTTACAAGCCTTGTTAAAAATTATCTTCTTATTTATTTCCTGACATGTATAGATGTGTGTTTATATGTGTGTGCATGCATGTGTGTCTAATTAGTCATAGTTATCAAGTTAATAGCAATGATTGAAAACTCTTTCTCTGTAATATAGTGGTTATACTTTTCTCTTGACAGCAGGAATTAATTTTTAAATGACCCAAGTCTATTGTTATATATGTTACTATTCTTAAAATAATCGATCGTAAGGGCTACAAGAAACCTTAAGCTTCATCTCATCTAACTCTTCATCTCACTCCCTTTTTGTGGTGGACACAGATATGTGCTTCCCAGACTTCCCTTAAAGGGAGGACTTGTTGGTCCATCTATGGGAGACCTGTAAGCGAACAGTCTCATCCTGCCACTTGCTATAGGGTTTGTCTCAGCAACAAAGAGCAGATTTCCCTATAGGCATACTCTTTTTAGCCAATGGTACATTACAGTGGGAATATAGTGGGAATTACAGCTTGGAGGCCCAGCCTCCAATACCAATGTAAGACATCCAGGGAGCCATATCCTCCAGAGTTCCCTGTGGTTGGTCAGCATGGCAGTTTTTCTTGATAGGTATAATCCTGCTCCCTATCCTGTCTCTTCATTAGGTGTTGAACCTTAATAAATACCTAGCATGCCCTAGTAAATTCCATCTCAATATCACTTTCCAGAGAACCCAACTTGTAACATTTTTTAACACCTACTTGTGAATCTGGACTTAGAATCCAGTCTCGTAAATCCAGGTAATTGTCTAGGTATTCTGGCCACCTTCTTTATTAAATCTTTCTTCATAGTCTCCATTTTTCATTTCTTTGTTTTTTTGTTGCTTTTCTGTATGCTCAGAAAAAAATGAGGTCTGCTCCTAGGTTCCAAAGTCTATGAGATTTGATTGGATTTATCCAGATATATACTAAACTGAACATGGAACAACAGACTGGTTCCAAATAGGAGAAGGAGTACGTCAAGGCTGTATATTATCACCCTGCTCATTTAACTTATATGCAGAGGACATCATGAGAAACGCTGGGCTGGAAGAAGCACAAGCTGGAATCAAGATTGCCGGGAGAAATATCAATAACCTCAGATATGCAGATGACACCACCCTTATGACAGAAAGTGAAGAGGAACTAAGAAGCCTCTTGATGAAAGTGAAAGAGCAGAGTGAAAAAATTGGCTTAAAGCTCAATATTCAGAAAACGAAGATCATGGCATCTGGTCCCGTCACTTCATGGCAAATAGATGCAAAACCAGTGGAAACAGTGTCAGACTTTATTTTTGGGGGCTCCAAAATCACTGCAGATGGTGATTGCAGCCATTAAATTAAAAGACGCTTACTCCTTGGAAGGAAGTTATGACCAACCTAGATAGCATATTCAAAAGCAAAGATATTACTTTGCCAACAAAGGTCCATCTAGTCAAGGCTATGGTTTTTCCAGTGGTCATGTATGGATGTGAGAGTTGGACTGTGAAGAAAGCTGACTGCTGAAGAATTGATGCTTTTGACTCGTTGGTAAAGACTCTGATGATGGGAGGGATTGGGGGCAGGAGGAGAAAGAGACAGCAGAGGATGAGATGGCTAAATGGCATCACCGACTCGATGGACGAGTCTGAGTGAACTCCAGGAGTTGGTGATGGACAGGGAGGCCTGGCGTGCTGCGATTCATAGGTTCGCAAAGAGTCAGACACGACTGAGCGACTGAACTGAACTAAACTGATACTGTATCAGGAATGATTTCTGGGTCTCAGAATGGCACTGATATACAAACCAACAGCTTTTACATAGCAGCTCAGTTCCAGAAGATAGGATCTCAGAAGTCTGAAACTGTCATCGATAAAGAGAGAGAGGCAGGGCAATAGGCAATCGACAGAAAGATGAGCAGATTATTCAATGGGGGCCACCTCCCAGTGTGTCCTCCACCTCAGTTAGCTCAGCCCTTATAAATTCCCTCATGTCTCATATTCTGTATTGTCACTTGGATCTCCCTCAGTATAATTTTTTCTCAGTGCTACTTATTAAAAATGCTGACCTTCAAAGAGCTCTATAAATTTCTTTAAACATCTCCTGACTCAATAAAAGGGATGGAATTGAACACAAAGGCTATATTCTATTGTCTGTCTCCCAGGAGCATTCAGATAAACTATGAAATAAATCTTTCTGCCCCATCCAGGTCATTTCACTAGCTTTAGCATTATTTACAGACTTATCTATGAAATCCCTGTTCCTTACCATGAAGTCATCACTGTGTTCCCTTTTTGTTGCAAGCTCAAAGAGTCTTTCAAACAGAAAATAATGATAATAACGATGCCTCATACACAGATAATAGAAAAAATATTCCCCTGGTTGCTTGTACACTATTTCTGAAAATGAGATGTGCTTCAGATATACAAATAAAAGAATTTTTTAATGCAGGGTGTGGTCTCAGGACATACTAAGAGTGTCAAAGATGTTGAGAAGTATTGTTTACCAAAGGACGAAAAGTTTGGGACTTTATTACATAAAAAATGGTTATCTCTGCATAGTGGGATGACAGATAATTTTTATTTGGCTTAGCTGTATTCTATATATTAAAATTATATTACTTTTGTAATGCATTTTAGGCAGAAGAACAAAGTAGCTTTTATATTTTAGAAAACCCTCATGCTATACCTTCATACACACACACACACACACACACACACACACACACAACTAGTATTATTCATTATCCTTTATACTTACCGAATGTGAAGTGAAGCAAGGTGAAATGAAATGGCAGGCTTATCCAGGTTCTTGCAGTGAGTAGTGTTCGAATGGGACTACAGTTTTTCTTCTTCTGACACCTAATTTTCTTTCCACAGATCCACTCTAGTTTTAAAGAGAAGTGGAGAAGTTACCTTAAAGAGCATTTTTCTCAAAATCTCAGAATCCCATTATGTCTCTGAACATGCTTATCATTAGCAGTATTCTAACAACATCACTTATGCAAATGGAGTGAAAGAGAATCAAGGCACTTGCCCCCCTCACAAAAAAAAAAAAAAAAAAATCACTCGGAACCAAGGCATTTTCCAAAGGAAAAATCATTGGTACCCAGTCTTCACAGATGCCTTTTTACTTTATGATGAAAGTGAAAGAGGCCTTTGACTTAAGAACCTCATACATCCCATTCTTGATAAGAGTAATTTTATTATATTCATGAAGTTCTTTCTCTTTCATCTCTGGACATTTCTGTGAAACACCTCCCTACCTCCAACTGCCTTCATGTCCCTCAAAACAGCAAATCTGCAGAAAAGCAGGCCTCGACAGCTTTAAAAAATTATCCTTCTATTCACTTAAAAGATGTTGCTAAGGCATATAAGGCAGAATGTTTAGTGAATGTTAAGCAAGAATTTAGCTCCATAAAGTGTATGTAACTTCTAGACTGCAAATAAAAATGTCCACAATGCAGCAAGCAAGTGATAAAAGTTATGACTTCTCTTCTTCCTAATTACCCAGCTCATACTCCCTTAATATGCAGTGAAAATGTCATTTCTCTGAGCTAAAGGGTGGTAAATGGTAAATGATAATTCACTTTAGAAACAAGATTTTTGATTCTCTATATTTACCTCTCCCATAACATTTATCACTCTGAATGGCAAAAAAAAATCACTTTACATGTATTTTCTCTCGCTGTACCATGAATAAATGAATGATAATAGATAAATTCTAGTTTTTATTTAAATTTGATGCTTACCATAGTTCCTAGCTCATAAGAAGTACTCAACAAATTTTATTAAGTGCTATTCTTAAACCTGTGACAAGGATTTCTTGGTTACTAACACCACTTCCATTTTTTCTCAAAGATTGTGCTTTGTGGCAAAGAAAATGTAATTACTCATTGGATTTGTTTCTCTTTCTTCCTTGGAGCAGAGTTAAAATATACTCACAGCCTTCCTTAACTTATATGTGGCCATTGGACTGGATTTCTGGCCAGTGGCATGTGAACAGGAATGATGCAAGTTACATCCAGGCCTGGCACGTTGCTTCCCAGGCAGTTCTGTCTTCCTCAACTCCCCCATCTTCTGGCTAGATTTTGGATCCCAAAGTAACTTTGAAACCCATGTGTTGAAGGTGGCAGAGACTGGGTCTCTGAATAAGTTAGAAATTTTTATCATGCTAAACAATTGCAATTTCTTGGTTTAACAGCTCCTGCAACTAATGTTACTTTAATACATGTGTATAATATTTAATTTCAGTATGTTATTACAATTGTTCGATGTCTGTGAAATTTTCAATTAGGGTTCATACCATTTTTGGGAGTACTATTGAATTTAGACTTTGTTCTGTTAAGTTTAAATTGGATGAAGGATTCTTTGTACTCAAATTGGTTTTATTTTCATATGTATCAAATGCAAATATGTATCACACTGCTTTGATATCTGGTATATTGTTTCCTGAAAAATTCACAGGAATAAAAATAGCCTTCACTCTTTATGAAGAAGTTTTAACCAGAATTTCCTAGAAGATATTCCTAGATGTCTATGACAGAGCCTAGTGAATAGGTGACCTTTAACTGTTGTATGGAAAAGATTATGTCAATCTGAACTTCCCTAGAGAAGAAATAAATCATAGTGGAATGGTTGGGCAGGGGGAAAGAGATAATCATAGGACAACATGGCTTTGAAAATTATGAGTGACTTTTGTTTAAGAAGTTTTTCTTATCAGTTGGCAGGGACCTTAAAGCAGAGAACCATCTGTATCAGGCCACATAGACTACCTTAAGTGGGGGGCGCATTGAAATGTGCAGCAAGCAAACCAGGAGGGAGCTCTCACTAGGACATCTAAGACTAGCAAAAAGAAAACAGACATTGCTAAAAGGAATTTTAACTCTACAACTACAGATGACTTAGTGCATTGAGCCAATACCTAGGGATTTTTAAAACTTACATGTTTTCCTAATAGCATATATAAGAAAAGCCCAACTCAGTCAAGGTAATTAATAATCACTGTGTGTTTAAATAATAAACCTAGGTAACAACTGTCTCTTAAGTTTTCTAATGTATTCTGTATAATAACTTAAATGAGGAGTTTAGTTAACCAACAGCTGTGCTAATTTTAATAATTTGTTTTTAAAACAAAACATGTCAAATATAAAAAGATATACACTTTATTGTTCTCTCGGTCTTCCACTATTGAAACAACCCCAAATACATGTTTTATATTCTATTACCCACGGTTCCTGGAGAAGGAAATAGTAACCCACTCCATTATTCTTCCCTGGAAAATCCCATGGACAGAGGAGCCTGGTGGGCTACAGTCCATGGGGTCGCAAGTGAGTCAGATGTGACTTAGCAAAGAACAACAACCCAAGATGCCACTGTTCACTTGGGGGCAAGACTTAGAAATCTCAGGCTTAGCACCTAGAAAAAATAGGCTAACTCAATCGGGACTGACTGTAGAAATCTAACTCTACGTGGCTACAAGTCTTTTCATAATTTTGAAAAACTTGCATCTTCAACACTGAGTTCTTCAGTCTGGATCCTTAGTCTGAGGCCACAATCATCCTGAATTCAAATTTCAAAGTTGATAAAATTTGCCTGCTGTATCTTTTCACTTCTGCTTGAAGTAACATTATCTGGTGTTGCTCCACACATCAGGGCTTATTCGCATTTATCTCACCTATTCCCTGCTGCCTTAAGGCCCCAACCTTCAAGAGATGCCCTATTCCAAAATAATCCTACTCCACAGGGTAGTTTGAATTGTATAATGTTTTCTCTCCTAAAGAGAATGTATACTGAATAATACTGTATTACATACTTGGAAGTTGTTTAGAGAGTAGATATTAAATGTTCTCACCAAAAAGAAAAGAAAGAAATGATAATTATGTGACCTGATTGAGGTGTGAGCTTATGCTTTGACTATAGTCAATTTGCAGTACATATGTGTTCAATCTATATGTTGTACATCTTAAACTTACACCATTTTATATCTCAGTTGTATCTCAAGTAAATCTGAGGAAAGAAAGGAAGACATTTTAACCAAAGGTTCTATAAAGATGGTACCTTTTGAAGTTAACGAACATTTTTATCCCTTTGGCTGCTTAATTTTTTTTCTTATTAATGCTGGTTTTCAGTAATTTGATAATATGTCTTGATGTAATATTCCTTGTGTTTTTTCTACATACAGTTCACTGATATCAAATTCATGGTTGCTATTTTTAATCTAATTTTGAGAACTTTCTGGCAGTGTCGCTCNGGCTGCTTAATTTTTTTTCTTATTAATGCTGGTTTTCAGTAATTTGATAATATGTCTTGATGTAATATTCCTTGTGTTTTTTCTACATACAGTTCACTGATATCAAATTCATGGTTGCTATTTTTAATCTAATTTTGAGAACTTTCTGGCAGTGTCGCTCCACATATTTTTTCTGCCCATCCCCTTTCTAGACATCTACACATACATTAGATTTTGATAGTGTTTCACAGGTCACTGATTATCTGTTTAATTTTTTTCAGTTTTTTCTTCATTATCCTTTATTTATGAAAGTTTCTATTACTTAATCTGAAAGTTCATTTCTCTTTGCTTCTGCAGTGTTTACTTTTCTATTAAGTGCACCTATTAAATTTTTTATGTAAACATTTAATTTAAAAATTTATTTTAAACTCTATTTAAAATGTAAAAATTAATGCTATTAAATTTTCAATCTTTTGACAGCTATTTGTATTTAGTTCTTTGTGGAATATTTTTATTTCTGTTTTCATCATGTTTATATGTTCCTTTAAATTCTTAATCAAATTTGTATTAAGTTTGAAAATCCTTATATAATAATTCCATCACTGTATCATTCTGGAGTCTGTTTCTATTCACTAATATTTCCTAATTAAGTATAAATTTTACTAAGTCCAGCCCCTTTTACATTCTCTACTGATTAGCCTAGGCTTTCAGTGAGATTTCTCTACTCTGTAAGATGAGGACACACATATTTCATAGCCCTGTGTGAGTTCTGGGAGTTGTTCAACGTACAGCTCTCTGGTAGCTGTTCTTTGACTAGTCTTACAGAGTTTTGCCCTATGCATGTGCAGCTTAATATTATGACAAAGATGAAGGAGGACTACATGCGATTGGTGGAGCTATTTTTCTAAGTAACCCCATCCTCTTCAACACTCTGCCTTGCAAATTCTAGTCACTTCAGTCTCCTCAAACTTCAATTTCTATTTCCTCAACTTAGCAAGACTACCATCTTCTACTTGAGTTAACTTGCCCTACTCTGCTGTTTCAAATATTCCCCTAGGCAGAAAGCCAGGGTATCAGAGACCTGTGTTGCCCATCGTCCAATATTTGAAAACAGTTATCTTTTGTGCACTTTCCTAGTCCATGGGGTCACTGAGGGTCGGACATGACTGAGCGACTTCCCTTTCACTTTTCACTTTCATGCATTGGAAAAGGAAATGGCAACCCACTCCAGTGTTCTTGCCTGGAGAATCCCAGGGACGGGGGAGCCTGGAGGGCTGCCATCTATGGGGTTGCACAGAGTTGGACACAACTGAAGTGACTTAGCAGCAGCTAGTTTTGTATGGTGAGAGAGTAAGTCTAGTACCAGCTATTACTTCAGAGCCCAAATCATAAATCCCAAAGAGACTTCAGAGATGCCTTCCCTCCAGGTTTAGCATAATATCTGGTCTCTTGATAGTCACAGTTTGATTGAAGGTTACTTCAGACAACGAAGTGAACTGAAAGTGTTAATCACTCAGTCCTGTCTGACTCTTTGCGCCCCCATGGACTGTAGCCTGCTAGGCTCCTCTGTCCATTGGATTCTCCAGGAAAGAATACTGGAGTGGGTTGCCATGCCCTTCTCCAGGGGATCTTCCTTCCTGACGCAGGGATCGAACTCAGGTCTCTCACATTGCAGGCAGATTATTTACAACTTGAGCTACCCAGGAAGCCCATTTCAGACAGTAATAGTTTCTTATTAGCTGAAATATCGATGAGCTTTTAGTGTCTTATAGTATCTTGTTTTTATATACTTCTTCCCCTGTCCAAACATACCCACACCACATTATGAGGCTATACTGAAGCTTTGGCTTCGGAGAAAAGCTTTTGAGAGTAGAGCTTCAAATTAGAGATACAGTCAGTTGTCCTCATTCAGTACCTAAACATTTGAGAGTTGTTCTTTTGTCTGAAACATTTGAGAGTTGTTTTTTTGTTTTGAGAGTTACAAAATAAAACCTTTAATCCTATTTTAAAGAGCAAGCCTTAGACCTTTGTGAACTTAAAATGCGGGTATTATTTATTCATCTCTCATTTCCATTGTGTATTGTAGTAGTCCGTGATCAGTAAAATAATTTGGACTTCAGAGGCCTTTGCTAAGAAGTGAGCAAACAGGTCAAGATTATATTGGTCATTTAGTTTGTTCTTCTTTAAACCAGAGACATTATCCACCATTCACCCCACCGCAATCTAGTATTGTGCTTTACAGAAAAAAGCAAATGAAATTAATGACTGTTGTGTTTACATTGTCAAATTTGACCTGTCATAGGGAGACATTACTAGAAGCTTTGTACATGTACCTTTTCCATTGGGCTACCTGAAATTATTTGTTAGAATTTGCTGCATGTTTCTGAAGGTTTTTTTTTTAATATTTTAAATAATGACTGAGGCACAGCTACTGGATAGTACCAGCACTTGATCCCCCACCCCCAGCAGGGAAACTGAGAGCCAAGAGATGAGACATTTATTCAAGATCATCCAGGAATCAAGAAATGGAATTAGAATGCAAGACTCCATCTCTTCCTGAGTCTCATACCAAACTGCTTTTTTCTCCTGAGATTTTTGATGAAAATAATGCAACTTGCCTTCAGCTCCATCACAGCATCCCCAACACCATCATCCCACTCCTAGTATCATCATTCCATCCAAATTGCATATGAATTACTACACCCCATTAAACCTCTCATTTCATTATTTGCAGAGTAATCTCTATTGATAAAACTATGATACATGCAAAAATGTTCATTAATAATCTCTAATGTTGTTTAAATTTGAGGACATATATGTGATTGGCCTTGTAATTAGCATCTCCTAGAAAAGGTTCAGTCATTAGTTTTTACTTTGTTTACCTATGGGCTTCCCTGGTGGCTCAGAGGTTAAAGCGTCTGCCTCCAATGGGGGAGACCCGGGTTCAATCCCTGGGTCAGGAAGATCCCCTGGAGAAGGAAATGGTAAACCACTCCAGTATTCTTGCCTGGAGAATCCCATGGACAGAGGAGCCTGGCAGGCTATAGTCCACGGGGTCACAAAGAGTCGGACACGACTGAGTGACTTCACATACTCATACATACTTGCTTACCTATTAATGTTTAATGGAAGATTTGCTCAGTTCTTTTTAACCATCAAAATAAAATCTGAAATAATTAATTTGCTAAGAAAATATTATGGAAATGAATACGGAAAATAAATTAGGTAATTGGGAAATATGAGACAGCAAAAATTTCTCTTTACTACTAAATCACTCTTTTGAGAATCAGGGAAATACATAAGATAGTGGTCTGCCTCATACAGCCTTTCTGCCAAATTGCTACAAAACATAGGGTTATATAAAATTTCCTTTTGATCTCTCACATAGGGACATGCTTGTTTATTATCTGGCTGTTTGAAGCTGAAAGCCCTTTTGTAGCAGTTTAGAAAAAGGAATTATATCATACTGGGTGCTGTGGCTTAGAGAAGATTTAGAAAGCAGTCCTGCAGATGCTCTAACTCCTCCTCTTCCCTATCATTGCTGTTAGTGTTGAGCTGCCGTATTTACAAAGAGCTGAGAGACCATTGCCCCAAAGCCTATTAAATGAAATAAAGAGAGACAGTGGAATAATACAATGTAATCCTAGCCAGCAACTCTTCCCTTTCTTTTTAGAGATCCTAAAAGAAATAATATTTTCTGACAGATATTATATTCTGCCAGATCCTGAAAGAAATACCAGAAGTCTACCTGTTTTTGAGTAAATACAAATGTTAGCAGCTTTACAAGGAACAGAGACAAGCTCTTGATGCTTATGTCTCTATTAATTCAAAAATATGTCTTGTGAATGCCATTTAATTTGGTCAACAAATTATACTGTTCTTTTTCAGTTTTCAAGCTACCCTCTTTCCCTTTCTAATTCCATCCTTAAGCACAAGTACAAACATTGACATAATTTCCCATTTCCTGTCATTGAAGCTTATAATACAGCTTAAATGCTGTATTATGAACAGTAGCCCTCCCACCAACTCTGCAACAACAACAATTCTAGTTTTGAATAGCTCACAACCCTGGAAAAGTATGTGTTATACTTGATAGGAGATTGCTATGCACTATGCACTCTATGAAACTGTTGTCTTGCTAATAATCTGCATCATATATATTTATTTACTTATTTCAGAAGTTAAGGAAGCATGCACACTTTGACTCTGCAATGTTTTCTCTTTTGCTTAATATGTTTTCTTATTAAAGGTATGTGTGCTCAGTTACTCAGTTGTGTCCAATTCTTTGCAGCCCTGTAGATTGTAGCCCACCAGGCTCCTTTATCCATGGAATTTTCCAGGCAAGAATACTGAAGTGGGTTACCATTTCCTACTCCAGGGGATCTTCCCAACCCAGGGATTGAACTACATCTCTTGTGGCTCCTGCATTGGCAGGGGGATTCTTTACCACTGAGCCGCCTGGGAAGCCCATTAAAGGTATATGCTTATTCAAGGTGGTAAAATAATTCTGAATATTTAAGGATTCACAGTCCAAATACTTCTAGCACCTTGATGGTCCTGACCTTGGGCAAGTTTTGTCACATTTTTTTTAATCTCCATTTCTTTTACTATAAAATGGGAATATGGTAATACCTGTCTTACAGAGTTGTGGTAGCGACCGAAACACATGCCTGTTACTATGCCTGGCGCATGGTAAACACTACTCAGGGACTCAAGTATTAGCCATAAATGAAAGTACCTCATAGCAAAGACATATCTCATAATTTTCTTTCCATAATACCTTCATTTCAGAATGTTGTCTAAGTAAAGCAACATCTGGACTGGCTAGAACGGAATAACGGCCTCTACTCCACTCTCACTTTTTAGCCCTCTTTATTCTTTTAGGCAAAGATCAACTTTGTTAAATAATTGTTTTCCTATCCTACATGCTATACACGTATTTATATTCAATGAATATTTATCTATCCGAATAAAAAGGACAACTTCAACTAGGTTTAATAATTTCCCAGAAAGTGATTCAAAGTTTGACTCAAAATTTATGTACTTTCAGAAATCTAAAGTCAAATTTTCCTTTTAAATTAAATAGGAAGTAGTTAGCAGTATCTTGCAGAAATGGTCTAATCATGGTCTTCGATGTACTAGACACATTTTACATGTGTAATAAGATTTGTGTATTCGTGACATCTGCTACTGCTTAATCAGCTCCTAAGAATAATAACAAATAATCACAGAAAATGGATTTAGGAAGTCTCTGTTTTAATTAAATCTGTTTACCTCAAGTTTCTTTACTTTTTTCCATTCCCTGGATATAGGTTCCAGTCTCTCTTGGCACAGTTTTTAAACCCTGCCCAAAGCAGACGTTTATCTTTATTTTACATTGCCTCTTCTAAGCCTAAGGCCATTGACTCAGAGAGTCTTCTAATTTTTCCTCATAACTCAACTTATCTTTATCATGTTACTGAGACTATTGAGTTGTAAGAATTCAGAAGGAAAACGTTTCCCAGGATCACAGCCAGTTAATGCAGATGGTTAGAACATACTAATGAAGTCAAGGCTGTGAATTTGATTCTTATGAGGGCAAATCAGCTTTATACTTTTTCACCAGGATAGCTCTGACATAGATGTGTGCTTGTAACCAAAAAGATTTGTTTAAAGGTTGTAGATTCTGAAGCAGAAAGCCATAGTCATTGCTTAAAAGAAAAGAAAGAAAACTCAGATGCATACCTGGTAAGTTCTGATTTAATAGAGCCATCCTTGTTTATACAGTGTGAATAACTCAGATATCTCCAACCAATCGTTACAAATGAGGTCACATGAACTGTAATATCAGTATGAATATTGCTGTCTAGTTGTTTCCACTTGTACATTTCAGGGCCCCTTCAGTCTCTCCCCCAAAGTGTTACCAAGTTATACAGGAGAATCTATGTATACAGTTATACAGTTTCTCACCTGTGCTGAGAAGCAATATTTTCATATTCATCCATTTCAGGTCTTTGTCAATATCTGTCCCCCGAGAGGACACTGAAAATGTCACTTTACTGCTGTCACTGCTGCCATGCCAACTTGTGGGACAATGATTTCTTGCTTAGGATAATCTCTTCTTGTGTTCTTCAAAGCAGCAAATCTTGTAAAGAACCAAGATAACACTTACAGTCTTTTCAGATCTCACTGTGTTAATGCCACTCTGGATAAGAGGGTGAAAGTGTTACTCTGCCCCCAACCTATAGCATTTTTTCACTTGGGCACTGAAGCAATATTGCTTATTACATTATCTTTCCCTGTTACTATTGCAAAAATAATTGATTTGGATTCAGTCTTAACTCTTGTTTTCCATGGGACTGAGGTACCAATCCTTCAGAACAAGTGGGACACCAGACAGCATATGGTCTCTCCATTTCCCTTTATTTCCTCAGTAACCTGTGCAAAAGAAATGTACAAAACCTTCTGTCTTCCTTTAGCCCTTAACTTGCCTGAACTCCAGCAGTGGACATAAATTTCAGTCTCTACCACATGTTTAAAGAAAGAAATCTCCTCAGAAGTCTGAATGAAGACTTTTTCCTAGCAAGGGCAATTTAAAGTATGCTCCTTGGTAGGGTTTCAAAGGAATAAGGAGGATACTGATATCCACAAGTGGTGCACACATGCATCTTAGACTTTCCTCAACTTTTGGATGGATACCTGGACTTTATCCTAGAGAAGTCTCTTTTCACTTTAGTTCTTTAATCTTTACACAGTGATCTTCCTAGAAGAGAGAACATACCACGTATCGGTCATCTACAGCTGAGTGAAAATGAAGAAGATGATATGAATTGCAGAGGGCAGAAAAATGGTTAAAGACAGTCACACTGTTAGTATGAAGATAAACCTTTCTGGGTTCATAGTACTTTATGAGGATCACACATTTGATGAGGAACATTGCCTGAAAATCAAATCTCTGACATTGTATTCTGCATCCTACTCTATAAAGAGAAACACTTTCACTTTTCCAAATGTTTTTTTGATGCCCTGTAAAAAAAAAAAAAAAGATGCTATTTTGTCCCTCTCTCTTGTTTATGGGCATTTTACCATTCTTTCTTTTGCCTTCTCTTATCATATTCTGTTGTGATCATAAAACAACCACCACCACCAAAAGAAAATAGAGCGAAGACCCTACAATAAACTTATCCTCCATGAAATCAAACAAGAGAGGTAGTAACAGAAATGAAAAATAGAGTCTAGAGGCAAATGGCCCACTTTTCATTAGTGTACATATCTTGGAGCCCAAAAGTTTTATTTATTTTCAGGCTTATGCTAAGTAGGGTGTTTTTTATTTTCACAGCTGATGTCTGATATTATGGAATTTAGTTCATCATAATTTACTTGAGCCCAAGAAGCCATCAACCCCAAACCAGGTGTCTTAAACCTACAAAGAGATATATGTCAGTAGAAGAATGTTTTACTTCTATAATGATCCACAGCATGGACCCTTAGAATGGGGTATTACAGTACTCAGATGTGACACCCTTATAACATATGCTCCCTGAGATATAGTTGCTGACAGTTAATAAAGATGTGGACAAGTAAATAGCAGTGTACACGGCTCACTTTCACAAACCATTAAAATTCAGCTCTAACTTTGGAGTCAGGTCTAAAGTGAAGAAATGCTGGCAGAAATCTTCTTTGATCCATATTTGCTTTGAAAGCCCTAATCTAAAATTTGTAGGTGGGTAACAACAGGAGTTACCCAAGCAGCCAAACATGCTGAGGGGCATGTAGCCTCTTAATAAGTCACAGCTGGTAGTTATCAAATCCAAATGGACTTCAGATTCCCACTAGCACAGAGTAATCAATATTTATCAACAGGAAAAGCGATATTCATTACTGCCACTTGAAGGTCATGCATCTAAAGCATATATGAGTAATGCTAAGGCTCAAAGCTATTTCCTCTCACAATTTGGTAGAGTGTCTCTGGTTCACTTTGCCACTACACAATGGCTTAGGCGTCTCTCTGAGCTCATGCCTAATCCCCTTTTCTCTCCTGACATTTGCTACAATCTATTTCTTAAAAATAATAGTGTTATGTGGAAATAAGCAGAAGGCAAGCTTTGGGGACAACGCAGAAATTCACATCAGAAGAGGGAAAAGTCATGAATACCAAGTAGACAACGCTTCGCCAGGTATAACATCAACAGAAGATCTCAGGGTTATTAGAAACCAAGCTGACAGTGAAGATTAGCATTTCAATGTTCCTGTGATTTACAAGTAGACATGGGCAATGCAGGTGGCTGGAGGCATTTGGCTGCAAACACTTGGCTTGAACCTCCCTTGCTACTCACTCCCACTGTGTAGAGACTTGCTCTGACTCTCATTGACCTGTCATATACGCTTTGGTACTCTACTACTCAAAAGGAAAAGGCAGGATTTGAGATCCAGGATTACTCTATTAAGGTAAAAACCACCCCCCGCCCCCCCCCGCCATATCTT
>SJYW01025412.1:95441-119687 GCA_006410735.1 Raphicerus campestris
TTATGACCTGGGAAGAAAATTTAAAGGAAGCAGAATATTTTTTGAAAAGCCATGTAAAATACAAGATGTCTTAGTGAACTTAATTACAGGCCTCATAGCCAGGCTGCCATGTAAGCAGGAGTTTATGTCTTCACTTAAGTAATCAAGTGTTCTAGTCGCCCAGAGGATTTAGCTCGGCTCTCAGGATGGTCTTCCTAAGAGGAAGATCAATAGAGAATAGCAAGGCTCCTACACTCAGGTTATGACCTCCTTATCCCGAAAGAGCTGAGCTTCTCCTCTGATTGGAATGCCTTAAGTAGAATACATTCATCCAGTGAGTGGATGTTTATTTAGTACCAATTAAGTTCCAAGTACTCTTCTAGGTGCTGGGGATTAAAGAAAAGAAAGAGCTTGCTTTCGTGGATGTAAAGTTCTAATGGTAGATAGGGAACAAGATAAACAGAAGCAAATATACAGATAAATATATATCTAGTCAGAGGTTTATCATTGTTGAGAATAAAAATGAAACAGGCTGAGCTAAAAGGGACTAAGAGTAATGGCTACAATTTTTAATACATTGTCAAGGAAAGCCTCTCTAAGAAGATAGCCGTTATTTTTTTTAACAATGGATTCTTAACAATGCACATTTATTATGGCCTGAGATATGAGTTAACCCATTACATATTCACTGAAATCCTATGGGGTAGGAGTATCATTCTTGTTTTACAAATAGGGAAATTGAGCCTGGAAGAAGCTAAATAATTTGCCCAAGGAAACACAGCTAGCAACAGAGCTCGGGTTTGAACTGAAGCAGTCTGACACCAAATCCCATGCTTGGAATCACTGTCATACTTGGCATTTTGGATTCTGTGTAAAGGCTGAGCAATGTGCATGCTGGCCCGTTAATCCTGTGAGGTAGTAACAAGACTATGCAAAAAGAAGCATAGTAAGCGTGATACCTGACAGAGAAAGCAGAGAAAGAAAGGGGGAAATAAAGTGACTAATATTCAAGAGCTTTCTATTTCACTCATAGTATTATTTAATCATTCCAACAAACCCATGAGGTAGTTATAAGCATACCTGTTTTTCAGAAGACAAAATAGCAGTACAGAGTGGGTAAGCACGTTGCCCAAGGTCTCACAGCCACAGAGAAACAAGATTACACATGTGGGTTAGTCTATTACCAAAGTCCATGCTGTTTCTAATATGCCATGCTGTCTCCTGAGAGAAAATAGTCAAAGAAATAGAGTGAAATACATGATGAATGACAAAGTTAAAAAAGACAGCAAAATAATGACTTAATAGGTTTGGAAGGCCAGAGTTGACGGTGGCTTAAGGAACTTTTAATGACATCTTCATCTTCAACCTCTTCTCTCATACCAAGTTAGGTGGATTCTTGAGAGTTTCTATGATTTGGGGATTTTAAAAATTGACATGTCTAGTTTCTCACCTAGATCTGGTGTTTAGATGTCAAATGACCCTTGGGCAGTGCATCATTTTCTATAACTGTTACTGTCTTTGAATCAGGTGCTCCAGAAAAACGTGGTGTGTAAACTTGGTAAAGCTGTGAAGAAAAATCTAAGACCCGTTGCTTATTTGAGGACTAGCACTTAGTTGTTTGAAATCTATCCTTGTCCCCTTCAGAAGCACATTTTAAACCTGTCAGCTTTAATGAAATAACTTTAGATATGCGTTGCCTGCCAATTTTCCCTTTCTAATAGTACAGTAGTAACATTATGGGAATGTCAGAATAATAGGCTGATGTGAAGTGTTAGCGAAGAAAGCCAAGTGGAGCACTGCCTGTCTTGTGTCATAGTCTTTGTGTGGTGTGGAGAAACCAGGATGTGGTCAGACCATCTGTGGCATGGGGCCGACTCACCCATTCATGACTCTGGACAAGCAGCAAGACTACTTCTGACCCCGTGCCTGCTCTGCCTCACCATGCCTTTCTTTTCCCTTCCTTTCTCTGCCCACACACAGTCAAAAGCTTTGATTTTTGCTGAATATTAGACAAACAAACAAAACAGCAAAGAGACTTACCTGTTCTATCTTTAATGGAGACTTAGGTGGCTCCGCAAAAAGGGAAGCTGAAGGAGGCCCGGTGTGGGAAACTGGGCTCTATCATTTGTAATCTTCAAGTAACTCTTTTAAGCCTCCATTTTTTTTCAGCTGTAAAATGCTATGCCAGTGGCTACTGCTTCCTAAAAACTTTCTAGGGCTCATTACACATCCTTGAGAACTAGATGTTTGTGAATTCATTAGGTGTTGAGAAAACTGGTATTTTAAAATGAAAATGTAGTTCATTTGAGAATATACCCAGGGAACTGAGAATCCATTGAAATTCACTTCTGCCTCTACAGAGCCAGACAATGGGCTTATAACTTAATTTTTGTTGAAGATGGAACTAGAATTGAAATTTTAATGTAAATAAATTTTGAATGAAGTTGATTTCAAGGAGATTTCAGCAAGTACATAGGACCTGAGGGTGAAGACACCAAGGAATTCTATTCTGGTGTGGATTTTTCAATTTTACTATGAGGGACTTTGGTGACATCTCCTCTCACCAGTGACCATCTGTAAAATGGGTGCATTGCCAGTTTAACCATGAATATTCTGAGGCAATATTTTCCATGAATTTTAATCTCATAAACAGTATGGAAGAATCAAGTTGGCTTTTGATGGACTGACGATGGTTGCAAATCTGGATATTGCTTGTCTCTGTGCCACTTCCCCACATTACACCTCTACCCTCAGTCCTGGCCGCCTATGCGATCTGTAAGAAAAGTCTTGATCTCCCATCAAAGTCTATGCCTGGCAAATAATAGTTAACTGAAGCACAGTTTCTGTTGCTTTGGGTTGAATTGCTGCCAGGTTCTCCTTCCAAGACACCACTGGCCACCTGCTGTCAGCAAAGGAAAGGAAATGAAGCAAAGAGATAAGGAAGAGGAGACGACAAAGTGTAGTCAGGAGAAAAATGTGATTATGGAACATGTTCCAGAAATTAAGCAATCTATGGAGAGTAATCTGGCTGGTGGAAATCTTCAGAGTGGCATGTCAGCTTCACGATGAGCGCTGACATCCTAACTCGGCTTGTAGTGCATTATGTGGGAAGGGTGAGGGATGGGGGGAATCGGGTATGGATGGAAGCTAGATGGGAAGAAAAGAAAACAAAGTACTTTGTTTACAGAAGTTTCCTCAGAGAAATAAAACCACTGCCAACTCCACAACTGGAACATGCATATTCTTAATGTCAGCAACCTAGGAAGAGTCTGGCATCTAAGTCTAGTATGAAGCTCCAGAGGGCAGGTCGCTTGGAAGTAGTGGGACAGGAAGAAGGGCCCCAGAAATGGGTGCCTGCATATAGCCATCTCTCTTATTGTGATTCTTAGCCACAGCTTTTAAATACCTTTGAGTTTCTGCCTTTGGTTACCTAGCTACTCATCCAAGGGACCCAACTTCAAAAACTCAAGTTCCCTATTTTTCAAACTGACATAAGCCAGCCTTCCAAACAAAGGTATGCTGCTGCTGCTGCTGCTAAGTCACTTCAGTCGTGTCCAACTCTGTGCGACCCCATAGACGGCAGTTCACCAGGCTCCCCCGTCCCTGGGATTCTCCAGGCAAGAACAATGGAGTGGGTTGCCATTTCCTCCTCCAATGCATGAAAATGAAAAGTGAAAGTGAAGTCACTCAGTCGTGCCCAACTCTAGCGACCCTATGGACTGCAGCCCACGAGGCTCCTCCATCCATGGGATTTTCCAGGCAAAAGTACTGGAGTGGGGTGTCATTGCCTTCTCCAAACAAAGGTATAGATAACCACTATGGGATGTCCTCCAGTTTGACCATCTGTCTATCATAGCTCCCTCTCTTCATCCTCAAATATTTTCATCCATTCACGCATCCTAAAAAGTCTTCAGAGAACTATATCTACAGTAGACACTGTACTAGGCATTGAAAAAAAAAAGAAAGAAAATACAAAGTGAGTAAGATAGAGTCCCTCTCAATATAGTAACAGAGTTGTAGATATAAACAAATTGTTGAAAAATTATGAGTTAAGAGTTAAAAAGAGACATATGAAAAACTATGTCTGGGAGATTGGAGACTGTTCCACAGAGACGATAATGTTTAAGCAGGTTAAATCAGGGGCATGACAAAAATAATATTCTAGACAGAGAAGAACAACAAGTAAAAAGGCACAAAGGCATAAAAGTATGTTGCCTATTTAAGGAAAAATAATTGCCCAGTACAATGGAGGGGTATATGGTATGAATGGAGAAATGTTAGTTTATTGAAGCCAAACAGGTAAGCTAGACTAAACTCATATGAAGCCTCCTATTAAAAAAATAGACTTCATTCTTGGTAATAGTGACCATCCAATGATTTAGAGCAGAAGAAATAATGTTCAAATTGACATTTTAGAAATATAATTTTGTGGTATTGTCTAGAAGATGAATTAGGTGGCAGACTGGTTAAGAACTGTTACAATGATTCTCATTCAAACTGTTGAAGGGTAGACCTTGAGTAGTACACAGGGCTTGTTTATGTGTTGGGGAGTAGGGTGGGGGTGAGTTAGCAAGGGATGGTGAAAGAGGGATCAAGGGCTTGGTTTTGGAGATAGGCATAGAAATGGCAAGACTTGGTAACTGTATATGTGGCATGAAGGAGAAGGAGGAGAAGGGGTTGATTTCTAGGTTTTCAACTCTGATGAACTGTGGAATGGTAGTGCTGGAAAAGTATATGCCGTCCTAAGCTCTCTGCTCTCCTTCTTTATTAACTTTTCCTTTTTTCAGTATTGACTGCCTTTCTCTTCTTGCATCAGAGACTCTCTTATAAGAAGTTTTCGAAGAGATTTGAGAAACCTAGAACACAACACATCAAAGACATCTGAAAACCCACATAGCCTAAGAAGGGTGACCAAAATAGTGTCTGTGTGTATAAGAAATATTTTTGAGAGGGGATTTTTAAACCTTTGATTTCTACCTATATAGAAAAATAAACAAGGAAGTGGGATAAAATTATAGTTTAAAAAAGTGGTTCAATGGGATATAAGGAAGATGGTTTTTGGGTATTCTAGTGAAACAGGCTAGAATGAAACACTTGGATGGAAACTGTAGATCTTCAAGGGGAGCTGCAATAATCCTGAGACCTAAATAATTTGGCAGCAGCCTGAAGGCAGGGGCCTGGATTAAATGATCTCTCCGAGCCTCCCTTCTGCAAATGCCCTTCTATTTTGCCCGAAGCATTTCTGGAGGAACTATCTTCCCATTGATCTAGCTGTATATATGCACTGAGGGAAAGGGTGCAGCAAATATTTGATATTGTCTAATTTGATAACTCTAGAAATGAAGATAGAGATGAGAGAGGGAGAAAATGGCTTACTTTAATTTTGAAAATATTTTTAAAATGGAATCTTTAAGGCCAGCTCCTGTTAGGGGGAGTAAATGTACCCATGACCCAGAACTTAAAACATAAAATGAGCTATCTAAGACAAAGGAGTGGATGGAGGAGAGTGGTACAGATAGAGAGATGCAAAGTGATAAATCAAACATTTCACTAAGCGTGAAACCAGAGCAGAACACTCCCTTTAAGGCTAAAGCTGTAGATTTATGGGGAAAGTAGCTTAGATCTGTGAAAGGCATGAGCATTCTCCCCACCCTGACACACATGCAGCGACCATTCATACACAAACAGTACACATATGTAAACCACAGTTCTAGCTGAAAATCAGAAAAATTTGTTTTAAGGATTAGAGATGAGTCAGACACCCAGTGGAGAATTGTGCCAAGACTACAAAAGGACCAGAGGACTTCCAGCTAAATAAAGTAGAATTTTAGCAAAGGTATAGATCTCTGAGTAATGGGTTATATTTTTCATCTTCTTCTTAAGAGTTCATTTACATTTGAACCATTAATTTGATTGTAAAGGATTATGTCATTATGAATTATTTGGTGTCTTCTACCGTACCATTATTTTTGTGTGAATCTGGAAGACCGATATATAAAATCTCATTTGTCAATTTGTCTTGGATTTTCTCAGCCTGGGAAGTGTTACAGACTTTGCAAAATGTAACATTATTAATGCATTAGAAATTTCATACATTTTCCCCAGGGAACTTTTGCTAAGTATCTATAGCCTATGACATTTATCCAGGGATTTGTGGGGAGTTTTCTTAAAAGGAAGACAAAATCCTAAAAAAGAAAAAAAAAATCAGAAAGTCGCCCTCACAGAGTCACTTCTCTTTAGTACTTTCACTCGTTTGTTACATTTTACAAAGGGTACTCTCTGATACCAGGGCCCAGGGCATATCAACACAATTTGAATGGGAGAATAAGGGAAGATATTAAAACTGTCAAAACTCTGTGTGTGTGTGTGTGTCTGTGTCTGTGTGTGTGTGTAAGAGAGATAGAGACACAGAAAAACAGAGAAAGACAAAAATTAAAATAACAACCATAAACAAAGCAGCCACAACATTGTTTTTGCCTTCTTTTTTTAAGCAGTATCCCCTATGCCTCTAGTTTTGATTTTGTGACATTCTCTGCCTCTCCTCAATGGGCCACATAGCATAGAGTTATTAAAGAGAGAGACACATATATGAGTTGCATCTCACTAAAGTTGTTGCTTTAAAAAAGGAAAATCTGAATATAGTTAAAATCCCTTTGAGCATTCTTATTAGAATCTTATGACACCTTTTTAGGTAGCTCAAAATACCACTGGGTTCAGGTGACAGCAAAAGGGAAGGATATCATTAAACTCAGGCAAAGCTGTCCTGGAATAGTATGTGACTGATATGTATTTGTAAAAACATTTGAGTTAAATCCCAAACCATTTCAAGTAAGTAATTGTATATATACTTTTTTATAAATAATAAATTTATTACTGAATGGTTGCTGTTATTTGATTGCCATTCCAAATTCCCACAAATTGAGATTTTATACTCTGTCTACAGAAGGAACATTCATGCCCCTATTTTTAGATACAATAATTCATCAGTAAATAATGGATAATTAAAAATTACATTTGGGGCCTCGGCAGCTAACTGCATGTCCCTGGGTGCTTTCTCAGTTCCAAGTCCCCTGCGGGTCCCTGAAGTGCCTGCGGTGCCACCCTCGTTGAGTTGAGAGGGATGGGTTGGGGCCAGCCCACCCCCGCTGCCACTGCCCACCTGCTGGTAAGATTCACACCTCCTGGGGGCAGTCCTAAGATAGCAAAGGAATAGGACGGGAAGACCACTTTCTCCCACACAAATGCATTGAAAGATCATTTGAATGCTGAACAAATTCCACAAAACAACTTTTGCATGCTGGCAGAGGACACCAGATACCCAGAAAGGCAGCCCATTCTCTTCAAAAGGAGGTAGGACAAATATAAAAGATAAAAAGAGAGACAAAAGAGTTAGGGACGGAGACCCATCCTGGGGAGGAGTTGTGAAGGAGAAGAAGTTTCCAAACACCAGGAAACCCTCTCACCAGTGGGCCTGTGGGGAGTTTTGGAATCTCAGAGGGCAACATAAGGAGTGGGGGGACCCACAGATTATGTGCCTAATTGCAACTCCCAGTAGAGAAGAAGCTCAGATGCTCGTGTCCACCAGCAGCGAGCAGGGGCCGAACAGGGAGATGCGGGCAACATGCTTAGGGTAAGGACAGAGCCTGAATGCCCTGAGGGCAATCTGAGGGAACTAACCCGGCTGCACACTGGCCCCTACCCCTACCAGAGGCAGAGACGCAGGGGAGTAACAGCCAGAGCTGAAAGGCGAGGGGCAATCTTGGCTCCAGACACGGCACCCTCTACCAAACTGTGAGCGGGCTCCCAGTTGCTAACAAAGTCTTCCTGAGATCCTGGATGGTTGACATCTACCAGGAGGGTTACAGTCAGAGATCAGCTCCCCAGAGGAGACACACGGAACACCTGAGATGGCACTCTCGCAGAGCACCCAGGAAACTGAGGGGCTGGAACCAGGAGGTGATAAGACACACTGCCCACCTGGGGAGAGTATACTCACCAAGCTGGTCACCAGAGCTGCTAGGACCTGGGAAAGGCACAAAATGCAGGCCCAACTGAGTCTGTGCCTTTGTGGAGTACCTGAGAACCTGAACCTGAGCAGCGTAGATTTGGGACGTGCACATAACCCAGGGCCCACTTTAGACAGTTCCCCTGCAGAGCACCTTGGAGCCTGAGCAATGTAGACAGGGAAAGCACACACGCTGTGAGCGGGGGCAAGCCCAGTGTGGCCCGACAATGCGAGCACTCCCCACACATGCCAGTGATATTTGTTTGCAGCGTTCCTCCCTCCCCACAGCACAACTGAACCTAGATAAATGACCTCCTATACCCCCTTGTGTCAGGGTGGAAATTAGACCCTGAAGACTTGCAAACAGAGGAAGCCAAAATAAAGAAGAGGGAAACGATTTGGAAGTGACAGGTGCAACAGATTAAAACTCTGTAGTTAGCAGTGACTACATTGGAAGGGGCATTATAGACCTTGAGAAGAAGTATAAGCTGGAACAAGGAACTATCTGAAATTGAACTGACCCCACACTGCCCTCAACAGCTTCAGAGAAATTCCTAGATAGACTTTACTATTATCATTTTTTAACTTATTTTTTTTAATTTCTAAGTTCTTTATTACTTCTTTAATTTTCATTTTTAAAATGTCCTATTACCTTGCAATAAAAGACCCTATTTTAAAAGCAAATTTCATATATATATATATTTATAGTATTTGTGCCTTTGTCTTGTTTTTTTTTAATATTGTATTTTTGAGAGTTTAACCTCTATTCTAGATTTTTAATCTTTGCTTTTTGGTATTTGTTATTAATTTTTTACCTTTAGGAATCCAATCTTCAGTACCCATTTTTACTTTGGAGTGTGATTACTGGCATGATTGCTCTCTCCCCTTTTGACTCTCCTTTTTCTCCCCTAGGTCACTTCTATATCTTCCCTCCCCCTTCTCTTCTCTATTTAACTCTGTGAACCTCTTTGGATGTTCCAGGCTGTGGTGAGCAAATAGGGAATTGATTACTGGCAAGATTGCTCATTCCCCTTTTGATTCCCCCTCTTCTACTCCTGGTCACCTCTATCTTCCTCCTCCCTCTTCTCTTCTCCATTAAACTCTGTGAACCTCTCTGGGTGTCCCTCACTGTGGAGAATCTTTTCATCATTAACCTAGATGTTTTATCATCGGTGCTGTATAGATGTAGAAGTCTTGAGGCTACTGTAAGAATAAGACTGAAAGCTGGAGGCAGGAGGCTAAAATCTAAAACTTGAGAACACCAGAAAACTCCTGACTCCAGGGAACTTTAATCGATAAGAGCTCATCCAAAAGCCTCCAAACCTACACTGAAACCAAGCTCCACCCAAGAGCCAACAAGTTTCAGAGCGAGACATACCAAGCTAATACTCAAATAATGGAGGAACATAACCCTGAGCATTAAAAGACAGGTGACCAAAAGTCACACCAAACCCATCAGTTCAGTTCAGTTGCTCAGTTGTGTCCAACTCTTTGTGACCCCATGAATCACAGCATGCCAGGCCTCCTGTCCATCACTAACTCCTGGAGTTCACTCAGACTCATGTCCATCAAGTCAGCGATGCCATCCAGCCATCTCATCCTCTGTCATCCCCTTCTCCTCCTGCCCCCAATCCCTCCCAGCATCAGTCTTTTCCAATGAGTCAGCTCTTTGCATGAGGTGGCCAAAGTACTGGAGTCTCAGCTTTAGCATCATTCCTTCCAAAGAAATTCCAGGGCTGATCTCCTTCAGAATGGACTGGTTGGATCTTCTTACAGTTCAAGGGACTCTCATGAGTCCTCTCCAACACCACAGTTCAAAAACATCAATTCTTCGGTGCCATAGATACCTCAAAACTCACTAGTAGACACTTCATTGCACTCCAGAGAGAATAGATCCAGCTCAACCCACCAGAACACTGATGCAAGCTTCCCTAACTAGGAAACCTTGACGAGCCACTCATCCAACCCCAGCCACAGGGAGGAACCTCCACAATAAAGAGGAACCACAAACATCAAGCATACAGAAAGGGCACCCCAAACACAGCAATCTAAACAAGGTGAAAAGGCAGATAAATATTCAGCAGGTAAAGGAACATGATAAAAGCCCACTAAACCAAAACAAAGAGTGTACGTTAAAAAGAATTCAGAATAGTAAAAATAATACAAAATCTTGAAAACAAAATGGAATTACAGATAAATAGTCTGGAGACAAGGATTGAGAAGATGCAAGAAAAGTTTAACAAGGACCTAGAAGAAATAAAAAAGAGTCAATCAATAATGAATAATGCAATAACTGAGATGAAAAGCACTCTGGAGGGAACCAACAGTAGAATAACTGAGACAGCAGATAACATAAGTGAAGTGGAAGATAGAACGGTGGAAATAAATAAAGCAGAGAGGAGAAAAGAATTAATTGAGGACAATCTCTGGGATAATGTTAAATGCCCCCAAGATTCTAATAATAGGAGTCCAAGAAGAAGAAGACAAAAAGAAAGGCCATAAGAAAATACTTGAGGAGATAATTGTTGAAAACTTCCCTAAAATGGGGAAGGAAATAGCCACCCAAGTCCAAGAAAGCCAGAGAGTCCCAAACAGGATAAACCCAAGGCAAAATACCCCAAGACAGATATTAATCAAATTAACAAAGATCAAACACAAATAACAAATATTAAAAGCAGCAAGGGAAAAACAACAAATAACACACAAGGGGATTCCCGTAAGGACAACAGCTGATCTTTCAATAGAAACTCTTCAGGCCAGAAAGGAATGGCAGGACATACTTAAAGTGATGAAAGAGGAAAACCTACAACCCAGATTACTGTACCCAGCAAGGATCTCATTCAAATATGAAGGAGAAATAAAAAGCTTTACAGATAAGCAAAAGCTGAAAGAATGCAGCACCACCAAACCAACTCTTCAACAAATGCTAAAGGATCTTCTCTAGACAGGAAACACAGAGAAGGTTTATAAAGTCGAACCTAAAACAACAAAGTAAATGGCAACAGTATCATACTTATCAATAATTACCTTAAACGTAAATGGGTTGAATGCCCCAACCAAAAGACAAAGACTGGCTGAATGGATACAAAAACAAGACCCCTATATATGTTGTCTACAAGAGACCCACCTCAAAACAGGGGACACATACAGACTGAAAGTGAAGGGCTGGAGAAAGGTATTTCATGCAAATGGAGACCAAAAGAAAGCAGGAGTAGCAATACTCATATCAGATAAAATAGACTTTGAAATAAAGGAATAAAGGCCATGAAAAGAGACAAGAAGGACACTACATGATGATCAAAGGATCAATCCAAGAAGAAGATATAGCAATTATAAATATATAAGCACCCAACATAGGAGCACTGTAATATGTAAGGCAATCCAAGAAGAAGATATAACAATTATAAACATATATGCACCCAACATAGGAGCACTGCAATATGTAAGGCAAATGCTAACAAGTATGAAAGGAGAAATTAACAGTAACACAATAATAATGGGTGACTTTAATACCCCACTCACACCTATGGATAGATCAACTAAACAGAAAATTAGGAAGGAAACAAAAACTTTAAATGATACAATGGACTAGTTAGATCTAATTGAAATCTATAAGACATTACACCCCAAACCAATGAACTTAACCTTTTTCTCAAGTGCACATGGAACCTTCTCCAGGATAGATCACGTCCTGGGCCATAAATCTAGCCTTAGTAAATTCAAAAAAATTGAAATCATCTCAAGCATCTTTTCTGATCACAATGCAGTAAGATTAGATGTCAACTACAGGGAAAAAAATATTAAAAATACAACCATATGTACGCTAAACAATGCACTTCTGAATAAGCAACAAATCACAGAAGAAATCAAAATATGCATAGAAACAAATGAAAATGAAAAAACAACAACTCAAAACTTATGGGATTCAGTAAAAGCAGTGCTAAGGGGAAGGTTCATAAGAAATATAAGCTTACCTCAAGAAACAGGAGAAAAATCAAATAAATAACTGAACTATACACCTAAAGCAACTAGAAAAAGAAAAAATGAAGAACCCCAGGGTTAGTAGAAGGAAAGAAATCATACAAATTAGGGCAGAAATAAATGCAAAAGAAAGAAAGGAGACCATAACAAAAATCAATAAAGCTAAAAGCTGGTTCTTTGAAAAGATAAATAAAACCATTAGTCAGACTCATCAAGAAACAAAGGGAGAAGAATCAAATCAACAAAATTGGAAATGAAAATGGAGAGATCACAACAGACAACACAGAAATACAAAGGATCATAAGAGACTACTATCAGCAACTATATGCCAACAAAATGGACAACTTGGAAGAAATGGACGAATTCTTAGAAAAGTACAACTTTCCAAAACTGAACCAGGAAGAAATAGAAAATCTTAACAGACCCATCACAAGCACAAGAACCGAAACTGTAATCAGAAGTCTTCCAACAAACAAAAGCCCAGGGCCAGATGGCTTCACAGCTTATTTCTACCAAAAATTTAGAGAAGAGATAACACCTATCCTACTCAAACTCTTCCAGAAAATTGCAGAAGGTAAACTTCCAAACTCATTCTATGAGACCATCATCATCCTAATACCAAAACCAGACAAAGATGCCACAAAAAAAGAAAACTACAGGCCAATATCACTGATGAACATAGATACAAAAATCCTTAACAAAAGTCTGCAAACAGAATCCAACAACATACTAAAAAGATTATATACATCATGACCAAGTGGGCTTTATCCTGGGGATGCAAGGATTCTTCAATATTCGCAAATCAATCAATATGATAAACCACATTAACAAGTTGAAAGATAAAAACCATATGATTATCTCAATAGATGCAGAGAAAGCCTTTGACAAAATTCAGCATCCATTTATGTTAAAAAAAAAACCCTCAGAAATCAGGAATAGAAGGAACATACCTCAACATGATAAAAGCCATATATGATAAACCCACAGAAAACATTATCCTCAATGGTGAAAAATTGAAAGCATTTCCCCTAAAGTCAGAAACAAGACAAGGATGCCCACTCACACTACTAATATTCAACATAGTTTTGGAAGTTTTGGCCACAGCAATCAGAGCAGAAAATGAAAAAAAGGAATCCAGATTGGAAAATGAGAAGGAAAACTGTAAAACTCTCACTGTTTTCAGATGACATGATCCTTTACATAAAAAACCCTAAAGACTCCACCAGAAAATTGCTATAACTAATCAGTGAATAAAGTCACAGAATATAAAATTAACACACAGAAATCCCTTGCATTCTTATACACTAATAATGAGAAAACAGAAAGAGAAATTGAAGAAACAATTCCATTCACCATTGTAACGAAAAGAATAAAATACTTAGGAATAAAGCTACCTAAAGAAACAAAATACCTATATATAGAAAACTATAAGACACTGATGAAAGAAATCAAAGATTTCTTTGATGGAGAAATATACCATGTTTTTGGATTGGAAGAATCAACATAGTGAAAATGAGTATACTACCCAAAGCAACCTATAGATTCAACACAATCCATATCAAAATAACAATGGTATTTTTCAGAGAACGAAAAAAAATAATTTCACAATTTGTATGGATATACAAAAAACTTCAAATAGCCAATGCAATCTTGAGAAAGAAGAATGAAACTAGAGGAATCAACCTGCCTGACTTCAAACTATACTACAAAGCTACAGTCATCAGGACAGTATGATACTGGCACAAAGACAGAAATATAGATCAATAGAACAAAATAGAAAGCCCAGAGATAAATCCACACACCTATGGACACCTTATCTCTGACAAAGGAGGCAAGAATATACAATGGAGAAAAGACAATCTCTTTAACAAGTGGTGCTGGGAAAACTGGTCAACCACTTGTAAAAGAATGAANCTCTGATGCTGGGAGGGATTGGGGGAAGGAGGAAAAGGGGACGACAGAGGATGAGATGGCTGGATGGCATCACCGACTCTATGGACATGAGTCTGAGTGAACTCCCGGAGTTGGTGATGGACAGGGAGGCCTGGCGTGCTGCGATTCATAGGGCCGCAGTCAGACACGACTGAGTGACTGAACTGAACTGACTGAACTCCTTCCAGGACATGGACCCAAATGCCAGCATCACTGACACCAGGGGACAAAAAGGAAGCTGTTCTTGTCTCTAGCTAGGCCTCTGTAACACAGCTTCTGACTGATGAGTGAGATGGAGCTGTACTGGGCAACACTGTAGTATATACGGTCATCTTCACTTTTTTCGCAGGTTGAAGGGAAGAAGACTGGGGTCACCTGATGCTCCTCTGGCCCTTTCCTGGTCACCTAGTGACAACCTGAGTGGGAGTAATATCCTTAGTTCTTCCCAGAGGCGGGAGACCACAAGCAAAGGCCAGAGCAGGAGGGCCAGGAGACTGTGGAGACCTCCGTCCTGATGAATGGGCCACATCCCCTAATCTGAGCTCTTCCTTTCCTTAACTCTGCAACAATCTAGAAATATGCTATTTTTATCAGAATTAAAACTAGTCATTGATACAGAAATCGGATTCTCATGTGCAAGAAATTACCATCTTTATCCTCTGACTTATCTTTGTTGAAACCTCTGTGACAGTTTGCAGTGTTGCTGTTGTCCCAGTGTCTTCATGTCCAGCTCTTTGTGACCCCATGAACTGCAGTATGCCAGGCTTCCCTGTCCTCCGCTATCTCCCACAGTTTGCTCAAGTTCGTATCCATTTTTCCTTACTCAACTCTTTTGCCTGTGTTTGCTCCCAAGCAAAGGGGGCCCCAGAGAAGTTTCAGAAGTTCCCAGAACAATCTCAGGGGTTTGAAACAGAGATGGTCCTGGGAAGTTTGTCCTAGAAGAGGGTCATTAGAAGCATACCCTGGGAGATAAGTTGTTTAGCCTCCATCCTAGCAAGGACCAGTATGTCCCTGATCCATTCTGTGTGCACACAGAGGGAACCGGGAACGACTTGTCGCTTTTTCTAACAGTGCTCTTTCTATCAAGCCCAGAGAAGTTTCTTGGATCTCACTTCATCCATCTCAAGATGAGGCATATTTAAAAGGTACAGTGTTTTGGTAAAAATCATTAACTCTCCATGCATTACTTTGAAACTAAACTAAACCTCCTTCAAGGTCTTAACTATATTGTCTCTCTTTTTCAAGCTCAAGTCCACCCAAGGTAAGATCCAAGAGATGAAAAATCAGTCTTAGCAACTTATATTCCAGTTTTCAGCATTTCTCCTAACAGAATTTTTGAAAAACCGAAGGTCACCTTGAACTTACAACTTAACAAGTTGTTAAACTAAAAAACATTTGCCTCAAGTCAAACTTAAGGGCAGGTGAGGAGACTCATTTGTTCCCTTATTTCTAAGTTTATGTTCTGAATTCCTCTGGCCTAATAGGCTTTTAAGAATCTGAAAGTGCTTAGGAAATAAAGTGGAGAAAAGCTAAACATCTAGAATGGAACTCATGAAAATGGTCAAATCTTAGCCTTGTACTCCTGCATTTATTTCAAAGACTTCATTTTAAAAAATTGCATTTGATTAATGGTTTATACTTTTCATTTTCCATTACGTCTTTGATCCTGACAACAAACCAGTGTGGAAGATTACGAAGTCCATTGAGTTCAAAGCTCACATAGCAGTTAACTAAATCTGAAATTTTGGTCACATGATATACAGTCTTACACTCTGTGGCAGGCAGTAAGACTGTCAGAAACATTTCAGTCCTTCTAGCCATATGGTAGGAATGCACTTTCCTGCCCAGCTGAAATTAGGTGTGGCCAACATGACTTACTTTGGTCACTGAAATGTGAGCAGAAGTGGCACATGTCATTTCTTGGTGGAAGCATTTAATTGACAGTGCTTAGCAAGGCAATGGCACCCCACTCCAGTACTCTTGCCTAGAAAATCCCATGGATGGAGGAGCCTGGTAGGCCACAGTCCATGGGGTCGCTAGGAGTCGGACACGACTGAGCGACTTCCCTTTCACTTTTCACTTTCATGCATTGGAGAAGGAAATGGCAACCCACTCCAGTGTTCTTGCCTGGAGAATCCCAGGGACAGAGGAGCCTGGTGGGCTGCTGTCTATGGGGTCACACAGAGTCGGACACGACTGAAGCGACTGAGCAGCAGCAGCAGCAGCAGCTTCAGCTTCAGCTTCTCAATTATCTTTCTTTGTTGATTGTTGATTGTTGAAGCACTTTTTTAAGATCGATCCTCTTTCAGCCTGGGATTTAATGATTACCTTGGACAGAGCCTCCACCCCATCAACCTATATTGTGTGTGAAACCTAAATAAAGATAAAGTTTTACTATTTTAAGTAAATGATATTTGGATCATTATTTCCTTTTGAAATATAATCTATTTTATCCTGACTTACAAATATATTCTTTCAATGGGAATCACAAGTGTATTCTCATTTAAGTATGTCTTCCTAATGGCTTCATATCTGTTGAAACTCACTCTTTTGGGGCTAGCAATATTTTTGCACAGCTACATTAGCAACATTTTATAACCACTCTTGGTTTAGAGAATTTTGGATTTGATAGACATGCTGGAATGAAAGTCAATGCTCTATTTTTTTAAGTGTAGTGATGATAGATTAATAACTTAAAGGAATTTCATGAGTCTAGCAATTCTGCCTCCCACTGTTAAAGCCAGAGAGCATTTTCTCTTCTTCCATTGTATATACTTTGCATTGGCAAGAAAGATATTTGACATAAAAGGGGAAAACTATGAATAACAGAGAAGAAGAAAACAAGGCAGTGATCACAAAACCATGAATTTGGGAACTATTGAGCCTCAGTGTGCTTCAGATATTACCTATGAAAGAGGAAAAAGGAGAAGAGTGTATAGGAATTGGAGAGAGAAGCTAGTCATCTTTAGCATCACTTTGAATCAATATTCCCTTATGTTAAAATAGAAATAGATTTCTCTGAATATAATGGATCATTTTTGAGGGTACTCATGTTAGATATTGTTACCACAGCATTTAAAAAATTAACAGTCAACTTCTTGAAGCCATAATTCAGGGTTAAATGTAGCTTTCCCCTCATCATGTTCAAAGGCTCACTTTCTTTCCTTGACTGAAGTTACCAAATCACTAATAAGGAAAAGTGAAGTACAGTCTATAGACTGTTAGAATCATAACCTTTATAAATGGAAGAAGCCTTAGAAATTATGTGTTTCAACTCTGTCTCATACATGAGGAAACTGAGACTCAGAAAGAAGAGTCTTGGCTCATTTCATAGACAACTCTCTACACTTCTTGGATATATACATGTGATTGCCAGGATTTTTTATCTATTTAATAAAGTCTTAAAAGTGTCTAATAACCAAGTTCCTAACTTTGTTGTAGGCAATTTTGGCAGACTGAAACATAAGCTGGGTCCTCTGTGTGTTGGTAACTGACAATATTAATGGTGTGATGATGATAAATAATTAAAATTAGTTGGGATATAGGAAATTGGGCTGCTATAACACAACAACAAAACACGCGGATACTCATTATCTTAACCAAGATTGAAGTGGCTTGTCTATTCTCCCCCTTGCATGTCCATCTACATGTAGTAGATCTTTGTTGTCAAGGCTCCAGGCTCCTTCCCTTTGTGACTCCATTATCCTCTCTTGCCCTAATCCACAGGGTCACAGATGATAATCTCAACACTATGGTCATAGTGGGTAATAATTCCCTGATGATGTGTTACTCTTTTTGATAGCAATTTATTCCTACTTGATTTATTCTTAAAGAGCATTATCTTAATTCAAATGGAATGTTGCCTAGCATAACTGCCATACTAAAATTTAACAACTATTTCTCTGGAAAGGAGAACACTTAAAAGGAGAAAATCCATGTCTACTAATGCTTGATAACTTGAGAGTGTGATAACGGAGATTTGGGAAGGCTCACGAACACGAGACCACAGAAGATAGCTACCCACTCCCTTGCTTTGCCCCTTGTTTCCTCTCTTTTACTAAGGAGGAAATTATCATATCCTTCCTTAATCATCAGTCCCTAGATTAAACTTCAAAATCAGATTTTTAAAACTTTACCTGGAAATGAAGATATTCCAAGTGTTTCTAACTTCACTTTTTCCTTCAGCGTAAGGAGACTTAGTCTGCTTGTCCAATGACATAATTGATTATAGAAGCATTTGGTGATATCAGTCTCTCCCTGCCATGCCCAATATTGATCGGATTCTGAATTTCCCGCCACTCCGGAGACACAAACATCTAGAAAAAAGAAGTGATTTACAAGAAACTTTAACGTCAGGAAAAAGTAAAATGAACCACAAGGATAAGTTACTATGTCAAATGCAATGAAGCAAATAATTCTTAGAAGATGGTTTATTTTCCAAGTGAAAGCATAGACTTATAGAATACTTAGGAAAGCTTAAGTTTGTTTTATGGCCAGGAATATAGTTTGTGGATGGAAATTAATTACTTTTTTGTCCTAGATCTCTCTGAGGTTAACATGTCTTAAGTACAGGTGTACCTTGTTTAAAGTAACCCTAACATTTGAAAATCCCAATTGGCACAAAAATCAAAATTTGTTTGTGGCTCTATAAAAGGATTGAAGACAGGATTTCTTTATATGCCATGGTACTCTAATTCAAGAGTCAGCAAACAATGACCCAAGAAGAACCGAATCTGACAAGCCAATATTTTTGTAAACAAACTTTTATTAGCACACAGTCATGCCCATTCATTAAGTTTAGAGATTATTTATGGCTGTTTTTATATACTACATTGGCAAAGTTGTTGCAACAGTAACTCTCTGAGTAGCAAAACATGAATTATTTGCTATCTGGCCCTTTACAGAAAAAGTTTGATAAGTCCTACTCTAGTGCATTCAAATTACTCTGGTGTTATTCATATTGCACAAATGCGATTTATTTGCAGAAATTAAACATATTTGGATATGGCTGGAGAATACTGCACACATACAAAATTGATAAAGCTAGTGGAGTGGAAAGAAGTCATAAAGAACTTCATGTATTTAGTTAAAGAGTTTAAACTTGATCCTGAAAATAGTGGGAAACTGTAAATGGCATTATTTCTTTCAGTGGACTGGTGTGATTTAGAAAGAAATCAATTAGGAAAATATTGTTAACCAGTCAAGAAATGATGAATACCTGAGTTTATGCGGTGAAGTCCAAATGAAGTTGAAGGAAACAGATGTTAATGTTATTAACAAGACAGAAACAGCATGATTTTGTGAATTAGTGAATGAATGTTAGCAGCAAGGAAAAGGGAGAAATGTGGGTTGACTTAGATTTCTGACTTAGGAAACTACATGCATCTTAGCACCATAAGACAAGGAGGAAAATTTCAGGGAAATAAAATGTGTTTAATTTTGTACATGCTGAATATTATATGCATGTGAGACATTCAGGTGGAAATAGTCCTTCAGCAAGTTGCAACATAAGTTTGGAACACAAGAGTTTTGAGATACAGCCTTGAAGTCATCAGAATTAACTGGAAATATAGGCCATAATTTGGAATAAATCATTCGGAAGAACTTTATACAGTAAAAACAGCATCAGGGATAATACCAGTATCTAAATGATTGTGGAGGAAGCCCACAAAGAAAAATGGGAATACCATGAAGAACACTCAAAAGGAGCTTCCAACTGGAAGGGGGAAAGGGAATATAATGAAAGCCAAGAGAAAATTCAATTTTAAGAGAAAACATCAAATACCTAAGAGATATCAAGTAATACTGTGGCAGAAAATGATTCACTGCGTTCGTAAATATGGAGGTCATTGGTGACCTTAGTGAAAGCATTAACTGGTAAGGAAGAAAAAACAGTCAATATAAGCTCATCTTTCAAGTGATTTTTCTGTAGAATAGTGGAAAAGCCAGTAACTAGAAGGATTCTTAAATCAAGGAAGTGTTTCTTGAGGATGGGAAAGACTTGAGTGTATTTATTATGCTGGAGGGCTGGAGTCTCTAGAGAGGAAGGAGAAGGTGCGAGAAAGGTCCACTGGATCTGCAGGTTACCTTGCCAAGCAAAGGCTGTACATGAGCCCCATGCTCACTGTCATCCAGGCTAATCAAAAAAAGAGAGAGAGAGAGAGCAGCATTTAAACTTTGGATGATAATAAAGCGTCTAAGAACATGATTCAGACATTTCAACTTGGGATAATAATCATGTGTCTGAGAACATGATTCCTCCCATAAAATGGCTCATGACACTTGCTTTCTGAGATCTGTCTTTCTTTAATAGGATCAACTAATAGGAACATTTACATTTCTTTTTCCAATCAGGCAGGAATCACTGAAAGTCTAGAGGGAGGCTAGAGAGTAAGCAGGTGTGCGATTGTTGACTGGTCCCTTTGCTGTCTGTCCTGGTACTTGAATGTGCAATCAGCCCTATGTTAACACTGCGTTTACAGAAGTAAAATACCAGCATTAAGTATACTTGGGAGAGACCTGAGCTTGCTCTTCTCAATAATAAATAGTACAATTTTGTGAGACCACAGAAGTGTACATTTCTGGATGTGTGGTGGGGAAAAGAGGCGTTCAATATAACCTGCTAATAGGTGCAATTCATTAAAACATCCCCTGAATCTTACAGACATTAACCAGATCACCTATTGGTGCAAAATTAGAATTGAAGATATAAAAGTTGATGAGGAATCAGTTTAGCATTATTAATTAAGCCTCTGAATATATATGCCAAGTTCCAGGAGGTCAGCAGGATAGTGTGCTCATGTTCTATATGCAGATTCCAGAAGCCCCATTGCAGGTGCTCAGAAAGCTTAGCCCAGTCTCGTCCTTTGAGGAACTCATGTTCTCGTAGGGTAGTGAGACATAGTTATGTGGTAGAATACATATGCGCAACACCTCCATAACCTTACTACCTTGCTAGTGTTATGCAGACTTAATAGGGGAAAACTGCAAAATACCCTAGAAGTAGCAGATGCCATGACAGTGAGTGATTAAACCAGCTGTATGACTGACCACTTTAGACAAGACAATTACCACAAATGCATTTATTGAACAAAATTCCATCAAGTACCTACTCTGGGCAAAGGATTTCTTTGATAATGGAGCTGAAGACTCAAAAAAATCCCATCATCTTTTTTGATGGGCCTATGTAACATTAGTTAACATTAGTGAAAAGTTACTTCTAGAAAAATTGTAAAACAAAGGATACATAAAACTTACTTTGATGTTCTTATTGAATATTGCTTGAAGCAGTCTATGTAAGGCTGAGGCAGAGAATGTCTTCCCAGTTACTCTGAAGCCACATCTTGGCCCTTACGCTAAATACCAATGGTATTAATACAGTGAAACATGATTTAGCACAATCTGTGTATATTTTGTCACCTCAACTAGGTTGTATACATATCAAAGATAGTGTATTTCTTCTGCTTGCCTTTTTTTCCCTTGTAGTAGGTACTAGGTACATACTATTGTGGTTGATTTTTTTAAATATTAAGTATCTCTCTCCTCAGACAAAATTGAGGGCACATTTTCCAGACTACATTTATCCATGAGAAAGCATGTACCCACCCCCTCATCCCACCCATAATCTATATTGAAGAAGTTTAAAGCGCCAGACTATAATAGTTTCCCCTCTGCTGACCACACTCCTTCACTCCCCCCACAAAACCCCATCCCTTTTTCCATTCTGTGGTAGGACCTAAGATGCAGTCAAAAATGTGGTTTCCATTGCTCTGAAGTTATGTCAGCCTTGAAGAGTTCAAGATGTTTCCAGTTGTAGGAAATTTTTTCACTTTTTTTGTAGAAGATGTACTTTATAATCATTCATAACAGCAGAAAAGTTGTAAGTGCTTTTGACCAGCTTCTGTGAACATGCTTATAGATTAGTAAATATATAACTCTCACACTGTGGGTATGTCTTGAAACAAATTATTTTTCAAAGTAGGAGTCACCTACTGTGTTCAAGGTTAAGTGGTATGTCAAACATAGGGGTTGTATGAGACATAGACCATGTCTGCTGAGTTTGTTTGATATTTTATTATTTACATTTGACATTTTTCCTACAAGTACCTTTAATTATGCTTTAAATCACTGTAAATCACAGTGACTAATACCTGTTCTGATGTAATACAGTCTGCCTCACTGGAATTGGGAATATTTCTTTTGTAGTTTCTCCTTCTAGAATTCCAAATACCAAAGGTAAGAAGACAGAGAATTCAAGAAAACCCTGATGCAAGTGTTATTGGAGCACAGTGTGGGATGAGATCCTTTCAAAGCTACTGGCCACTCGAAAATATACCACTAATAATTGCAAAGGGAAACTAAGTCAAACTCTAGTCCAAGTACTCATCAGACAAATTTATCCTGTTTCTATTACTAAGAGACACTGAAAATCTATCAGTGATTTCTATAGTTTGCATAATGGACCCTTTCCTTAACCACTTTCCAGAGCTGTGTGATCAATAAGTGTTTGTTGAGGAAATAAACAAAAAAATGAGTTGCTCTTGAGGTCCAGGTTGCAGGGCTGCCTCGTAATTGAGATATATTTTATAGTGAAAGTGCAAGTCGCTCAGTTGTGTCTGACTCTTTGCGACCTCATGGACTATAGAGTCCATGGAATTCTCTAGTCCAGAATACTGGAGTAGGTAGCCTTTCTCTTCTCCAGGGGACCTCCCCAACCCAGGGATCAAACCCACATCTCCTACATTGGAAGGTGGATTTTAAATCACTGAATCGCCTGGGAAGCCTCTGTCTTGTAATACTAATGACTTTAGTTTCATTTTCAGTTAAAAAAAAAATGTAAGCTCTATGATGATTTTTCAATCCCTAAGGTTAAAAGTGCCTGCCTTCAATGCAGGAGACCTGGGTTCAATCCCTAGGTCGGGAAGATCCCCTGGAGAAGGAAATGGCAATCCACTCCAGTATTCTTGCCTGGAGAATCCCATGGACAGAGAAGCCTACCTAGTAGGTTACAGTCCATGGGGTCGCAAAGAGTCGGACACGACTGAGCGGCTTTACCTCACCTCACCTCAAAATAAATTCACATGAGGAAGATAAAAGTTTAAATATAATCATGGCAAAAACTTTTGAAAGTATCTTACAGTTTAAAAAAAAGACTTTTAAAAAAGATAACTAAACACATTTGCTTTCATTCTTTTTTAACTTTTTGTGTTGGAGTATAGTTGATTAACAATGTTTTGATAGTGTCAGATGTACAGCAAAGTGATTCACTTAGACATATACACATAGCTATCCTTTTTCAAATTCTTTTCCATTTAGGTTTGTACATAATAATGAGCAGAGTTTTCTGTTCATACAGTAGGTCTTTTTGATTATCCATTTTAAATATAGTAATGTGTACATGTCAATCCCAAACTCCCACCTATTTCTCTCCCCTTCCCCCCATAATGAAATTTGTTCTCTAAATTTGTGAGTCTTTCTGTTTTATAAATAAGTTCATTTGTATCATTTTTTAAGATTCCTCAAATAAGCAATATGATATTTTACTTTCTCCGTCTCACTTATTTCACTCAGTATGATAATCTCTGGGTAGCCTCAGTTATATAGAGAGAAATAGAACTGGAGAAGGATATTCCTAAGCCATGCTTATGTGTGGTGCTGGCAGAAGGAGGATGGCTAAGAAGTAATATTAAGTGAATCTCGTGTTTTTTGGCATACTCTGTCAAAGGCCACCTCCCTTGCATCCACCAGCTGAATAAATGTACAGCTGCCAGTAGTTATGTGTCTCCCATTTCCCCTAACAAGAGGCCCAGAGCAATCACCTTGACTCACTCACCTTAAGGACAACTGGAGATTCTGGGGACTTTTGACAATACTCAGAGAGAAGAGCCAGCAGCCGGACAGATTTTACCACATAGATACCTAAAGGGTGCAGGACAGGGCAGAGCAAAATATTATGGAGCCAAAACTTTGAGGCTCTAACACAAAAGGCTACTCAGAGAGTAAAACAGGGAAATATCCCTAGGATAACCCTTAAATGGGAAGGGTTTGACAGTCCTTTTAATTGCTTTAGAATAATTTCTGCTAACCCTCATGAGGCCCATTCATACAACTTAAAGCATTTCATGAAAATTTAAAAAATAAATTTAGAAAATATCTTAGATTTTCATGCCACAAGGTGAGAGGGAGAAGGATAATATAATTAAAAAGGGCAGGGAGAAAAGAGAGAGACTCCTAAGTCACTAACATTTGATTTTGACATACATTCTGGAACATTTTTTTTCTTCTGTGGTCTCACCTTAGGTTTGTTCAGACTAATATCTAAAGTAGTTGAAAGTGCCTGGATACACACC
>SJYW01025412.1:119795-135238 GCA_006410735.1 Raphicerus campestris
CACACCGAGAGGACCTAGAAGCAAAAGCTTAACATAGAATTTGGATGTACCATCTGCTATAGATGAATTAGAAAAAGGATTAACTGCACAAAGTTAATCTGGGCTAACTCTACTGCTATGATCATGCAGTTTCTCTTTTGATAGCCACTGCTTACATGGTAAAGAATCTGCCTGCAATGCAGGAGACCTGAGTTTAATCCCTGGGTCAGGAAGATCCCCTGGAGAAAGAAATGGCTATCCACTCCAGTATTCTTGCTGGAGAATTCCATGGCCAGAGGAGTCTGGTGGGCTATAGTCCATAGGATCACAAAGAATCAGACCCAACTGAGCAACTAATACTTTCAAGGGCACAGAGAAGGAGGAGGAAAGGCTAAAAAAAAAACATGGTTGTGGTGGTGTAGTCCAACTGAACTATGAGGGAGTTCATGGTGATTCTACATTCTTCCTAGCTTCAGTCTCCCATAATATGGTGGTCAACTCATCCCAACTCAGCAATCAGAAGAGTTTGTCACCTTACTTGTGATCCATCTTGGGAAAAGGTTCTGAAGAAGCTNACTATGAGGGAGTTCATGGTGATTCTACATTCTTCCTAGCTTCAGTCTCCCATAATATGGTGGTCAACTCATCCCAACTCAGCAATCAGAAGAGTTTGTCACCTTACTTGTGATCCATCTTGGGAAAAGGTTCTGAAGAAGCTGCTAAGACCATGGGGTCACAGAGAGACAGATAGGACTGAGCAAATAGCCTTTTCATTTTTTTCACTTTCAGAGAGATTATGAACTTCAGATCTAACTGGATGTTTGTTTTATCCCTATTTTATTTAATATTTTATTATGAAGAGTCCCCACATAGTTAAATATTCTTTTCAAGCAAATTGAATTGTGTTATGAATTTTGTTTTGCCACTTNGAAGAGATCTCTAGTCTTTCCCATTCTATTGTTTTCCTCTATTTCTTTGCATTGTTCACTTAGGAAGGCTTTCTTATCTATCCTTGCTATTCTTTGGAACTCTGCATTCAGATGAGTATATCTTTCCTTTTCTCCTTTGCCTTTTGCGTCTCTTCTTTTCTCAGATATTTGTAAAGCTGCCTCAGACAACCATTTTGCCTTTTTGCATTTCTTTTCTTGGAGATGATTTTGATCACCATAATGGCATGAGACTAAATAAGATTGTATCCCCAGTATATGGAAACCTAGGTCGCTGTATCACTTAGTTGTGGAGAAAAATGTTTGTCAATCTAATATATTGTTGTAGAAATACAGCAATCAACTATATGACTTAACTTCAATAACCAGATGATTTAGAAAGATTCATATAAATGAATAGCTTTGTGGGTTTTCTGTTGTTTTCTTTATGCTCATAATTACACAGATCCTACTATGTGCATAGTGGTTTATATTCATCATCTCATTTAATCCTCACAGCAAACCTAGGTGAATGCTTCTATCATCCTGATGTTACAGATAAAAAAACCAAGTTTCAAAGAAACAAAACAATCTGGACCAGATCACACTGCTCAGTAGATGATGGAGGGGGTCTAACGGCTCTTTAGCCTCCACATGGAGTATAATATACTAACAACAGCAATAGCCATTGATGGAGAACCTAGTGTGTTCATGTTCAATGTTATAGTGCTTTGCATGGATTATCTCATTCTCAGAAAAAAACCTACTTACTATCCTCATTTTACAGATGATGAAACCTAGGTTTAGAGATGCTAAGTAACTGTACCAAAATCTTACAGTTAGTGAATGGTGCTTCAAAAATACTTTTGTATGATTCCATAACTCATACTCTTAACCACTATATCATATTACCTTTCATCTCCCATGGCTGTAGGTAAATAGAGAATTTTGTTTCCTGCATAAGGCAGCATNCTTCAAAAATACTTTTGTATGATTCCATAACTCATACTCTTAACCACTATATCATATTACCTTTCATCTCCCATGGCTGTAGGTAAATAGAGAATTTTGTTTCCTGCATAAGGCAGCATCAGTTCAGTTCAGTTCAGTCGCTCAGTCGTGTCTGACTCTTTGAGACCCCATGAATCGCAGCACGCCAGGCCTCCCTGTCCATCACCAACTCCCGGAGTTCACTCAGACTCACGTCCATCAAGTCCGTGATGCCATCCAGCCATCTCATCCTCTGTCGTCCCCTTCTCCTCCTGACCCCAATCCCTCCCAGCATCAGAGTCTTTCCCAAAGAGTCAATTCTTCACATGAGGTGGACAAAGTACTGGAGTTTCAGCTTTCGCATCATTCCTTCCAAAGAAATCTCAGGGTTGATCTCCTTCAGAATGGACTGGTTGGATCTCCTTGCAGTCCAAGGGACTCTCAAGAGTCTTCTCCAACATTGCTATCCACAAATGTCAAGCAAATTGAAAGTATAACATTAAAAATTATGGGTAATTAAAAAAATAGATTTTAATAGAAAAAAGCTGAAGGTAGCTATTTAAAATCAGCAGGATATTTGCAAAACATCTCTTTAAGCTTTTTCTACAGCTATCATCTTTAAATATGCAATGGTGAAAATGTGAATCTGACTTTGCTTCTGAATCTAAATGTTTGTGGCCATGAAACAGAATGAGTATCACTAACTGACATGTAATTGAACTGACGGCCTTGGCTTGAGGTGAGGACACTGTTCTCAAACACTTAGTGGACTCGTTCTATTAACCATCTTGGAAAGACTGGGTGATGTCCTGAAGGCAAGAATTATTTCGTTGGGTCCAAAAATCCCTCAATGTGACATCAACAGAAAGGTGTAACTGCAGTTTTCTTCTCCTGTCACTATTTTTTAGCTCCCAGGGAAAGGATTTCGACATGGGTTATAAAATATATAATCTTAGCAGGTATTTAGTGAGAACATGCAGTATCCATAGCACATATATAATTGTTCTTGTCGTTGCTGTTTAGTCACTCAGTCGTGTGCGACTCTTTGTAACCCCATGGACTGTATAGCCTACCAGGCTCCTCTGTCTATGGGATTTCCCAGGCAAAAATACTGGATTTGGTTGCCATTCCCTTCCTCAGGGGATCTTCCCAACTCAGGGATCAAACCTGAGTTGCCTGCATGGCAGGCAGGTTATTTACCACTGAGCCACCAGGGTAGCCATAACTGCCCTGGGAATGCCAAAAATGTTTGAATGTTTTCAATGAGGCTTGTCTGAAGACCTCGTGATGGAAAATTTGTCTCTGGAGATTCCTTATCAGACACAAATATTTGTCAAATTAGTAAATAAACCTTGTAAACCTCAAGCCAAAGTACTGTTCAGGAATGTGAATCTAGAGCATGACGGTAAGCCCATGATTATATTTTCCAATTTGCCTTCCATTTTTTAAAATTTTACTTTATTTTTAATTGGCACATAATTACTTTACAATATTGTGAGGATTTCTGCCATACATCAACATGAATCACCACAGGTATACATGCGCCCCCTCCCTCTTAAATATCCCTCCCGGCTCCCTCCCCATCCCACTCCTCTAGGTTGTCACAGAACAGAGCACCTGCTTTGGATTCCCTGCGTCATACAGCAGATTCCCATTAGCCATCTGTTTTACCTATGGCAATGTATACATTTCAACACTGCTCTCTCAAGTCATCCCACCTTCTTCCTTCCCCATTGGGACCGTAAGTCTGTTCTTTGTCTGTGTCTCTTTTGAAAGTGAAAGTGAAGTCACTGAGTCGTGTCCGACTCTTTGTGACCCGTGGACTGTAGCCCACCAGGCTCCTCTGTCCGTGGGATTCTCCAGGCAAGGATACTGGAGTGGGCTGCCATTTATGTCTCCTTTGGTGCCCTACAAATAATTCATCAGTATTGTCTTTCTAGACTCCATATATTTGCATTAATATATATTTGTCTCTCTTTTCGTGACTTACTTCACTCTGTATAATAGGCTCTAGGTTCCTCCACCTCATTAAAATTGATTCAAATGTTCATCCACCTCATTTATAGCTGAGCAGTATTCCTTTGTGTATACGCACTGCAATCTCATTCTCCATTCATTTGTCAATGGGCATCTAGGTTGCTCCCGTGTCCAAGCTTGGTAAACAGTCCTGCAGTGAACAGTGGGGTGCGTGTGTCTTTTTCAGTTATGGTTTCCTCAGGGTATATATGCCCATGTCGACTAAAAGGATGCACAACTTGAGAGTTGTGAGTTAAGTTTTATTTGGGGCAAAATGAGGACTGCATCCTGGGAGGCAGCACCTCAGATAGCTCTGAGAGACTGCACCAAAGAGGTAGTGGGAAACGGTCAGTATATAAGATTTTGCTGAAGGGGGAGTTCAGTGCAATCAAGTGCTTGCTTTGCAAGAGGTTTTCGGCTAGCCATGAGGATCTGATATCATCATGAAGGAATTTAGTACTTTTCTAGATACGAGGAGATGTAAGGCTTGGGATCATAAAATCTGTTTCTGAAGATATTCAGCTATCTAAAGACCTGTCCCGCCAGATTCCCTGGAGCACAGAGTGCCTCACTCCACCCTGCACTCCTTCAGTGAGTATTGAAGGTCAATAGCTGCAGCAGCACAGGGCTCAGTTTCTGCAGAGGCAGGTCACAAATGCCCTTTTTGTTCAGTCATTGGCAATGCTCTTGGCAAGTGCCAATTTGTAGTTGACATGCAGTAGTGGAATTGCTGGGTAGGTTTTTAAGTAATCTCCATAGCGTTCTCCATAGTGGCTGTATCAATTTGCATTCCCACCTGCAGGGCAAGAGGGTTCCCTCTTGCCTACACCCTCTCCAGCATTCATTGTTTGTAGATTTTTTGATGATGGCCATTCTGATTTGTGGGCTTCCCTTGTGGCTCAGCTGGTAAAGAATCTGCCTGCAATGCAGGAGACCTGGGTTTGATCTCTGAGTTGGAAGATCCCCTGGAGAAGGGAAAGGCTATCCACTCCAGTATTCTGGCCTGGAGAATTTCTTGGGCTGTATAGTCCGATGGGGTCACAAAGATTCGGACACGACTGAGAGACTTTCACTCACTCACTCACTCACTCACTCACTCATTCTGATTTGTGTGAGATGATATCTCATTGTACTTTTTTATTTAAAATTTTTAATTTATTTTAATTAGAGGCTAATTACTTTACAATATTGTATTGGTTTTGCCATACATCAACATGAATCTACCACGGGTGTACATGTGTTCCCAATCCTGAACCCCTCTCCCAACTCCATCCCCATACCATCCCTCTGGGTCATCCCAGTGCATCAGCCCCTCCTTTTGATCTGCAGTTCTCTAATAATGAGTGATGTTGAGCATCTTTTTCCTGTGGTTATTTGCCATCTGTATCTCTTTGGAGAAATGTCTGTTTAGTTCTTCTGCCCAGTTTTTGATTGGGCTGTTTGTTTTTCTAGTATTGATTTATATGAATTGCTTGTATGTTTTGGAGATTAATCCTTTGTCAGTTATTTCATTTGCTATTATTTTTTAACAAAGTATGTCTCTTCTAAGTAATGAGGCTTTCCTCTGGAATATAAGGCTCAAGCTCAAAGTAAAATGGATGTCTTGTTGCCTGTGATCCTTTCAAAAATAAAGTTCTGAAGGACTCAGTAAAGGATGTGGTGAATATTGAATGGATGACACTAAAGTGTAAAGCTTTCCACAGAGACCTGCTTGTCTGCAGGGAAGGACCATGTGTAGAATCAGTTCGCTATATTGTGTGTTTGTGTTAAAGCTCTTTTTAATCTTCTACGACAATCACTGACTGTAGGTGTTTGACTTAAAATAATTGTAAGTGAAGTGTGAATATTGGTCCACAGTTTTGTTGCCAAGGAAGAGAAAGTCTTTAGTCTCTGGTTCTCTGAAGGTACTAACACACACACACACACACACACACACACACACACACACACACACACACACATACACACACATATCCACTGGCACTATGATGGAAGTCTTAAGCTGACTCATCTATGTAGCTCACCACATTCACTCAGACCAGCGCTCCCTCTGGCCTATGTGTGTATGTGAGGAGAGGGGGCAGTAATGATGGCTCAGTTCCGTGACTCCCACTTCTCTGTCATCACTACCAAGCAAGTTTAAATGCCTCTAGTAAGTATTCTTTGAGGGTGCTCCAGATTGGAAAATTCCACTTGATTAATTTCAAATGCTCTGCCTTTTTAATAATATTGCAATTATCCTAAATTTGATACTGGCCTGACAACCAAATGTTTTAAAATATTCATGTAGGAGCTCACATGCCCTGGTGGATCAGACTGTAAAGAATCCACCTGCCAAGTATGAGATTAGATCCCTGGGTCAGGAAGATCCCTGGAGAAGACTTGCAGGCTTCTGTCCATGGGGTCACAAAGAATTGGGCACGACTGAGCACCTAACACTTTCACACTTCATGCACTTAATATGTGTGCTCAGCAGAAGCACAGTAAGTTATGTTTATTTTCATGAGCTGAATCACTAGTAATAAGAACAAGAAGAGCTAACAGTGATAGCACAGAGACTGCTTAGGATTTTCAAAATACCAGTTCCTCCAAGCACCATATCCTGTGGACAAATGCACAGCCAAGTACATAGCAGCTGTCAGACACCAGCTCAAACAGCAGCAGTGTGTTTCTCAGTAGGAATGTTTCTATGTCCCAATATTATGGTTCTTGGTATTGTAAATGGGATGTGTTTTTCTATTTCTGTTATCTTTCAATTATGGAATAAGGGAGTACATAGGATTCTTTGAGGTAATTTTTTCCCACTTCTTTTTCAATGAGATTATCCTTTCGCTAGCACTTATGACAGATGGCCATTTTGACTTTCTTTGAATGTATCTAATGACATGGAGTTTACCTTATGCCCCCCAAATAACAGTCTTTTCCATTGCTGAAGAGCTCTGACTTTTAGAAAAGTCCCTTTCTGTGTTGATTGTAACCCTAACCATCACAGCAACTTTTACTCCCTTGAATAATATTTAACAAGCCTATTCCTTTTCTACAGGACAGTTGTTTATATTTTTAATGAAGATACCGTTGCCCAACTACCTATGATAAATCCCACTCCCAGCAAATTCTTCTCGAGTTTGAAAGCCCACATCAGTTTGTTCTTCATCTGAGTTCAGCTTGAAACCTGCCCCTTTTCCTTTGGAAGTATACGACCTTGGTTCACTTACTCATTATAAATGGGGCTGCTATGCAAATTATAAAATGGGGAAAATGGTTACTACCACAAGATATTTTGTGAGAATTAAACTGACAGAAAATATTTATTGAATATTATTTGTAAAGTCATATTTTATCTGTGTTACATGTTAACTCATTTAATTGTAATAACAAATCTATGAGAGAGTTACTATTATTATTTCCCTATTTTACACAGAAGAATGGCACAACAACAAACCCTTGTCCAAAGTCACGTAATTAATTTTGGCAATGTGAGGATCTGAACCCAGGCAGTCTGGTTCTAAGCCTTCACCTTTAACCATAATGATTTATTGTCTTTACTGAATGAGAATAGATAGATAGATAGACAGACTCTAATGTAGTGTCTAGTATAGTAGTAGGTTGATAAATTTTCATTTTCTTTCCCCAGATCTTCTTTCTAATCAGAGATCACCTGTATATAAGTTTCGAAGGAAATGTTATTCAAGGTGACTTACATAAGTATCATTCAGCCCTAGATATGGGGCTGGAACCTATATACTGAAAGGGTTGAGGCTAGGCAACTCATCTTGCTAATAGCAATAATATCAAGTCCCAAAGTTAGGCTCTGGAGTCACACTGACATTGTGTGAGATCATAACCATGAATTAGCTCTGCCAGTGATTATCCATGTGACCTTGAACAGATAAATTAATCTCTCTGAACTTCAGTTTCTTCATTTGAAACATAGGACTAATGATACTTATTTAGGAGAGTGGCTGTGGGAAATAATATATTTAATGTATGTGAAAGCACCTGCTGCCAGTGCCTGTCATACAGTAGATACTTGGTAAATGGTAACTTAATTTCTTTATGGTATGAAAGAGAATAAGTTTCTTCTACAAAGTCACCATAGGGTGATCATTCACATCCAAATCATAAAACTGTATTCATGTCTTACTTTATTTGGACATAGAGGTCTTATTCGGGTTTTTCTAATTTCAGTTTATACAGTATTTTTTTAAATTGAAGTAAAGATGATTTAGAGTGTTATATTAGTTTCTGGTATATTGCAAAAGTGATTCAATATACACACATATATATACAAATATATACATATATGTATATTCTTTTTCAGATTCTTTTCCACTATAATTTATTACAAGTATTGAATGTAGTTCCCTATGCTATGCAGTAGGACTTTATTGTTTATCTATATAGTAGCTTGTATTTGTTAATCACAAGCTCCTAATTTATCCCTTGGGTTCAATCCCTGGGTTGGGAAGATCCCCTGGAGAAGGAAATGGCAATCCACTCCAGGACTATTGCCTGGAGAATGCCATGAACACAGGAGCCTGGTAGGCTACAGTCCATGGGGTTGCAAAGAGTCAGACACGACTGAGCGCCTTCACTTCACTTCACTTCCACTTCTCCACTTTGGTAAGCATAAGTTTGTTTTCTATGTCTGTGAATCTGTTTCTTCTTTGTAGATATGTTCATTTGTATCATTTTTTAAGATTCCACATATAAATAATATCATATTTTTGTCTTTGACAACATCATTTAGTAAGATAATTTCCATCTATGTTGCTGCAAATGGCATTATTTTGTTCTTTTTATGGCTGAGTAATATTCCATTATATATATCTGTATGTATGTGTGTATATATATATATACATGTATACATATATATGATGTGGTGTGTCTATATGTATATATACATATAAACATGCCACAAATTTTTTTATCCATTCCTCTATCAATGGACATTTAAGTTGCTTCCATGCATGGGCTATTGTAAACAGTCCTGCTTTAAACACTGGAGTTCATGTATCTTTTCAAATTTGAGTTTCTTCTGAATATATGCCCACGAGTGAGATTGATAGGTCACATGGTAACTCTATTTTTAGTTTTTAAAGGAAGCTCCATACTGTTTTCCATAGTGACTGCATCAATTTACCTTCCCTCCAACAGTTCCTACACTGTTTATTATGGAACCATGGTAGTAGCATCTGAAAGGCGCCTTAGGAAACCATTGGTATCCTCATCTTTTAGTGAAAATAGTAACGAGGTCCTCATCCTGAATAATGCACAACATATGCAAACATATATATTAAAGAACACTCCTAGACTGTTATCTTTTTGCCAGGCTTTGCACTAGGTCCTGGAGATATTAACGATTAAGCATAATCCACCAGGGACGGCAGAGCCTGGTGGGCTGCCATCTACAGGGTCGCACAGAGTCGGACACGACTGACGCAACTTAGCAGCAGCAGCAGCAGCAGACCTTCAAGAGGTTCATAATCAAATGGGTATGACAGGTATGTTTGGAAGCAACTGTATTACACAATATCAAACAAGTGTTACTTAAATACATTTTGTGGGAACAGAGGAGGTGAGGTGAGGTGAAGTCGCTCAGTTGTGTCCGACTCTTTGCGACCCCGTGGACTGTTAACCTACTAGTCTTCTCCGTCCATGGGATTCTCCAGGCAAGAATACTGGAGTGGATTGCCATTTCCTTCTCCAGGGGATCTTCCCAACCCAGGGATCGAACCCAGGTCTCCCGCATTGCGGGCAGATGCTTTAACCTCTGAGCCACCAGGGAACAGAGGAAAGGGCAGTAAATTCTGCTTGTGGACTGGCCACAGCCATCGGGCCTCTTATGTGTATCTGAGTCAAGTCCCATGCTTACATCTCTAAACTCACTTGCTTCATAACAACTTAAATATGGTGTTTTGTAACTGCTGAACACATTATGATCTGGAGTGCATTTTCCTTGGATAAGTTGACAAGTCTTTCCTGACTGTTCAGGCTGTGCTAGAGGGCTTGGAGGAAAGAGAAACAGATTATTTGATCCTTGCCCTCAAGTGCCTACAGGCCAGAAAATTAAAAGTAAAAAGAACCCCAAGATGGCAATTAGGGCACCATAAGCTACTATTCACTGTGAAGATGCCTCAGAGTGTGTACAGAGAATAGAGGTCAGGGTGAGTTGGAATACTTAGATAAAAGCAGAAATCATTGTCCTTGCAGATTCAAACATCAGTTTAGGCTTCTAGAAACTACCTACAGATGTTTAGAGAGCCATTCGAATATTCTCTACTGCCTAATAACTCAAAAGAGAAAAATAAGTTTTGTGTATCAGAATCTCTCTCAATGCTTGTTAATTTAAATGTATAGCACATTGCTTTAGGAGTACTTTGTTTAAATTCTGTTAAAAACCTTAGCTGGAATATTCTTACCTGGCCAAAAGATAAATGGGTTAAGCATATATTAGCAAATATAAGAGACAGACCTACAGGCTCTCAGAGCTGTATACATTTCAGAATAAGGGCAACCCGACATAAGAAAAAAGCAGGGATGCGATGAAACGCTTTCAAACCCTGCTTTTTGTCAGATGAGCGTTTGAAAAGGGTTTTTTTGAATTTTTGAGGTACACATGCATCCTTTTGTCAGTGAAATGCCACAGGAAGATGTGTTTGGAAAGAAGCTGACAGGGAGTGAGAAATGAGGAGAGCTGTCAAAAGGCATTAATGAGTTGGAAGAAGGTCAACAACCCATTTTGAGCTCATTAAATCTATTATCTGAATTAAGAGTGGCCCCAGGTGGAACTTGTGCTGACATACCCAGGACTTCCTCTCTATCTCAGAGCAATGTAAAAAGAGGAAAGTATTTAAATATGATGGTGCTTTCCAGGATACTCTTTATTTGTAAGTATGATGAATGGTAATTTCTGACTCCTTGGTTTGAGGAGAAGATTTTAAATACAAACATGGTCAATGGCAACTGTGCTTAAGAGATGAGAATTTTTATTAGGAATTGAAGTGAAAACATACAAAAATCGACAAGTTCTCTACACTATTCATTTAAAATCCATTGAAATATTCATTTTCTACCTGTCCTTAAAATCACTCCTATTTTCTAAGCCACGCATTTCTTAAAGTTCACTATACATTGGAAACACTTTGAGAAATTGTATAGAATTCAATCTCTTGCCCCACCTCTCACCAAAGATCCTCATTTGTTAAGTCTGAGGTTTGGCCTGGGCATCTGCAGGACTACTGACAAGAAAACATAAAGTAATAATAAGAAGGAAACAGCTTTTCAGTTCATCTTAGAAACTGTCTTTATATTTATCTTTAATTGTTTTTAATGAAATTGAGTTGAAGAGCAGGACTGTCTTGTACTTTAGAAGGCTTTCTTTCCTTAGTAAGTGTTGACATGGCCTTTTTCAAAATATTTTAATTTTCTAAGTTAAGACTGGACTTTGTGGCAGACGAACACTTACTGCTTTATCTTAAGAAAAAGAAACGACTTATTGTCATGTCACACATGATGACATATTTAAACATTACCTTCTAATGAACATCCTCTCTTTAAGATGATGATTTTTATTCCAATTCAGAGCAAGCATTATCTGTTTTACACTGACAACTCTAGTTTACAAGTAAAAACAGAACTGTAGAGAAACCTAGCCTGAAATCACACAGTAACCACAAGCAGAAAAGGAGAGACTCTGTATTTTCTGAATCCCAAGGCAATAGTCAGGTAGTACTTCTATAAGCTAGAAAATATGGATAGAAGTCCAGGAATTGACATTAGCACCATAGATACTATTAATAAAAAGTTTCCCTGCCCCACCTGGTCAACCCATATCTCATTTCCCCTACTACATCTCATCTACTTTCAACTTGAAGTTCTTTTTTCAGTTTTTGAGAATTATTGTGTTATTTGAAACCCTTGGAAAGTCAGAAAATTCTCTTGATGACATAAAGTTGTGCTGCTCACCAGTTGAAACCAGATCTATCCCTGAACACTGATGAAAACAGTTTTATCACATCATTTTGTGGCTAGGGCATGAATAGACCCATAGGTATATGCTGAGCACACATCCCAGAATCCCATTCCATAATTAAGGAAGTTAGTAGGCTTCACAGAGTCAGCCAGCTAACATATGGCAGGCTCAGGAATAGCACCTCAGTTGCTGAAATCATTGAATTCCGAATCTCTGTGAAAGTTTACTTTCTCTGTTCAGGCAAGAGTGTGTTGGCAGAATCTCTCTATTTTGCAAGAGCTTGTCCATCTGAGGGTGGAAGTGGTACAGCGGGGTTTACAGGAACATTTCCTGGTGCCAACTGTGCCTTTTGCTTCTTTTGCAAATAGGCTTGCAGGCCTTCCTGAGGGAGCTGCTTTGATGCCATGGTGCATTGGTCTTGCTGCCCATTTCAAAAGTGAAGACTCTGCTTGCTTACTCTAGCTCAACAAAGATTAGTCTACCAAACACAAGGAAATCAGGACTTGCCAATAATTATACCTGAAGGGTCTGAGTTATTAGCCACAACCTGGTGGCTCAGACGGTAAAGCGTCTGCCTAGAATGCGGGAGACCTGGGTTCAGTCCCTGGGTTGGGAAGACCCCCTGGAGAAGGAAATGGCAACCCACTCTGGTACTCTTGCCTGGAAAATTCAGTCCATGGGGTCCCAAAGAGGTGGACACGGCTGAGCCACTTCACTTTCTACCATCTTTTCCTTTGTAACAATTTGCTATCTGCTGTATACGTGGTCTAGATACCCAAGAAACAGAGGACTCTTATACCTTTGGCATGGCTGTTATTAAAAGATAATTTTATTCAGAAATGTAAAATCATGACACCTATACAGCTGTAAAACTGAGCAAATGTTCAAGGTTTTCCCTAACTCATTACTGAGGAAACCGTTGAGGTGTTATAAAACCAGTTTCAGGGGGAATTCAAGAAAAAAAAAAAGCACACTGTAGTTCAGAAATACTGAAATAGATGTGTAAATGCAGGCTAACTGGCCTCTTTTAAAGTGTTTGGTGGGCTGTGGCTGATTCATGTCGACGTATGGCAAAACCAATACAGTACTGTAAAATAGAATAAAGTATTAAAAAATTAAAAAAAAATAAAGTGTTTGGTGGGGAAGGGGGGCATTAGGCATCCAGTGGATAGAATTTGTGTCTATGGACAACAATTATTTTGCACTGCTATCAGTTTTCTACAGTTTACAGAGCTGTAAAATTGCTCAGACAAAGGGAAAAATTATAATCAGATATACTGGGAGGGTGTGATCTAAACAATGCATAGGTTTCCATTCAAAGGTTTGTTGTTGTTATTTCCTGCACTGTGTTGGGGGAAATGGCCCAGACTTTGGTAAAGACTAACCAGTGAGCTAAAAGCCATATAGGCTTCCAGCTGCCAGGTCTTGATCCTGAACTGGCCAATTTATAAAAACATTTCTCAAAACTTGTTTTAGGATGTCTTCTGCGTGTCACTGAGTTCTTTTTTACCCCCTCTGTTCCTTTAAAGTGGGACAATTTGTTCACAGGACAATTGCAGTGTCCGGGCAAGGAAGCAAAAGACCTGATTAGCCTCTTCACAGAAAAAGTCATAGGCTAAAAAGTCACACTTTCTCATTCAATTTCCACTCCAGATACCCTTTCCCCAAAGAAAAAGAATACTCCAAGGTGCTACTCTGTTCCACATCATAAAGCCCAGTTTGTCACAGCAGTTTGCTTTTCTGAACTGGTAACTTGCTTTGTCTTCCATTTGACAGATTCTCTTTTTCTTTTCTGTATATTTCATTCACTTAGATTATATGCAGGCAGGCTTGATACATACACACATTATATGCACACCCTTTAAGAATTAAATCTTCAAGTTTACCCCCAGATTATATTATCATCTATTTGATTATTCATGTTAAAGAAGAGGAGCAGAGGCATGGCTAATTCAAAATGCTATGTAACACCCAAATCATGATGTTGCTTTGAAGTATGAAGTGAAGTGAAGTCAGTGAAGTGAAGTCGCTCAGTCGTATCCAACTCTTTGCGACCTCATGGACTGTAGCCCACTGGGCCCCTCCGTCCATGGGATTTTCCAGGCAAGAATACTGGAGTGGGTTGTCATTTCCTTCTCCAGGGGAACTTCCCAACCGAGGGATCAAACCCGTGTCTCTCATATTGTAGGCGGATGCTTTACCGTCTGATCCATGAGGGAAGCTTTGAAGTATATTTTTCTTCTAATGTCTGAAATAACTTATGGATGTAGGCATTATAGAGAAAATGTAGTGGAAAGAAATGCCTAAAAACTCAAAGTATGCTCCTATCTCAACTAAGTTTGTGACCAAGTGAATTCAGTTTATCTTTCAGCCTGACTTTCCAACTCTACAAAATTAAAGTTTTGAACAAAGTGATTTCTAAAGCCCCTTTAACTCTGACAATTTCAGGATATTCTAGGGATTGGTTTTAAATCAACAGAAACCAAAAAAAAAAAAAAAAAATTGAACAAAAGAGGTATGGCCCTAACAGAAGCAGAAGTTATTAAGAAGAGGTGGCAAGAATCTACAGAACTATACAAAAAAGATCTTCACGACCCAGATAATCATGATGGTGTGATCACCAACCTAGAACCAGATATTCTGGAATGTAAAGTCAAGTGGGCCTGAGGAAGCATCACTACAAACAAAATGAGTGGAGGTGATGGAATTCCAGTTGAACTATTTCAAATCCTAAAAGATGATGCTGTGAAAGTGCTGCACTCAATATGCCAACAAATTTGGAAAACTCAGCAGTGGCCTCGGACCTGGAAAAGGTCAGGTTTCATTACAATCCCTAAGAAAAGCAAAGCCAAAGAATGCTCAAATTATTGCACAATTACACTCATCTCACACACTAGTAAAGTAACGATCAAAATTCTCCAAGCCAGGCTTCAGCGATTTTAGAAAAGGCAGAGGAACCAGAGATCAAATTGCCAACATCCATTGGATCATTGAAAAAGCAAGTAGAAAAACATCTATTTCTGCTTTATTGTCTATGCCAAAGCCTTTGACTGTGTGGATCACACCAAACTGTGGAAAATCCTGAAAGAGATGGGAATACCAGACCACCTGACCTGCCTCTTGAGAAATCTGTATGCAGGTCAGGAAGCAACAGTTAGAACTGGACATGGAACAACAGACTGGTTCCAAATAGGAAAAGGAGTACGTCTAGGCTGTATATTGTCACCCTGCTTATTTAATTTCTATGCAGAGTACATCCTGAGAAACGCTGGCTGGATGAAGCACAAGCTGGAATCAAGATTGCCAGGAAACATAACCTCAGATATGCAGGTGACACCACCCTTATGGCAGAAAGTGAAGAGGAACTAAAGAGCCTGTTGATGAAAGTGAAAGAGGAGAGCAAAAAAGTTGGCTTTAAGCTCAACATTCAGAAAACTAAGATCATGGCATCTGGTCCCATCACCTCATGGCAAATACATGGAAAAACAGTGGAAACAGTAGCAGACTTTATTTGGGGGGCTCCAAAATCCCTGCAGATGTTGACTGCAGCCATGAAA
>SJYW01025412.1:141313-186380 GCA_006410735.1 Raphicerus campestris
AAAAAAAAAAAATCATCTCACCTCTCTCATCCATTCTCGAATCGTTTTGCCAGCTTCTTGGTGCCACACATTGTGAACAGAGTCTGTCAACGCCACAGCAGTCACCTTACTTTTCACATCTGCTTCTCGCTGAATCATCTGTTTTTAAAAAGGAAAATAAAATATTGGCCATAATTGTTTTCCCTACTGGGTACAAACTTAGTCATAGGTAATAGTAATATTAAAAATGAAAAAGCAATATGCATTTCTTGCTCAAAGCTATTCTTTTCTATGCTGAACACATGCCCTATTCTTGTTCAGAGATGTGAAAAGATGTAATATATATATTTTTAAAAGATAATACCACTTAAGACTTAGAACTATGCAGCTCTATTATTTTCCATGTGGTTTGACAATTCAAGGATTAAAGGGATCACAGGGGAAACAGGAGGAATCCCCGAGGGCTTCTATTTCAAGTTTCTTCTACCACTTCCCATTTCAGTGCTTCAGGGAAGTCAGTACCAGGGGTTCACTCTTAGCAACTCAGGACTAACTTCTGCTAATTTTCAGTAGATGGTGCATTAGTAAAGAAAGATACCTTGCTTTGATTTCCCCATTTTACCTAGCCAGCTCTTCACCATGGCCTCATAATTCCTTGGTGTTTTAAATGCCCACAAAGATCTTTCTCTTCGTATTATCAACGTCATTTTGTTTTCTAATGTGTTTCTTGATGCAGAAAAAATGATTATACTTTAACTTCTTTTTATAGAATGTTGTTTCTATAAAATTAAATGGTTCTAAAGCTTTAAAAAGAGCCAGTTGGTTTGAAGAAATTATCAGAGGTCTGCAAGATAAAAAAAACCTAGAAATATATAATAATAGTTCTAGATTAAAAGAATAAAAAACACTCTAACTCAGCTAACACTAGTAACTCTAATTTGACACAACAAACATAAGAAAGCTTAATAAAAAATTAGTTAAAATACAATATCTAAGGGCCTCAAATTTCATAGCCATGCTCTCACTCTTTCTTTGCATCAAATGTCTTTTCTCCCTCTAAAAAGGAGCAATTTCTCTATCATGTGCTCTTAATTTATTGTCTATAAAAATAAATTACTGCATTAAAAAAGGAAGAATTCTGAACGGTGATGAAAGCTCACACAGAAAACAGTGCAAGCCATGCTTCTAATACCAAATGATGCCTGTTGGCATTTTGAATTAAAAATCTTTCTCTCTCTCTCTTAAATTCCTTTAAATTCCACATATGCAGATCCCCTTTCACTGAACAGGACATGATGGGAATCTAATTCACTGTTAATGCTGCCTCAGCAGCATTTCTGCACCTGAAATCTTTGTGTCTTGTGGTTTCTGCTTACGTAATGTGCAAATCTTAAAATCGATGCTGGTTATCAACATGATAATATTACTGCAACGTTCACCCGGCAATACCAAGAATATTTTAAAAAGCATAAAATAATACTCCAATTCTCAGAATAAGATTCTCAGAATGGCACTAGAATACAGAAATTTAAACCAATATCAGCTAATAAAACCCCCAGTTTGACAACAGTGAATCCACCTGGCTCATGAAGAACTTATATGTCCTTATTCTCATTTTCCAAACAGGAACATTTTTAGACACGGAGAACGATTGTTGCTGAAATTACCAAATAAGAACACTGTGGTCTCCTGGTATTCTAAGAATATGTCTGCATTCAAAAATATTTGTGCTCAATTTTCTTTTGGTTGTTGTTAACACATGCTGACTTAAATTAAAGGTAGTAGTGACTGAAGACACTATATCTCAAGGGCCACTTGTGAAATGATATACAGTTAAGAGTTGAAAAGGCTGAGGATTTAGTGCAAAAGTAGAAGATCTGGGGATTAAAGTTTTACAAACCTGGAAAAATATACAGTTGATAGATTAACTACTGGGGGCGGGTGGGGGTGGGGGTGGGGCTTTGGTCTGTTTGTTCATCTGATTGACATTTCACACAAAGGGAGGTGATGATGTATAACTTGTCTTCACATCACATCAAATCACATTATAATCCAGCATGATGATCCTCCCTTACGCTGTTTTAGTTCTTTACAGTTTAAAAAGCACTTTCATATTATATTACTAGAGGAAGGGAATGGTCAGATTCCAGAGGCTCTGAATCAAGTGCTGTTTACAAATGAACTCAGTCACAAAAATTTTCAAATATTTGACTGTAAAGGATTAGGAGAGCTGTAAATCGGGGAAAATCTTGACAGTTTCATTTTCCTGATGATTCTCCTCTGTGCTGGCCTTGCTGCAGTGGGCAGTGCTGACCTACTTGCAGCTGCCATTTCGGTCCAAAGTCTCTGCATCTTGCATTTGTTGGGGGAGTTTCTAGCCCCCATTCGCTCCCTTATTGGGAATGAGCACTGATGGAAAATGCTGGAGAATGGCAGTGCTGGCTAGGGGGAGACTGAACACAGGAACCAAGACTGTGTAAGAGACAGACCTTAAAAGCAACATAGCTCAAGCAAGGAAAGGGTGGAGGCATAGACGGGAAGGAAGACTTCTTTAACAGTCCCTAATAGAAGACTGTGATGGTGTGGAAAACTCAGAAATCTGAAAGGAAAGAAGCCAAGTGACCAAAGCCCTACTCTATGTCAATTTAAGGTGAAGATGTGCTTTTTATTAGGATCCAGGGATAAGGACATGTTTGAAATTCTCTGCAAAATTCTATCTGTATGTGACATGAATATTTTTCTGGGAGAGGATGCTCAGCTTTCATTAGATGCTCAAAGGGATCTTAATTTCTAAAAATGGTAAGAGCTCATGAGCCCAATACCAATATTTGAAAGAAGAAAGATGCCATTACTTTTTGTTGTTGTTGTTATAATGTCTTAAGTATGGCAGTATAGTTCAACAGTATGTGAACCATGAACTTCCAGATGTTCAAGCTGGATTTAGAAAAGGCAGAGGAACCAGAGATCAAAATGCCAACATCGGCTGGATCGTCAAAAAAGCAAGAGAGTTCCAGAAAATCATCTACTTCTATTTTATTGACTATGCCAAAGCCTTTGTGTGGATCACAACAAACTCTGGAAAATTCTTTAAGAGATGGGAATACCAGACCACCTGACTCGCCTCTTGGGAAATCTGTATGCAGGTCAGGAAGCAACAGTGAGAACTGGACATGGAACAACAGACTGGTTCCAAATCAAGGTGGTATATTGTCACCCTGCTTATTTAACTTCTATGCAGAGTGCATCGTGAGAAACGCTGGGCTGGATGAAGCACAAGCTGGAATCAAGATTGCCAGGAAACATAACCTCAGATATGCAGGTGACACCACCCTTATGGCAGAAAGTGAAGAGGAACTAAAGAGCCTGTTGATGAAAGTGAAAGAGGAGAGCAAAAAAGTTGGCTTTAAGCTCAACATTCAGAAAACTAAGATCATGGCATCTGGTCCCATCACCTCATGGCAAATACATGGAAAAACAGTGGAAACAGTAGCAGACTTTATTTGGGGGGCTCCAAAATCCCTGCAGATGTTGACTGCAGCCATGAAATTAAAAGACGCTTGCTCCTTGGAAGGAAAGTTATGACCAACGTAGACAGCATATTAAAAAGCAGAGATATTACTTTGCCAACAAAGGTCCATCTAATCAAAGCTACGGTTTTTCCAGTAGTCATGTGTGGATGTGAGAGTTGGACTGTGAAGAAGGCTGAGCACCGAAGAATTGATGCTTTTGAACTGTGGTGTTGGAGAAGACTCTTGAGAGTCCCTCGGACTGCAAGGAGATCCAACCAGTCCATCCTAAAGGAGATCAGCCCTGGGTGTACACTGGAAGGACTGATGTTGAAGCTGAAACTCCCAATACTTCGGCCACCTGATATGAAGAGCTGACTCATTTGAAAAGACCCTGATGCTGGGAAAGATTGAAGGCGGGAGGAGAAGGGGACGACAGAGGATGGGATGGTTGGATGGCATCACCGACTCAGTGGACAGCAGTTTGAGTAAGCTCCGGGAGTTGGTGATGGACAGGGAGGCCTGGCTTGCTGCAGTCCCTGGGGTGGCAAAGAGGCAGGCACAACGGAGTGACTGAACTGAACTGCCCTGAACTGAAAGCAAAAAAGCAATCCAAACTCTAACTCAAGGGGGCGCTAGAAAGCTATTCAATTTCTCCTGTTTACCCTCGGTTTAGCTCTCCCCTGTGACTATCCTGTTGATTGTAGAGCTCTGTCATTTTCAAGTATTCACTCACCCCTTCATTAAGTATTATGAATGGCCACCATTTATTGCGTACTTAGTGCAGACACGCTTCATGAATTACTTCAATTGTCACAACAATCCCATGACATAGGTACCATTGTTCCATTTTATAGATGCAGAAATGAGGCTCTGATAAAGCACATAACTTATTCAAGCCTCATAGCTGGTAAATATCAGTGCTGAGATGAAAATTAGGATTGTCTAGCTTCAAATTCAGGGGTCTTTTTTCTAAACTGTACTGCTTCTCCGTGTATTTATCAAATGAGTTATGTGTCAAAACTGTGACAGGCATTATGGAGAACAAAAATTGTACAAAATTCAACAGCTGCCCTTAACAGTTTTAATGAAAGTGGAAAATTGATTATGCATTTGGATTTCAGGGAAAAGAAAGAAAACTATCTAGAAAGGGTTAGTGAATTAAATGTCAATAAATTTAAAAAATGAAATATTAGAAAAGTAAATCATCTGAAATGGAAAATAGAGGTATTAAGTATGAAATTTCTTATGACCCCATTTATTTATCCCTGTCCAAGTCAAAAGTCCCAGCTCTACTATAAATTGCTATGTGAATATGGGCAGATCCCAGTTCCTCTCTGGAACTTAATTTCTTCACTTCTTAAGTCATGAGGATACCTAAATGATCCCTAGTTCCCTCTGGCTGAGATTCCATGATTATATGATAACATGAAACTCTTTTGCCTGTATCACCTGACTGAAGAGGATTTCACACGGGGATCTGATCCAGTTATGGGGTGAGAATTCTTGAAAGGAAGTGTGTGTCTCCAGAAAAGCAGCCCAGAGAACTAATATAGCCTTTTTGTACAAAACCTAAATTTTTCCCCCCTAAGGAGCAGAGTCGGACACGACTGAAGTGACTTAGCAGCAGCAGCAGCAGAAAGGAGGGGGAAAGTGGTACGGTCCATAACTATGTTTTGACTGTGTCTGTAGCATCTTTTAAAATAGAACACATTTGTGTCTGAGGGAAAATGTTCGGGCAGAAAAGAAGTGCCAGAGAGGTAAAGACAAATTTAGTCAGGGCTTCTGCTGCATCTGGTGAAATGTATAGTCCAGCCAAAAGGTTAAAGCTGAATAGCCCTAGTTGCTGAGAATTCAGATTAGGCATATCCAACAGCCATAAATGCCTCAACTATCCATCACCCCGTCTGGTCCTTCACAGCAAATGGAGAGGGATGGTGAGAGCATTCTGCCCTAACACAGTCTCTCCTTTCCTCAGAAAACAGCCCTCCTTTCTCCAGCATCCAGAATCCAATTTCAGGAATGAATAAACAAACAAACTCAGGCCTGCTTCTCCAGGGGGCAATACAATAGCCCAGTCATTTATTGACTGGAAATTTAGCCTCCCTAAAAGAGACAAGATGGTCTGGCAGCATTCAAGCCTCAGTGTCTTATGCAATGAGAAGGCGAGATTCATTCTCAGTGCAGGATTAGAAACTTTCGACACGTTGACCTTGTGATAGACAGCTGAAGGGAATTCAAGCATGTCAGAGGCCCATGTCCTTTTTCCTTCCTACAGCCTCCTTCAGTACCAAACCACAGCTAACCCAACAGTGGATCTGGACTTTGACTTAAGGAATCCCAGCACTTTTAAAGCTGGTGTGGATATTAACTGAAGAGGGAAGGCACCCTAGACTTTAGGTTCCCCAGGTTGTCCTCTCTCTTTCTAACCATTGCTCCCTCTTCACCCCCTATCTTTTATATCTTTTTCTTCTCCAGTCTCACAAATCTTTCCTTTGTCTTCTCATACTCTCACAGGTCCTCTTTTATTCCTCTCCCTTTCTCTTTTCTGCCTGTGCCTAGAGCCTGTCTGAACTCGGTGCCTTAACTCTGCTGACAGCCTCATGGAACTAAAGAAGTCACTGGCCCCTGACCTTCAGGATTTTCAGGTGTGGTCTTCATAAACTTCCTGAGATTAAAGTGAAAGTCACTCAGTCATGTCCAACTCTTTGTGACCCCATGGACTCTACAGTCCATGGAATTCTCCAGGCCAGAATCCTGGAGTGGGTGGCCTTTCCCTTCTCCAGGGGATCTTCCCAACCCAGGGATCAAACCCAGGTCTCTTGCATTGCAGGCAGATTCTTTACTGGCTAAAGGCCCTGCCATGTACTTTTTCATTCCCTAACACATCTAGGGCTGGATGCTGAAGAAATGGTCAATAAATCCTTTTTAGTTAAATGTAATGGGTGAATCATCCCTCTAGGGTTCCATATATTTCTGGTAATAAGATATTTTGGCTTTTGAAAGCTGACAGAAATTGACATTGACATGAAGGCTTGGAATTTGGCCTGCTATAGAGACCATAGATTTTTAATATTCCTATTCCATCAATATTGAATAAGATTTGTTAACAGCCCCAAAAGGAACATCAAAGTGGTCGGTCGTTTTTTTATTGAAAGTAGTGGAGGAAGCAGTTGGAGTAACTTCTTTATATCACTTCTTGGCAACAGTCATGCTTCAGTTTTGCCCCTGAACAGACATCTCACTTTTTAGGAAATGATTCCAAATCATGCAAGATGTTAGCTCAGTTATATTTCTGTTGAAATAGATGGTTTAATACTTGAGTTCTAATAGGCTGTGGGCTCTTCCACCCTTCCATTTATAATATGCCTTACTGAGGACATAAAGCTTGTGTGAAAACTTGTCGTTATTGAGGAAATACTTCCAAAATACAACAAATCAAAAGGGTTAACATTCTCAGTTAGGAAAGCCACAGTCCCAGACAGATATACTCACACATGCTAGTTCTGCCTGAGAGGAGTTTCAGCCACACCCAGTTGTGCAAGTTTTATACAAAACTAAGTTTCTCTTCCTTGCTGCTTTGAGGAAAGGAATTTGGCACAGGACTTTCTCTTAGTGTTCAAGTGTGAAGGTGCATCATCAACACACTCATTCATTTCATTCTCTTCCCCTCAAAATTTCTCTCACCTCTCAGAGAGAAAAAAGAAATATGGGCTACAGGCCAAGCATGAAAATAGATGAAGTGGACTCCAGCTTACAATGCTATTTTTCTACCACCATTTTTTAAAAATATTTCATTCCTTGCTAAAGATTTTTTCTTCATTGTCATGTAGTCGTTTAGACCAAGAGACTTTGTAGATAAAGGGGACAACCAAAAACTAAATCAGCTAGATTTCATGCAGCATGTTACGGACCTAAGAGAGAACTAATGTATTTATGCATTCATAACTCCTCATTTATGGTATTTTTCAATAATTATTCTTCGCTTTATTTTTTCCCAGAGATATATGACAAACACAAAGTGACCCCTAGGTATTATCTTACAGGGGCTTCCCTGGTGGCTCAGATGGTAAAGAATCTGCCTATAATGCAGCAGACCCAGGTTCAGTCCCTAAGTCAGGAAAATCCTGTGGAGAAGGGCATGGCAACCCACTCCGGTATCTTGCCTGGAGAATCCCACGGACAGAGGAGCCTGGCAGGCTACAGTCCATGGAAGCACAAAGAGTCAGACACGACTGAGTGACTAACACACACAGTTATTATCTTCGTTGGGCTTATCTGATTCCATACTAATTTCTTCTTTGTTTATTGATCTTCAGAGAATATGAACACAGGAGCAACTGCTTACCTTGAGTCTTGAAATTTTCACATGAGAGGGAAAATCTAATAATTTTGTTACTGAGCCAGCAACACGGTGACAGATAGTTTGTAGGGAACTTCTAAGTAGTCAGAGCAGATGACCTATGTAATGCGGACTCAAAAGCCCTCGGAAAGCTTTTCTATACCTTCAGAGTTTCTACCACCACCTCTACCTGTTGAGTGATGTTTAAAATCAAAGTGACACCTTTCATTGTTTTTCCCTTTTCTAAAACCTTGACGGCAGGCGTTTTATTTATTTTTATTTACTGATTTTTTTTTTAATTAGAGGATATTGCTTTACAATGCTGTGTTGGTTTCTGCTTTACAAAGCGAATGAGCCGTAATATATACATATATCCCCTCTTGAGCCTCCCTTCCTGCTCCCATCCTGCCCATCTAGGCCATCACAGAGCATGGAGCTGAGCTCCCCGTTATGCAGCAACTTCCCACTAGCCATCTATTTTACATACGGCAGTGTATACTTTTCAGTGCTACCCTCTCAGTTCTTCCTACCCTCTTCTTCTCCTGCTGTGTCCACAAGTCCATTCTCTATATCCGTCTCCATTCTTGCCCTGCAAGTAGGTTCTTCAGTACCATTTTTCTAGATTCCATATATATGTGTTAGTATTTGTTTTTCTCTTTCTGACTTACTTCATTCTGTATTAAAGTAACATCTTTTAGACTTAAAGTTTTTATTTCTGTTTAAAATGTCATGCGTTCATACATATACACATGCAATGAGACTCCCTAAGCTGTTTTCAGAAGTTTATGCTGCTGCTGCTGCTGCTAAGTCACATCAGAAGTGCAAATGACAGATGGAAACTTGATTTTGAATTTGAGGTTAGGGAGAAACATTTGGTGTCTGGCACATGAAAAAGGCCACAGAAAGGGTTAAATACAGGAACCAGGGTAGTACAAGAACAACAATGACTTTGTTTCATGATTTTGCCTATATATGACTCTAATAATGTTCCCAGTTAGGGTAGTTTTTGCTCTTTCCTTTTCTTCATCTTTTAGGGTTTGTGTGACAGCTCAGAAAAGAAACTACAGAGCAAAACTAAGCTCTTAGAATTAAGAGTGTTTTCTGCCTTTCTTACATGCTTTTTGGTGCCTCAGGGTATATATACCAAAATAAATCAATGAATAATATTGGCTGGCTTTCCTAGTTCAAAAAGAAAACATAACTGATAGTGTCTGAAAGATATATAAAAAAGAAAAATAATCTTTCCCCTCCTTATAATCAGAGGCTATTGTTTTCCCCATTAACTCCACAGCTAAGTCCCCTGACCACTTACCCCCAGTCACCACAATCCCTGAGTAAACAGTTTGCCTGAGAGACCAAACAAAGAAAGTAAGACTCTGTTCAAAGATACAAGAAAAATATTACTATGAAATGTCTTACATTTTTACCCTAACCACTATTGCTTCCTTTGAAACTGAACAAAAGAGGAGGGGACAAAGAAAAATGCCAAATGGGGCCAGTAGGAAATAGAATTCAATTCAATTCAACAAAAAATACTGACCCCCTACACACTCAGATAAGGAAGACGTTGTTCTTGTCCTTAGAATATAATAGTTGGAGGGGGTTAATGACAGGTGTCAATCATGTAGATAAATAGCCCTAATAAAAGAACTAGAAAATTTCAATAGAAGAGACAGAGTTCAATTGCTCTGGAGTTTCCAGGGAATTTATGGTAATATCAGTAGTAGTAGGAGAAGAAGAAGAACAAGAAGAAACAACAGTAACTACTAGCATCTATTGAGGTTATTACATGTGAGATGAAATACAAAGCACTTTTATATAATTTTTCTCATTTACTTTAATCCTCATGTCAACTTGATCAATTAGGGATCGTGATTATCCTCATATTCTAAGTGAACAAACTGAAAGTGGGTGATTTAGAACTTTCCCACTGTCACACAACTAAAAAATGGTAGAAAAATAATTCTTTCAGAACTCATCTTGATAGGAAGCATTTCACAGAAGAGACAATATTTAAGAGGGTCTTTGAGGAATGGGTTGGACTTTAAAAACAAGTCAATACAGGAAAAATTTCAGAGGCTGACATATTGAGGTTGTAATGGTACTCTTTAGCTGCAGCAAAGCCAAATCTGTGATGCTAGTGATGAAAACAGCCAAGTGAGGAATAAGCCAGTTTAGAAGGAAAGATGATGATGAGTGTGGCTGTGGACTTGTAATAACTTCACTCCTGAATCCAAGACCCATATTTCCAACTTAGATTAGGGAGAGATTGAGAAAGAAAAAAAAGAGTAAATTAAGAGCAGAATCTTAGGACACAATCACACTGATGGAGTAGGAAGAGGAAGAGACATGAGGAACATGGATGGAAACAAAGCAATTAGACTGGTAAAAGGAAATCCTAAGGTTTAAAACATGGTAGATGCCATGGAAGGGCAGGGTTCCAGAAGAAGCTGCTTAGATCCTATTGTCAAATACCATGAAAAATTGAAGAGAAACAAAACTTATAGCGAGCTAAATTGCTACCACTTTTGATCACTTCTTATGTTCCAGTTACTGTGCTGAGGCTGGAGCTCCAATACTCTGGCCACTTGAAGCTGCTGCTGCTGCTGCTAAGCTGCTTCAGTCGTGTCCAACTCTGTGCGACCCCATAGACAGCAGCCCACCAGGCTCCCCCGTCCCTGGGATTCTCCAGGCAAGAACACTGGAGTGGGTTGCCATTTCCTTCTCCAATGCATGAAAGTGAAAAGTGAAAGTAAAGTTGCTCAGTTGTGTCTGACTCTCCTCAGCCCCATGGACTGCAGCCCACCAGACTCCTCCATCCATGGGATTTTCCAGGCAAGAGTACTGGAGTGGGGTGCCATTGCCTTCTCCGCACTTGAAGCTAAGAGCCAACTAATTGGAAAAGACTGTGATCCTGGGAAAGATTGAAGGCAGGAGGACACAAGAGTGACAGATGATGAGATGCTTGGATGACATCATCAACTCAATGAACATGAGCTTGGGCAAACTGCGGGAGATAGTGAAGGACAGGGAAGCCTGGCACACTGAAGTCCATGGGGTTCACAAAGAGTCAGACATGACTGAGCAACTGAACAACAATTGTACTAAGTAAGCACTTTACAGTAATTGTCCTATTGAATCCTGAGAACCACTTGTGAGTCCAGTTCATTTCAGATCAGTCACTCAGTTGTGTCGGACTCTTTGTTACCCCATAGACTGCAGAATGCCAGGCCTCCTTGTCAATCACCAACTCCCAGAGTTTACTCAAACTTACGTCCACTGAGTCGGTGACGACATCCAACCATCTCATCCTCTGTCATCCCCTTCTCTTCTCGCCTTCAATCCTTGCCAACATCAGGGTCTTCTCAAATGAGTTAGCTTTTCACATCAGGTGGCCAAAGTATTGGATTTCAGCTTCAACATCAGTCCTTCCAATGAACATTCAGGACTGATTTCCTTTAGGATGGATTGGTTGGATCTCCTTGCAGTCCAAGAGACTATCAAGAGTCTTCTCCAACACCAGAGATCAAAAGCATCAATTCTTCAGCACTCAGCTTTCTTTATAGTCCAACTCTCACATCCATACATGACTACTGGAAAAACCATAGCCTTGACTAGATGGACCTTTGTTGGCATAGTGTCTCTTTCCTTTTAATATGCTGTCCATGTTGGTCTTAACTTTTCTTCCAAGGAGTAAGTGTCTTTTTATTTCATGGCTGCAATGACCATCTGCAGTGATTTTGGAGCCCCCCAAAATAACGTCTGTCACTATTTCCACTGTTTTTCCATCTATTTGCCATGAAATGATGGGACCAGATACCATCATCTTTGTTTTCTGAATGTTGAGCTTTAAGCCAACTTTTTCACTCTCCTCTTTCACTTTCATCAAGAGGCTCTTTAGTTTTTCACTTTCTGCCATAAGGATGGTGTCACCTGCATATCTGAGGTTACTACTATTTCTCCTGGCAATCTTGATTCCAGCTTGTGCTTCATCCAGCCCAGCATTTCTCAGTATGTACACTGCATAGAAGCTAAATAACCATGGTGATAATATACAGTCTCGATGTACTCCTTTTCCTGTTTGGAACCAGTCTGTTGTTCCGTGTCCAGTTCTAACTGTTGCTTCCTGACCTGCATACAGATTTCTCAAGAGGCAGGTCAGGTGGTCTGGTATTCCCATCTCTTTCAGAATGTTCCACGGTTTGTTGTGATCCACACAGTCAAAGGTTTTGGCATAGTCAATAAAACAGAAGTATTTGCTTTTCTCAAATACTCTTGCTTTTTCAATGATCCAGTGGATGTTGGCAATTTGATCTCTGGTTCCTCTGCCTTTTCTAAATCGAAGTTGAACATCTGGAAGTTCATGGTACACGTATTGTTGAAGCCTGGCTTGGAGAATTTTGAACATTACTAGTGTGTGAGATGAGTCCTATTGTGCAGTAATTTGAGCATTCTTTGGCATTGCCTTTCTTTGAGATTAGAAGAAAACTTGACCTTTTCCAGTCTTGTGGCCACTGCTGAGTTTTCCATATTTGCTGGCATACAGAGTGCAGCACTTTCACAGCATCATCTTTTAGGATTTGAAAGAGCTCAACTGGAATACCATCACCTCCACTAGCTTTATTCAGAGTGATGCTTCCTAAGGCCCACTTGACTTCACATTCCAGAATGTCTGGCTCTAGGTGAGTGATCACACCATTGTGATTATCTGAGTCATGAAGATCTTTTTTGTACAGTTCTTCTGTGTATTCTTGCCATCTCTTCTTAGTATCTTCTGCTTCGTTAGGTTCATACCATTTCTGTCCTTTATTGTGCCCATCTTTGCATGAAATGTTCCCTTGGTATCCCTAATTTTCTTGAAGAGATCTCTATTCTTTCCCATTGTATTGTTTTCCTCTATTTCTTTGCACTGATTACTGAGGAAGGCTTTCTTATCTCTCCTTGCTGTTCTTTGGAACTCTGGATTAGAATGGGTACATCTTTCCTTTTCTCCTTTGTTTTTCACTTCTCTTCTTTTCACAGCTATTTGCAAGGCCTCCTCAGACAGCCATTTTCCTTTTTTGCATTTCTTTTTCTTGGGGGTGGTCTTGCTCCCTGTCTCCCATACAATGTCACAAACCTCCATCCACAGTTCATCAGGCACTCTTTCTATCAGATCTAGTCCCTTTAATCTATTTCTCACTTCCATGTATAATCGTTAGGGACTTGATTTAGGTAATACCTGAATGGTGTAGTGATTTCCTCTACTTTCTTCAATTTAAGTCTGAATTTGGCAATAAGGAGTTTATGATCTGAGCCACAGTCAGCTCCCAGTCTTGTTTTTGCTGACTGTATAGAGCTTCTTCATCTTTGGCTGCAAAATGTATAATCAATCTGATTTCAGTGTTAACCATCTGGTAATGTCCTCACGTAGAGTCTTCTCTTGTGTTGTTGGAAGAGGGTGTTTGCTATGACCAGTGTGCTATCTTGGCAAACTCTATTAGCCTTTGCCCTGCTTCATTCTGTACTCCAAGGCCAAATTCGCCTGTTACTCCAGGTGTTTCTTGATTTCCTACTTTTGCATTCCAGTCCCCTATAATGAAAAGGATATCTTTTTTGGATTTTAGTTCTATGTCTTGTAGTCTTCATAGAACCATTCAACTTCAGCTTCTTCAGCATTACTGGTCAGGGCATAGACTTGGATTACCATGATATTGAATGGTTTGTCTTGGAAACCAACAGAGATCATCCTGTTGTTTTTGAGATTGCATCCAAGTACTGCATTTCAGACTCTTTTGTTGATTATGAGGGCTACTCCATTTCTTTTAAGGGATTCTTTCCTGAAGTAGTAGATATAATGGTCTTCTGAGTTACATTCACCCATTCCAGTCAATTTTAGTTTGCTGATTTCTAAAATGTTGACGTTCACTCTTGCTGCTAAATCACTTAAGTCATGTCCGACTCTGTGTGACCTCATAGACAGCAGCCTCCCCTATCCCTGGGATTCTCCAGGCAAGAACACTGGAGTGGGTTGCCATTTCCTTCTCCAATGCATGAAAGTGAAAAGTGAAAATGAAGTCACTCAGTCATGTCCCACTCCTAGTGACCCCATGGACTACAGCCTACCAGGCTCCTCCGTCCATGGGATTTTCCAGGCAAGAGTACTGGAGTAATGTTCACTCTTGCCATATCCTGTTTGTTCACTTCCAATTTGCCTTGATTCATGGACCTAACATTCCAGGTTCCTAATCAATATTGCTCTTTACAGCATCAGACCTTGCTTCCATCACCACTCCCATCCACACCTGGGTGTTGTTTTTGCTTTGGCTCTGTCTCTTCATTCTTTCCGGAGTTATTTGTCCACTGACCTCCAGTAGTATTTTGAGCACCTACTGACCTGGGGAGTTCATCTTTCAGTGTCCTGTCTTTTTTCCTTTTCATACTGTTCACGGGGTTCTCAAGGCAGGAATACTGAAGTGGCTTGCCATTCCCTTCTCCAGTGGACCACATTTTGTCAGAACTCTCCACCATGACCTGTCCATCCTGAGTGGCCCTACATGGCATGGCTCATAGTTTCACTGAGTTAGAAAAGGCTGTGGTCCATGTCATTAGATTGGTTTTTTTTTCTGTGATTGTGGTTTTCAGTCTGTCTGCCCTCTGATGGAGAAGGATAAGAAGCTTATGGAAGCTTCCTGATGGGATAGACTGACTGAGGGGGATACTGGTTCTTGTTCTGATGGGGTCATGCTCAGTAAATCTTTAATCCCGTTTTCTGTTGACTGGTGGAGCTGTGTTCCCTCCCTGCTATTTACCTGGGGCCAAAAAATGATGAAGGTAATGAAGATAATGATGACCTCCCTCAAAACATCCCATGCATGCACTGCTACAGCCCATGCCCCCAATCCTGCAGAAGGCCACCACCAACTCACACCTTCGCCAGAGACTCCTGGACACCCATAGGCAAGTCTGGAACAGTCTCCTGTGGGGTCACTGTTCCTTTCTCCTGGGTCCTGGTGCACAAGGTTCTGTTGTGCCCTCCAGGAGTCTATTTCCAAGCCCTGTGTAAGTTCTGGCAGCTCTATGGAAGCTCTAACTCACTTAACTTGTGAGTTAAGACCTGTTATTTACTCCCATTTTAAAGATGAGGATGCTGACTTTTAGAGAGGACAAGAAACTTGATCAGGGCCTCATAGCTCATTAAGTGGTGCACCCTGGACATAAGCACAAATTTGTTTAACTTTGAAGCCCATGTGCTTAATCTCTAAGATCTACTGCCATTGAATTTATGGTCACCTTTCAGAGAGAGGTTTCAGTAGAATAATAAGGATAGGAATAAAATAGTAAAGATTGATAGGAAGAAGACTGTGAGAATGTGGAAAGAGTGGGTGGTAGGGCAGTGGAGGTTATAGATATCAACTTATTCTGTCTACAATTTAGAAGTGTTCACAAAGAAAGGTAGAGGGTAGCTTAAAGGAATATAAGTCAAGGAAGTTTATTTTAGGATAAGGGAGGACTGAATATATTTTGGTTGAAGAGTAGTCAGTGGAGAGGAGGAGAGAGGGCATGATTTATGGAATAGGAATGTGGCAGAGAAAGGAGGGGTAAGATTAGGAGGATACAGGGAAAGGTTCAATTTAGAAAGAAGAATGAAATGTAACCAATTTTCTTAACTTTTTCTTTTTTTTCCTTCTCTCTTTGATCCAATCAAAATGTGACTTCCCTACATCTGATTTCGTTAACACCTTACTTGGTTAAGTAAAATAACTTATTAATTATAACTGCTACATATGAACCTTTATATAAGTATAATTGATAGCTTATGGTGAACAATGTTGGATTTGTGATCTCCGAAGAAGATTTAGCTTTGAGAACAGGGACCAGGCTTGATCATTCAAGAGCTTTTATGTAGCAGAGTGTTATTAAAGTATAAAACGGGACAGAGAAAGCTTCTGACATAGACATCAGAAGGGGGATGGAGAGTGCCCCCCTGGCTAGTCTTAGGAAGGGAGCTATATACTTTTTCAGTTGGTTATTACAGTAAACCAAAAGAATGTCCCAAGGTCATAGACCCACTCCCACAATATACATTTTAAGATAACAGGATTAGAACTAACAATACAAAGATCTTACCAGACCCCAGTCATGTATGGATGTGAGAGTTGGACTATAGAGGAAGCTGAGCACTGAAGAATTGATGCTTTTGAACTTTGGTGTTGGAGAAGACTCTTGAGAGTCCCTTGGATTGCAAGGAGATCCAACCAGTCCATTCTGAAGGAGATTAGCCCTGGGATTTCTTTGAAGGGAATGATGCTGAAGCTGAAACTCCAGTACTTTGGCCACCTCATGTGAAGAGTTGACTCATTGGAAAAGACTCTGATGCTGGGAGGGATTGGGGGCAAGAGGAGAAGGGGACGACTGAGGACGAGATGGCTGGATGGTATCACTGACTCGATGGACATGAGTCTGAGTGAACTCCGGGAGTTGGTGATGGACAGGGAGGCCTGGTGTGCTGCGATTCATGGGGCTGCAAAGAGTCGGACACGACTGAGCGACTGAACTGAACTGAACTGAACGGAGTTTAATGGAAAATATATCCTTGAGCAAAATGAGTTGTTTTGTTGTGTAATCATCAGCTCTGGGCTTAAAGAAAAAAGCATTTTTCCTTTTCTCCTCCTTGAGAACTCTAGACCCCTATCTCGTCCTTGAGAGCCCCAGAGTTCTTATCAACCTACCTAGGAACTGACTTTCTCATAATTAAATGTGAAATTAATATGAAATACTAAATACAATTAATTAGAAATTACAAGTAATGAATAAATGAGAGGTTCCAAGGTGTTAGATAATAACATGTTAAATATATGACAGTTGAATTCTTGTAGAAACATTGGAAATAGTGAAGAAATTCACACACATCCACATGCCTGTGATGCTCAGATACAGATCATGTTAGAGTGAATCTGGCATTCATTCAGCAAACGTTTATTGAAAGTTTGCTTTGTGCCTCACACTATGTTAGGCGTTGAAGGTACAGAGATAAAAGACAGAGTTTCCAACCCTACAGATCTCAGCCCAATAGAGGAGGCACAGAAATCAACACAGCACAGTGTGGCATGCTGAACGCTGTGCTAGAGGTACAAACAAGGAAACCTTTGAGCACTGGGTGAGGAAAAAGGGGGCGGGGTGCCAGCAAGACTCCCCAAAGGAGGTGATATTTGAGAGGAGTTTTGACCTTGTACTGTTGCTTTTATAGGGACCTACAGGAGGGGCCAGGCATTCCCCTAAGGGATCAGATTACAGGCAACAGCTGCAACTCACCACCCAGGCTTCATCCTCAATGTCTGACATCAAGGTCACTGAGAGAAAGTTGAAGGGTGATGGTATATAAAATGGCTCTAAATCTAACCTCCTCCAGCTACTGGATAGTAGGAGAAGATGAGGGCCATTAATTCCAAATTACCAGCTATATGGGTAGTGTTCGCTTTTCCAGGGTTGCAATAGTAAGAAAACAGAAAGTGGAGAGGGGCTAGAAGAAGGAAGGCAGTAACCACAATCTCACTATTAGATCTTTCTGCCTGCTAGAAGAAAGCATGCTCTCTGCATATATGCTACTTGTCTTGTTTCAGGCTTTCTTCTTGCACCCTTGTCCACATGAAAAGGGAATACAGTACCATAGGTAACATAGCCAACACGAATTTGCTGTGTGACTGAGGGAACTCAAACCAGTGCTCTAAAAGACACAGATGTATAGAACAGGGTTTTGGACTCTGTGGGAGAGGGAGAGGGAGAGGGTGGGATGATCTGGGAGGATGGCATTGAAACCTGTATGATATCATATATGAAATGAATTGCCAGTCCAGGTTTGATGCATGATACAGAGTGCTTGGGGCTGGTGCACTGGGATGACTCAGAAGGATGGGATGGGGAGGAAGGAGGGAGCGGGTTCAGGATGGGGAACACGTGTACACCCGTGGCGGATTCATGTTGATGTATGGCAAAACCAATACAATATTGTAAAGTAATTAGCCTCCAATTAAAATAAATAAATTTATATTTTAAAAAAAACTGCTCTGTAACAACCTAGAGGAGTGGGAGAGAGGCTGAAGAGGGGACATAGGTATACCCATGGCTGATTCATGTTGATGTTTGGCAGAAACCAAGACAATCTTGTAGAGCAATTATCTTTCAATGAAAAGTAAATAAACAATTATTTTTAAAAATGATCAAAGGGAGTACACTTATTTCACATCAGTGCAGAGACATTTAGAAATGAAAAACTACCACTATTTCCCCTTACCTCGAAACTAGAGAGTGATTGTAGTCCGTTTCTATTTTATCTGAACTACTTGGACCATCTGGAATAGTCACTCTCGGAAACTGAAAACTAAATTTGAATTTTATAAAGAGGAAATTCTGCAATGACTCCCTCAGTCTGATCAGGCACAGTCCATTGTNTATTGTTGAAGCCTGGCTTGGAGAATTTTGAACATTACTAGTGTGTGAGATGAGTCCTATTGTGCAGTAATTTGAGCATTCTTTGGCATTGCCTTTCTTTGAGATTAGAAGAAAACTTGACCTTTTCCAGTCTTGTGGCCACTGCTGAGTTTTCCATATTTGCTGGCATACAGAGTGCAGCACTTTCACAGCATCATCTTTTAGGATTTGAAAGAGCTCAACTGGAATACCATCACCTCCACTAGCTTTATTCAGAGTGATGCTTCCTAAGGCCCACTTGACTTCACATTCCAGAATGTCTGGCTCTAGGTGAGTGATCACACCATTGTGATTATCTGAGTCATGAAGATCTTTTTTGTACAGTTCTTCTGTGTATTCTTGCCATCTCTTCTTAGTATCTTCTGCTTCGTTAGGTTCATACCATTTCTGTCCTTTATTGTGCCCATCTTTGCATGAAATGTTCCCTTGGTATCCCTAATTTTCTTGAAGAGATCTCTATTCTTTCCCATTGTATTGTTTTCCTCTATTTCTTTGCACTGATTACTGAGGAAGGCTTTCTTATCTCTCCTTGCTGTTCTTTGGAACTCTGGATTAGAATGGGTACATCTTTCCTTTTCTCCTTTGTTTTTCACTTCTCTTCTTTTCACAGCTATTTGCAAGGCCTCCTCAGACAGCCATTTTCCTTTTTTGCATTTCTTTTTCTTGGGGGTGGTCTTGCTCCCTGTCTCCCATACAATGTCACAAACCTCCATCCACAGTTCATCAGGCACTCTTTCTATCAGATCTAGTCCCTTTAATCTATTTCTCACTTCCATGTATAATCGTTAGGGACTTGATTTAGGTAATACCTGAATGGTGTAGTGATTTCCTCTACTTTCTTCAATTTAAGTCTGAATTTGGCAATAAGGAGTTTATGATCTGAGCCACAGTCAGCTCCCAGTCTTGTTTTTGCTGACTGTATAGAGCTTCTTCATCTTTGGCTGCAAAATGTATAATCAATCTGATTTCAGTGTTAACCATCTGGTAATGTCCTCACGTAGAGTCTTCTCTTGTGTTGTTGGAAGAGGGTGTTTGCTATGACCAGTGTGCTATCTTGGCAAACTCTATTAGCCTTTGCCCTGCTTCATTCTGTACTCCAAGGCCAAATTCGCCTGTTACTCCAGGTGTTTCTTGATTTCCTACTTTTGCATTCCAGTCCCCTATAATGAAAAGGATATCTTTTTTGGATTTTAGTTCTATGTCTTGTAGTCTTCATAGAACCATTCAACTTCAGCTTCTTCAGCATTACTGGTCAGGGCATAGACTTGGATTACCATGATATTGAATGGTTTGTCTTGGAAACCAACAGAGATCATCCTGTTGTTTTTGAGATTGCATCCAAGTACTGCATTTCAGACTCTTTTGTTGATTATGAGGGCTACTCCATTTCTTTTAAGGGATTCTTTCCTGAAGTAGTAGATATAATGGTCTTCTGAGTTACATTCACCCATTCCAGTCAATTTTAGTTTGCTGATTTCTAAAATGTTGACGTTCACTCTTGCTGCTAAATCACTTAAGTCATGTCCGACTCTGTGTGACCTCATAGACAGCAGCCTCCCCTATCCCTGGGATTCTCCAGGCAAGAACACTGGAGTGGGTTGCCATTTCCTTCTCCAATGCATGAAAGTGAAAAGTGAAAATGAAGTCACTCAGTCATGTCCCACTCCTAGTGACCCCATGGACTACAGCCTACCAGGCTCCTCCGTCCATGGGATTTTCCAGGCAAGAGTACTGGAGTAATGTTCACTCTTGCCATATCCTGTTTGTTCACTTCCAATTTGCCTTGATTCATGGACCTAACATTCCAGGTTCCTAATCAATATTGCTCTTTACAGCATCAGACCTTGCTTCCATCACCACTCCCATCCACACCTGGGTGTTGTTTTTGCTTTGGCTCTGTCTCTTCATTCTTTCCGGAGTTATTTGTCCACTGACCTCCAGTAGTATTTTGAGCACCTACTGACCTGGGGAGTTCATCTTTCAGTGTCCTGTCTTTTTTCCTTTTCATACTGTTCACGGGGTTCTCAAGGCAGGAATACTGAAGTGGCTTGCCATTCCCTTCTCCAGTGGACCACATTTTGTCAGAACTCTCCACCATGACCTGTCCATCCTGAGTGGCCCTACATGGCATGGCTCATAGTTTCACTGAGTTAGAAAAGGCTGTGGTCCATGTCATTAGATTGGTTTTTTTTTCTGTGATTGTGGTTTTCAGTCTGTCTGCCCTCTGATGGAGAAGGATAAGAAGCTTATGGAAGCTTCCTGATGGGATAGACTGACTGAGGGGGATACTGGTTCTTGTTCTGATGGGGTCATGCTCAGTAAATCTTTAATCCCGTTTTCTGTTGACTGGTGGAGCTGTGTTCCCTCCCTGCTATTTACCTGGGGCCAAAAAATGATGAAGGTAATGAAGATAATGATGACCTCCCTCAAAACATCCCATGCATGCACTGCTACAGCCCATGCCCCCAATCCTGCAGAAGGCCACCACCAACTCACACCTTCGCCAGAGACTCCTGGACACCCATAGGCAAGTCTGGAACAGTCTCCTGTGGGGTCACTGTTCCTTTCTCCTGGGTCCTGGTGCACAAGGTTCTGTTGTGCCCTCCAGGAGTCTATTTCCAAGCCCTGTGTAAGTTCTGGCAGCTCTATGGAAGCTCTAACTCACTTAACTTGTGAGTTAAGACCTGTTATTTACTCCCATTTTAAAGATGAGGATGCTGACTTTTAGAGAGGACAAGAAACTTGATCAGGGCCTCATAGCTCATTAAGTGGTGCACCCTGGACATAAGCACAAATTTGTTTAACTTTGAAGCCCATGTGCTTAATCTCTAAGATCTACTGCCATTGAATTTATGGTCACCTTTCAGAGAGAGGTTTCAGTAGAATAATAAGGATAGGAATAAAATAGTAAAGATTGATAGGAAGAAGACTGTGAGAATGTGGAAAGAGTGGGTGGTAGGGCAGTGGAGGTTATAGATATCAACTTATTCTGTCTACAATTTAGAAGTGTTCACAAAGAAAGGTAGAGGGTAGCTTAAAGGAATATAAGTCAAGGAAGTTTATTTTAGGATAAGGGAGGACTGAATATATTTTGGTTGAAGAGTAGTCAGTGGAGAGGAGGAGAGAGGGCATGATTTATGGAATAGGAATGTGGCAGAGAAAGGAGGGGTAAGATTAGGAGGATACAGGGAAAGGTTCAATTTAGAAAGAAGAATGAAATGTAACCAATTTTCTTAACTTTTTCTTTTTTTTCCTTCTCTCTTTGATCCAATCAAAATGTGACTTCCCTACATCTGATTTCGTTAACACCTTACTTGGTTAAGTAAAATAACTTATTAATTATAACTGCTACATATGAACCTTTATATAAGTATAATTGATAGCTTATGGTGAACAATGTTGGATTTGTGATCTCCGAAGAAGATTTAGCTTTGAGAACAGGGACCAGGCTTGATCATTCAAGAGCTTTTATGTAGCAGAGTGTTATTAAAGTATAAAACGGGACAGAGAAAGCTTCTGACATAGACATCAGAAGGGGGATGGAGAGTGCCCCCCTGGCTAGTCTTAGGAAGGGAGCTATATACTTTTTCAGTTGGTTATTACAGTAAACCAAAAGAATGTCCCAAGGTCATAGACCCACTCCCACAATATACATTTTAAGATAACAGGATTAGAACTAACAATACAAAGATCTTACCAGACCCCAGTCATGTATGGATGTGAGAGTTGGACTATAGAGGAAGCTGAGCACTGAATAATTGATGCTTTTGAACTTTGGTGTTGGAGAAGACTCTTGAGAGTCCCTTGGATTGCAAGGAGATCCAACCAGTCCATTCTGAAGGAGATTAGCCCTGGGATTTCTTTGAAGGGAATGATGCTGAAGCTGAAACTCCAGTACTTTGGCCACCTCATGTGAAGAGTTGACTCATTGGAAAAGACTCTGATGCTGGGAGGGATTGGGGGCAAGAGGAGAAGGGGACGACTGAGGACGAGATGGCTGGATGGTATCACTGACTCGATGGACATGAGTCTGAGTGAACTCCGGGAGTTGGTGATGGACAGGGAGGCCTGGTGTGCTGCGATTCATGGGGCTGCAAAGAGTCGGACACGACTGAGCGACTGAACTGAACTGAACTGAACGGAGTTTAATGGAAAATATATCCTTGAGCAAAATGAGTTGTTTTGTTGTGTAATCATCAGCTCTGGGCTTAAAGAAAAAAGCATTTTTCCTTTTCTCCTCCTTGAGAACTCTAGACCCCTATCTCGTCCTTGAGAGCCCCAGAGTTCTTATCAACCTACCTAGGAACTGACTTTCTCATAATTAAATGTGAAATTAATATGAAATACTAAATACAATTAATTAGAAATTACAAGTAATGAATAAATGAGAGGTTCCAAGGTGTTAGATAATAACATGTTAAATATATGACAGTTGAATTCTTGTAGAAACATTGGAAATAGTGAAGAAATTCACACACATCCACATGCCTGTGATGCTCAGATACAGATCATGTTAGAGTGAATCTGGCATTCATTCAGCAAACGTTTATTGAAAGTTTGCTTTGTGCCTCACACTATGTTAGGCGTTGAAGGTACAGAGATAAAAGACAGAGTTTCCAACCCTACAGATCTCAGCCCAATAGAGGAGGCACAGAAATCAACACAGCACAGTGTGGCATGCTGAACGCTGTGCTAGAGGTACAAACAAGGAAACCTTTGAGCACTGGGTGAGGAAAAAGGGGGCGGGGTGCCAGCAAGACTCCCCAAAGGAGGTGATATTTGAGAGGAGTTTTGACCTTGTACTGTTGCTTTTATAGGGACCTACAGGAGGGGCCAGGCATTCCCCTAAGGGATCAGATTACAGGCAACAGCTGCAACTCACCACCCAGGCTTCATCCTCAATGTCTGACATCAAGGTCACTGAGAGAAAGTTGAAGGGTGATGGTATATAAAATGGCTCTAAATCTAACCTCCTCCAGCTACTGGATAGTAGGAGAAGATGAGGGCCATTAATTCCAAATTACCAGCTATATGGGTAGTGTTCGCTTTTCCAGGGTTGCAATAGTAAGAAAACAGAAAGTGGAGAGGGGCTAGAAGAAGGAAGGCAGTAACCACAATCTCACTATTAGATCTTTCTGCCTGCTAGAAGAAAGCATGCTCTCTGCATATATGCTACTTGTCTTGTTTCAGGCTTTCTTCTTGCACCCTTGTCCACATGAAAAGGGAATACAGTACCATAGGTAACATAGCCAACACGAATTTGCTGTGTGACTGGGGGAACTCAAACCAGTGCTCTAAAAGACACAGATGTATAGAACAGGGTTTTGGACTCTGTGGGAGAGGGAGAGGGAGAGGGTGGGATGATCTGGGAGGATGGCATTGAAACCTGTATGATATCATATATGAAATGAATTGCCAGTCCAGGTTTGATGCATGATACAGAGTGCTTGGGGCTGGTGCACTGGGATGACTCAGAAGGATGGGATGGGGAGGAAGGAGGGAGCGGGTTCAGGATGGGGAACACGTGTACACCCGTGGCGGATTCATGTTGATGTATGGCAAAACCAATACAATATTGTAAAGTAATTAGCCTCCAATTAAAATAAATAAATTTATATTTTAAAAAAAACTGCTCTGTAACAACCTAGAGGAGTGGGAGAGAGGCTGAAGAGGGGACATAGGTATACCCATGGCTGATTCATGTTGATGTTTGGCAGAAACCAAGACAATCTTGTAGAGCAATTATCTTTCAATGAAAAGTAAATAAACAATTATTTTTAAAAATGATCAAAGGGAGTACACTTATTTCACATCAGTGCAGAGACATTTAGAAATGAAAAACTACCACTATTTCCCCTTACCTCGAAACTAGAGAGTGATTGTAGTCCGTTTCTATTTTATCTGAACTACTTGGACCATCTGGAATAGTCACTCTCGGAAACTGAAAACTAAATTTGAATTTTATAAAGAGGAAATTCTGCAATGACTCCCTCAGTCTGATCAGGCACAGTCCATTGTATCCTTCTATCCAGGCATGATGCTGAGCCTCTGAAGGAACTTGGAATAACAACCGTTTGGTTGTAGTGTTAAATTATTTGACACTGCCCCCTATATCCATTCATCTGTAGACTCGGGTAGACTATAGGAAAAACTCAGCGGGAATAGTTCTCTTTTAAACTAGCCTCTCATTTTCCTTCTCTTGACAAAAGGTAATATCCATCAATTGAAGCAGGAAAGACTATAGTTAGACATAAGGAAGACTATCAGGTAAATGAAATGAGGGGTTTGACAGTATTGGAAGACATTATGGATTCTCTACTCCTGAGGATTCCTGGAAGGTCTGGTTTTATTTTGCTCTAATTGTTAATGGGATTTTGCTGTTCTTGCTCTTCTGGTGGAGGAGTGTTTTTTACTATTTTGGCTGTGCTCGGTCTTTGTTGCTGCACACGCTTTCTCTAGCTGCAGAGACTGGGGCTATTTTTTTAGTTGCAGTGCACGAATTTTTCATTGCAGAGGCTTCTCCTGCTGTGGGGCTCAGGTTCTAGGCTTGTGCGCTGACCTTGTTGTGGTGCATGGGGCCTAGTTGCCTGGCAGCATATGGAATCTTTCCAGACCAGGGATAGAATCCATGTCTCCCACACTGGCAGGAAAATTCTTTATCACTGAGCCACCAGAGAAGTCTGGTAAAGGAATTTTTAATACAAGAAAATGTATTCAAAGACAATTTGAAGTGATAGGGAGACAGCCATATATCCTGAGTAGTTTGCCAGTCTGAAGGTGTAAGGAGGAGATCTTTCCTCCTGAAAATTATAAGATTCTGCTGTATCATCCTCAGGTAACCTACAGATTCATTAGCCCTGCAACACTGACAATATTATCTTATACCTGGGTAAGTTTCCTGCTTTAAAAGCCCCTTTCATGGTATGGAAGAAGCATAATTTTAATCAATACAAAATCATTTGAAATGAACCATGGCTTCAAATATGGTCTCTTCCAGGGAAAAGGAAGAAAGCAATGTAATTCGAAATAATTAAAACTGTTGGAAAAAAAATTGAATTGCAATTGAGTTAAATCTTATTAAAAATAAAATATTTCAGTTTTGGTAGCAGGTATTTTGTGCATAGTGGGCACTGTCTATGGTGCTGGTTAGAAATTCTTTTGAAGAGATTTTGTGTGTGTGTGTGAAAACACTATTTTTAAAATTAATTAATTTAATTGGATGCTGATTATTTTACAATATTGCAGTGGTTTTTGCCATACATTGATATGAATCAGCCAAGGAGGTACACAGCTTTTTAATTCATATCCTAGGATCCCCCTGATCTGGCTCAGGCTTTTATGTTGACCTGGTTTATATTTTTACTTTATTCTTTGTCCAGAAAGATTCAGAAGCGTGCCTTACGGAAATGTGATAAAAAAGAAAATTACATTAATGCGCAAATCACTATTTCGTTTCTAAACCTGAATTAGTGCATACAATGCTTAATCATTTAGCCTTTGAGGAAATATAAGTAGAAACACAAGTTCTGTTTGGGGAGGTTTATTTTTCTTTCTCTTATATGTTTTCCCAGTTAGTATTGTATTCAGTTTAGTATGAATTTTGTCAGATTTGTGCTTAGGAGAAAAGTCAGTAATTATTTCAAATGTAAAATCGCATTGGATATCTCCATGCTATATCAGTTTATAATTCCAAAATACTTCTTTTTTAAATAGATCTGATATCATGATTATAATCTTATTAATCTCCCATAAGGACCATCAGGAACTTAGTGCATTGCATGGGACACAGCCTACCATAACTCTCCACTAGGCATTTTCCATACATAGCCAAGTTGAATCCTTGCTCTTGTGAAATCCCGCACAGGGAAGATATGAACATTTGTGTAGCACTCAGAATGTCACCATTAAGATACTGAAAATAGACATTCTAAAAGGGTAACAGGAGATCTAAATACGTCTTAAAGCAGAGGAGCTCTGTTCTTGGAATTACAGTCAATATCTGATAGAACTAGAGAATCTTTAAAAGGGTGAACCCTCATAGAAAACTAGAATTACTTTTTCTTCCTATACAAGGTTTTCAATTTTACATTTTATCTTCATACCAATAATCATCACTGCTCATCTTTATCATAGAATATCCAGTCCAAGCTCCATTTTTTTCCTACTAAAATCTCCTAGTCCTTTATTCCCATCTATCCCTTGGGTTTTCTCTTCTAAATACACACCAAAAAAAGAGAAAGAGAAAAAGAGAAAAAACCCACAGACTAACACGCAAAAAAGCCATGAGTTTAAAGTACCCATGATATGAAGCCCAGTGGCAGAAGTGACAGCTCCCCTATGGCATTCTATTTTTCACGGTCTTCTGTGGAGTCATTCGTTTCTCATTACAGCCAGTCAAGTCATGTCAGACTCGGAGTCTGTCCTTTACCATCATTCATATCTGCTAAAGCTCCAAAGAGAATCTGAAAAGCCACAACCATCTCTATCTGTATCTATTATGTTTTTTACATTTGCCTGAAGACTATAGGAGTTACTTACATTTTGTGAAGCGAGTGGGAGGAGCTTATCGTACTTGTTACTGTTGATATAACTAACGTCTAAATTCATTCAGATTTATGTTAGGGATTTGAATTAGGGCCAAGAACTTACTTGAAAACATGAATTTGCAGAAAGCTTTTAGTGGCCTAGCTGCTCAGGAATGCCTCGTACCAACATGGAGCAGTTGCAGACCTACTTGCAAGACACCTCCCCAGGTCCCCCTACCTCTCTGTATCAGCCACAAAAGGAATCCTCTTGCTCTTTTAATCTGTTTTATCTTTTGCAGTAATGACAAATAATGTTGCAACAGGCTCAGAATACCCACATCAACTGAGGATCCAAGAGGATCATATCAGCCAGATTTTTGCCCTAGGAGATTAAACTGCTAATAGTGTTTTTGCTTTCATTATGCACAGATGTGACCAAAAAGACTAGGATAGACTGACAAACTATTTGCCGAAAAGCCCCAATCCATTTCCAAAGTTCTAAAAAGTAATGTAAGAATTGGTCATGAAGGTACACAAAGCTTTTTCAGTAATAAATAAATAAATAAATAAAAGAACAAGACAGCCAAACAGGTTTGACCATTTGTGTTTCTTCCTCTCCCCTAAACCTAGCTCTTAGGCTTCCCAACTAATCTGTTAATGGCTGGGACTGATTGACAGGTGCAACAATGCCCTGTTCTTTACAAATAGAAGCGATGACTGAGTAAATGCAATATTGAAAATGGATGGTAAACTCATGAAAATTCAACACAAAGTAACTAGACTTAAGCTCTAAATACGTCAGATGAGAGAACTCTAGGCTAGCACTCAAGTTACCAACTGCAAATTTTCCTACTTTTAAGATTTGAGGCCTTTGGGAAAGATTTTCTTGAATTAATGAATCCTTAATTTGCACTTTAAAACTTGTTTTGCTAGTAAGATGATGAGATCCAACAATTTATTTTAAAATAAATTCCTTAAGTTCCTTTGTTCACTCATACTTTGAGCAAGAATTTACCGAACACCTACTCTGTGCCAGGTATTCTACTAGGGATACAGAGATGAATAAGATGTAGCCTTTTACTGAGGAGCCCACAAGCTAGTTTACGTGTGTGTGTGTGTGTGTGCACGTGCACATCCATGCTCAGTCACGTCCAACTCTTTGAGATCCATGGGCTGTGGCCCCAGGCTCCTCTGTCCATGTAACTTTCTAGGGAAGATTATTGGGGTGGGTTGCCATTTCCCATTCCCTCTTTAATACAGCAAGGTTTCTTCAAGCTCCTTATATCCTCATATTCCCTGAGTGCCTAGGGACCCCTACAAGGCAGGATGCAGGATTCATTACCATGTTTCTATCCTACCTAGTCCCCCACATTCTGGATCACTTTCTTCTTCAAATTTGGATTCTTGCCTTCACTTCCTAACAGCCCAGCCATATTTATCAATCTTGCATTCTATGCCGTCAGAACGCTGCTAGGTGGTTGACTAATCTGAAGAAACTAGACGGCACTCAGGTGTAAACGGGCTTCCCTTGTGGCTCAGCTGGTAAAGAATCTGCCTGGAATATGGGGGACCTGGGTTTCATCCCTGGGATAGGAAGATCCTCCGGGGAAGGGAAAAGTTACCCATTCCAGTATTCTGGCCTGGAGAATTCCATGGACTGTATAGCCCATGGGGTTGCAAAGACTTGGACACAACTGAGCCACTTTCACTTTTAGATGTAAATGAGCAGTTCTAGATTTATGTGTCATACTCCCCTAGTAACGTATTTGCTTTTTAACAGACACCCCCCCCCCCAACAAAAAAGAATTACAGTGTAATGGTGGAATAGCAGAAAAGGCATTAGGCATCAACTTAGCCCCTTCAGTTCCTTAAAAACCATCACTTACACACCATTACTCACATATATTCTAGTTTCATTTAAAACCCTGTTTTTGAAATTTTAGTCCTCACTAACTGTACTCCCCTGCCCCAGACCCACAACACCCAACCAATGTCTGATTCCTGATCTCCATTATTCAGTTTTTCAATTTATTGCTTTTTATTTTCCAGCAATAAAGTTGCTTCATTGGCAGTCCACCTTCAGGGCATCCACAAAGGATGTCTGCCCTCTTCACTTGCCTATTAAGCAACCAACTAGTCCTAGATGATGAGATGTGGAACTGACCCCAGAAGGTCATTTACTTGGGTACTTTCTTTATCAGATAAGAAAACCAAAGTTCAGAGTATGGACAGGACTGACCCAAGTTCACACAACTATTCATAGTTGATTTTGGCGAGAACCCAGGTCTCCTGACACCTAGACTGGTTTTCTTTCCACTCTATCACAACCGCCTCTGTGGGCATGCTGCCATTACCCGCTCTGCTTGAAACACAATCCCCCTTTACACCTTAGAATTAATCATCTTGACTGACAAGGCTCTGTCCCCTCTAATTCCCCTCTGGGCCTTTAAACGCCTGAGCATGCCACCAAATAAAACTTTGGGATTTTTTAAACTGCCTTTTCAATGGAGAAATATTCCTCTATGCCAGGTCCCATCTCCTATCTTGGCAAGAATTCCAAGCAAGCAGGTGTGACTAGAATGGGCCCTATAGGGCTGGGTAGGTGGCAAGACTGTCTTGCCCACACCTGCAAGTGCTTGTGATGTTCACGGTGTGTGCAAAGTTGAAAGTTGAAAATGTATAGAGAGCTGATGTAAATAAACCAGGGAAATAAGTATAAATAGATTAGCAGAGCAAGGAAGAACTACCTCACTCAGAGAATAGGGCCATTCAAGTCTAAGAGTCAGGAAACAGGTGATCTGATTGAAATGGGCAAGCAGAAAAGTGAGAGGATGAAGACCTGAGGTAGAGGGCTGATGCCTACACCTCGGCTTCTGCGTGCTCCCTTTAGCCTAGTACAGAAACAGGCCCAATCTATGTAAAGACAGAAGCGACACCACAGACTGATCAGAAAGAGTTCGAATATGTGCTCTCCCTGTGTCAGGCTTCTAGCTTTTTGTTTCTTTGCAAGAAAAGTGGATTCAAGTGCATGGCCCCAGAATTCTACTTACTCCAGGCCAGAAAAAGTTTCTCAGCTGGACAAAGATTTACACAGTGTCAGCACCAAGGCAAGCTCCTTTTCAGCAGTGTCCATCTGCCACCTTTCATATCCACTCAGCCTTTGGCATCTTGGCTGAAAAACTGCTCAAGAGGGTGCCATTTGTGCTGGTGATTTGATCCCACCCAGCGGTTACACTTTCTGATGATGACCTATCTGGCTCATATTGACAGTGTTCTCCTATGGTACGTACAGTAATAGATTCAAGCAAGCTTTTCCACCATACTTCTTGTTCAAAGGCAAGTTCTTAGCTTAATGCCTGAGTTTTTAGCACTTCTTTTCCAGGCAGCCCTGCAGCAAGTCCCACATCGTTTATTCTGATAAAGCAATTTTGGGCAGATTTCTGTCCCAAACATCAAACCGTGATTTTCTTCTTTCTTTGACTGTGTGATTGAAGTTCGCCACATCCTCAGGAAGCTTTGCCCGAATGACCCAGCTTAGTCTCCAACCTCCCATAATGATTCCCTTCTCTCAATACACTTTTGTCATTTTTTGGAATCCTGGATTGCTCTTGTGTGTTTATTTTGAGAGTTGAGTGTGCTTTCTCTAATTGGATGACAAAATTTGTGGTCTTTGACAGGAGGGAACATGTCTAAGCTTAGCTAAGGACCCAAAGTCTCAAATACAACTTAATATAAATAGTCTTGATTGTCTAAAGTGTCTTGATAGGTGAGGAAGTAGTGCAGTATAGAGGGTAAATACATCTGACAGAACTGGGTTCCCATTGGAGCTCTGCCATTATTAGCTGTCTGATGTTCCACAAAGTAATTAATATCTTTGCAGTCTTAGTCGTCTCCCTCCGAAAATGGGGATATATTAGTGTCTACTTCACAGGGTTGTATTAAAATAATAATTGAGATAACTCAAATAAAGTGCTTGGCAGAGACCCTGGCCCATGAGTGTTCAACACATGGCCACTGATACTGCACTTGGTGTTTATTCAGGCTAATTGTCTGAACAACTGAGTTCCTGTGTCTGCAGTCAGTGGCACAGGTAACCTGCAGCCTAGGCCTCCTCCATCGACCCCAGGATCATTATCGCAGATGCATCACAGTCTCTAGCATAAGTTCATCTTTTTTTTTTCCCTTTCCCTCTCCTATCTAGTTCTCTCTCTTGCCCTTCTTTAATTCAACACTCCAAGACACCTCACTTCTTTCTCACTCCCACTTTTTTTCCCAGCCTGTCCATGACAGAGACTTGCTTTCACCCTGTGTATCCAAGAGCTTTCCTACACTCTCTCTGTTGCTTTAATGGTGACCCTGGGCTGAGGGAAGCTCTTCTATGAATTCAGAGCTGCTTAGCACTCCAGAGTGAAAGCGTGACTATATTATATGAAGTTGAAATTAGACCACAGCTATATCTGGAAGGGTGTGTGTGCATATGCAGTTGTCTGTCCAGGTTTGTGTGCATTGGTTTATTAGTGATTTTGTGAGGTTTTGTCCAACCGTACAAATCTTGAGGCTTTGCATCCTGTGAAGAGGGTCTAGATTAGGAAAGGCAAAGAATTACAATTATGCTCTTATTCTTAATGATTGTAATCATAATTAGCAGTATTTGTCAGCTTTGCTTTTCATGGCTATTCATTTTAAGATCCATTTAAGGACATTATCATCTCGTTTTTGCAAAGGGTCATCAAATCATTTCTATTCTTTTGCAAGAGGGCAGACTGCTACTGGCCAAGTCACGTTCACTTCAAATCAATCCCCAAGCACCTAATTTGCAACTAACCAGGTCTTGTGACAAACACAGAAATGAGTGAGACAAAACCTGTATCCTCAAAAGATCTTGGTTAGTAAAATATGAATAAAAATGGACTTTATAGTTAGTAAAAATGTACTTTCATAATTAGGTCAAAGGCCTTTAACAGACTCCTGAATCTAGCTCACTCTACCTTCCCATTACAACAGTGAAAAAGTGCCTCTCAGGGAATGTAATTGCCAGAGAGCCTCAGTTTCCTGTGCTCTGAACCTACCAGTGTTAGGGACCACACCTCCCTCAGGCTGCCCCAGCCAGTGACTGAGCATGGCAGACCTGTTCTAAGAGATGCAGAATTCCTCAGATGGATGACTTCAGCTTAAAGATTCCCCACTGGCTTTGCTGAAACTTTTTTAGAATTACTCTGTAATTTTAAATTCTTATTAACTAACCCTCCTCCCTCCCTTCCCTCCTCCACAGGGGTCAGAAGTAGATCCCAGTCTATTGGCTCTCCCAGCCTTCTTTATCTTCTTCTTTTCCTCTCAGGTCACTCCCTCCCCCACTGAAGCTCTGGCATGTCTCATCCTGCCATGGCATCTGCTTCTCAGAGGTTCTGAACCAACCCATCCCACAGTTCTATCAGCTGACTTTATAAGTGGCTAGGTTACAAGCTAGACCGAGAACATTCTCGTGCTTCAGCAGCATCAGTTCAGTTAGTCAGTTCAGCCGCTCAGTTGTGTCTGACTCTTCGCGACCCTGTGAATCGCAGCACGCCAGGCCTCCCTGTCCATCACCAACTCCAAGAGTTCACTCAGACTCACGTCCATCAAGTCTGTGATGCCATCCAGCCATCTCATCCCCTGTCGTCCCCTTCTCCTCCTGCCCTCAATCCCTCCCAGCATCAGAGTCTTTTCCAATGAGTCAACTCTTCGCATGAGGTGGCCAAAGTCCTGGAGTTTCAGCTTTAGCATCATTCCTTCCAAAGAAATCCCAGGGCCTATCTTCAGAATGGACTGCATAGCTTAAAAGAAAATGAACATAAACTTTTTTTCACTGCATTTATTTGCATCCTGTTGCCATATCTATGAAATAGGGCTCATAATACTACTTTGCACTGTTGTTGGGGAGAATCATGAACACAGAATCCTTGTCATGTGGTAAACACTTAATACTTTCATTCATATTAATGAGAAAACTTTCCTACTAATGATGGATCTTATGTGGCAGCTTTGTAAATGAATGGCAACCCTTTCTTATTGTTGTTGTTTACTTACTAAGTCATGTTCAACTCTTTGCGACCCCATGGACTGCAGTGCGACAGGCTTCTCTGTCTTTCACTATCTCCTGGAGTTTGTTCAAACTCATGTTCATTTAGTGATACTGTCAAACCATCTCATCCTCTGCAGCTCCCTTCTCCTCCCGCTTTCAATCTTTTCCAGCATCAGGGTCTTTTCCAATGAGTCAGCTCTTCACATCAGGTAGCCAAAGTATTGGAGCTTCAGCTTCAGCATCACTCCTTCCAATGAATACTCAGGGTTGATTTCCTTTAGGATTGACTGGTTTGATCTCCTTGCAGTCTGAAAGACTCTCAAGAGTATTCTTCATTAGGAAAAAAATAACTAGTCTTCAATGGAGAATCTGAAATTTTTCTGGTGTTCAGGATTGTACTCTTTGGGCTTTTCTAGTAGGCATGGAGAGAGGTAGAAAATGTCCAGTATGGTGGTGGGGGGGAGGGGGGAGTCTGGGCTTGTGGAAACCATCTATTGACCTAAAATGCTGGGAACTTGTCCTGATTACTTCAAGGAGGTTACCTCAGGCTGGGAGGGAACAAAAAAAGAACAAAAAGTTAAAAAAATAAATGAAAAGCAAGAAAGTGAAAATCAGATGTGCAGATATGGATATGTTTATCCATATCTGGATGTGCAGGTATGGATATCACCAGGTCTGTGATACTTCAGAGAATATGTAAAGCAGCAAAGAGCTCTCTGCAAGAAGAAAGGAGAAGGAGAAAGGGCAAATTCTGACCTACTCAGGATTGCATCTCTCCAACCTTGGGCTTCCCTGGTGGCTCAGAGGTTAAAGTGTCTGCCTCCAATGCGGGAGACCTGGGTTTGATCCCTGGGTCGGGAAGATCCCCTGGAGAAGGAAATGGCAATCCACTCCAGTATTCTTGCCTGGAGAATCCCATGGACGGAGAAGCCTCGTAGGTTACAGTCCACAGGGTCACAAAGAGTCGGACACGATTGAGCGACTTCACCTTCACCTTCACGCTTGTAGCATGTGCTGGACTGAGGATAAAGCTGTTAGGTGTTTAACATATATGGCACCTTGGTATTAGTATATTCCCTTTCCCAAGCCAACAAAATACAACTGTGAACATTCCTTTGGCAAAAGGCATGGGCAAGCTGGTTACCAAGTTCCTGTACTTGCCTAAGTGTGGGGAACTCCTGTGAATCCAGGGAAAGGATCAGGGAAAACATAACAGGGTGAGGCTTACAGTGCAATCAATCCTCAAGTACACATGGGCTCAGTGCTTCAGGCTCAGTTGCTTCAAGCCTGTCTGACTCTTTGCTTCCCCATAGACTGTAACCCACCAGGCTCCTCTGTCTGTGGGATTCTCCAAGCAGGAATATTGGAGTGGGTTGCCATACCCTCCTCCAGGGGATCTTCCCAACCCAGGGATCAAAGTCACGTCTCATGACTTCTGCATTGGCAGGCAAGCTCTTTACCACCTGGAAAGCCCAAAGTGTTAGTTGCTCAGGGGTGTCCCACTCTTCGTGCCCCTGTGGACTGCAGCCTGCCAGGCTTCTCTGTCCATTATATTCTCCAAGTAAAGAACGAGTGGGTTGCCATGCCCTACTCCAGGGGATTTTCCTGACCCAGGGATTGTACCTGCATCTCCCACGTCTCCTGTGTTGCAAATGTATTCTTTACTGTCTGAGCCACTAGGGAAGCCCTAAGCTGAAGGCAGAACAGAATACAGTACACCTAGTAGCAGCGGTGGGTCAGAAAACTCAGTAGGTTATTTAAATAAAGCTAGGATTAAAGCTTTCACATTTCAAAAGTATCATTTTTCTGTTACTGGTAGATGATAGTTATAATGGACATTTTTAGCTCTCTGCTTTCCACCCATTTTTGTTTCCAGATTTTTTTAAAAATTGTCAAGATTTAGGCAATAGATTTCCACAGTGGGGTGGCTTCTATCCACTTGCATTAGTCTGCCAGTAATATTGACTGAGGGCCCAATTCTATTTCCCAGAATTCCTTAATTGAACTAATTCCTCTACCAAGCATCAGTCAAGTGATAAGACAAAGAGAGAGGACTCTAATAATGACCAAAAGGCAATAAAGGATCCTAATGAGCCATTTAAATTGTCGAGTAAAGATTAAATTAAATGATGTTTGCTATGGTTTTCATAGTTAGTCTATTTGGTCCCTTTCCAATTCCTCGATAAAACAATCTGGTTCTGGCATAGTGTCTCTGAATGACTCTCAGTTAACCAGAGTCTTTGATTAACCAGAGTGAGTCATGTTGCTTCCAAGTACTAAATTGCAGTCATTAGGAACTTGAAAACATATTAGCCAGGCTTAAATCAGTACGTAGGTAACTTACCAACGAATACTTGAGTTGCGTGCATACAGCGTGTGGACAAGTGTAGCCAGAAACTCAAACTCAAAAGACGGGTAGCGGCCAAACTTGGGGGATATAGGAAATCTGCCTGAGGGTAGAAACTGGGCAGTCCAACTTGGCCCTTTGTGAACTCCAGAGGAGCATTTCTCTCATCTCATAGGGGAAAGGGCATATGCTCCTTCTGTAATTTTCCCCAAGACCAGAGATCAGAGAACAGGCAGCAGAACACACACGGCCTTTAGGGGTAAAACTTGGCACTGTCTTTCCATGGAGATAAGGAAAGATATCTTGAGCCTTCTCAGGTCTTCCTATCCTTCAAGTATGAAGGAGGGGGAGAGGGAGAGCAGGGGCAAGCACGCAGAACCTTGGTAGAGAAGCAACATCCTGGCTAAGGCAGACTATAACATAGGGTCCTGACTGCAACAAGAGCTATGCTCCCTTAGTGGTGTAAGTCAGGAGACTAAGCCAGGATTTTTTATTTTAATTTTAATGATTTTTTAAAATTAATTATTTCTTTTTGGCCGTGAGTCTTCATTGCCGTGCAGGCTTTTTTCTTGTTGAGGTGCATGGGCGCTAGGGCGCAGTCTCAGTAGCTGTGGTGCACGGGGTTAGCTGCTCTGTGGCATGTGGGATCTTTCGGGACCAGGGATAGAACCCATGTCTCCTGCATTTGCAGGCGAATTCTTTACTACTGAGCCCCAGGGACGCCCTAAGCCAGGATTTATTAACTTCACACACTCTTGACATATTGGGCTCAGTATTTCTTTGCTTTGGGGGGCCATATTGTACACTGGAGGATGTTGAGCAGCATCTTCAACCTCCATCTCCTGGATTCCAGTGACAATCAAAACCAGCTCCAGACTGCCAAATATCCCCTGAGAGGCAAAACTCCCCCCTAGTTGAGAGTCACTGGTTTATAGTATCATTTCGAGGGGTACCTCATTGTGCTGGAGGGCATTGTCAGTCTCACAGGGTGGCTGAGTTCCAGCTATTACTCTATTAGAGGATAAGGCCAGAGTTCCTCATATGTTTTTGTTAGTTTATGACCAGCGTTATTGGGATTCAAATTCAATTTTTACTAAGTCAAACTGATGAAGCATGGAGAAAATGCCTATTTGTTGAAAAATATGACATTTCCTCCAAATCTTCTCTTTATAGAAATAAAAATACTGTACTGCCTTTAAAGAAAGATAACATTTTACTCTGAATTCAGAGTAACCTTTGCCAACCTTGCCAACCTCTTCTCTAAACAGCAGCACATTTCAACTTTCACTTGGTACAGATTATGAATTTCCAAGGTTGCCTGTGCCCACATAACAGAATAAAGCAAAAAGCTCACCTGAAATCAGGTTACAATCTTAACCTCTTTAGTATGTAACATCCCTAAATTCTAGCAGGGGCTCAGGGGCCCAGCTTCCAAGTAAAGAGACAAATCACCAAGATTTTTCAAATGGCATAATATATGATTAGGTTGGTAAATTATATTGCCTTAGAAACAATTTCTAAAACTTCCATGTGAATTGCAGGCGTGAGGTAGCAGTTCATAGTTGTATTACTATATTTTATGGGTCAAATGCTTCTAAAATTGGTTATGACTTTATCAACCCTCTGACAGTACTTTTCCCTTAGGTTTTGGGAAAGTATTATTTTATCATTTGAAGGTCTGAATAATTTTTCCTCTGTCATTAGCTCTATTGGGTTACTGAGGAAAAATAGGAAAGGTGGGTTCAGGGTTCAGGAGCATAACCCTTGCCTGAGGCTATGTGAGTTAGTAAAACTCCTTATGTCTGTGGCACTTTGAGTAATTTTTTGTTTTATGTAACTACACAGCTTACCCATGAAGACAGTGTGGGTGGGGAGGAAAGGTTGATATCTGTCCACAGCAGAAATAATTTTTCTGCACAGTTCAATGCCTTAGAGAAATACTGTTTTTTAGATTAAGTAAGATTTTCCACTGGCATTTGTCATCGAGAAAAGGAAAAGAGGCTAATTTTTAAAATATTCTTGGCCTTAGGAGCAGAGGCGGATATATGCTCTTTTTTTATTTTTTAAAGTTGGAGCTTTAATTGTATGATTATTTGGCATGAGAGACAGCAAGATTGTTTTTCTTATTATAAAGCCATCCCAGAGCATAGATGATAAACAGCAGGAAAATAAACTGAAGAAGAGAAAACCAAGGGGAATTGAGACTGTTCAGCTCATAGAAAAGCTGGCTAAGAGGTGATTTAGTAATTATCTTCTAGGATCTGAAGGGCAGTCATTAGGACCAGATGCTTTCCATCTGCAGTGAGGGTGGAGCCAAAGGAAATGGCACCATAGCATGAGNGATGCTTCCTAAGGCCCACTTGACTTCACATTCCAGGATGTCTGGCTCTAGGTGAGTGATCACACCATTGTGATTATTTCGGTCGTGAAGATATTTTTTGTATAGTTCTTCTGTGAATTCTTGCCACTCTTGCCATATCCTGTTTGATCACTTCCAATTTGCTTTGATTCATGGACCCAACATTCCAGGTTTCTAATCAATATTGCTCTTTACAGCATCAGACCTTGCTTCCATCACCAGTCCCATCCACAACAGGTGTTGTTTTTGCTTTGGCTCCGTCCCTTCATTCTTTCTGGAGTTATTTCCCCACTGATCTCCAGTAGCATATTGGGCACTTACCAACCTAGGGATTTCATCATTCAGTGTCCTATCTTTTTGCCTTTTTGTACTGTTCATGGGGTTCTCAAGGCAAATATACTAAAGTGGTTTGCTATTCCCCTCTCCAGTAAATGGGTGTTGGATTCTGTCAAAAGCTTTTCTTGCATCTATAGAAATGATTATATGTTTGTTATTCTTCAGTTTGTTAATGTAGTGTATCACATCGGTTGATCTGAATATACTGAAGAATCCTTGCATCCCTAGGATAAATCATATACTTAATCATGATGTATGATGCTTTTAATGTGTTGCTGGATTTGGCTTGCTAGTATTTGTTGAGTATTTTGTATCCATGTTTGTGAATGATATTGGCCTGTAATTTTCTCAAAGTACTACAGATTCAATTCAATCCCTATCAAACTACCAGTAATATGTTTCAGAGAATTTAAACAAAACTTTTTACAATATGCTATAGAAACACAGAAGACTTTAAATAGCCAAAACATTCTTAAGAAAAATATAACTGGAGGAATCAGGCTCCCTGACTCCAGGTTATACTACAAATCTACAGCCATCAAAACCCTATGGTACTGGCACAAAAACCAGAAATATAGAGCAATGCAACAAAATAGAAAGGCCAGTGATAAATTCACTCACCTATGGTCACCTTAATCTATGAAAAGGAGGCAAGACCATACAATGGAGAAAAGAAATTCTCTTCACTAAGTGATGCTGGGAAAACTGGAAAGCTACATGTAAAAGAAAAAAATTAGAACATTCTCTATTACCATATACATAAATAAGCTCAAAATGGATGAAAGGCCTAAATGTAAGACCAGATACTATAAAACCCTTAGAGGTAAACATAGAACACTCTCTGACACAAAGAAGAGCAAGATATTTTTTGACCCACCTCCTAGGGTAATGAAAATAAAAACAAAAATAAATGGGACCTAATTAAACAAAAAAGTTTTTGCACAGCAAAGAAAACCATAAACAAAATGAAAAGACAACCTACAAAATAGGATAGAATATTTTCAAAAACAACTGAAAAGTAATTAATCTCCAAAACATACAAACAGCTCATGTAGCCCAATATAAAAAAACAAACAACCCAATCAAAAATGGGCAGAATCTGTAGATTGCTTTGGGTAGTATACTCATTTTCACTGTTCATCACAGCACTGTTTATAATAGCCAGGACAAGGAGGAAACCTAGATGTCCATCACCAGATGAATGGATAAGAAAGCTGTGGTACATATACACAATGGAGTATTACTCAGCCATTAAAAAGAATACACTTGAATCAGTTCTAATGAGGTGGATGAAACTGGAGCCGATTATACAGAGTGAAGTAAGCGAGAAAGAAAAACACCAATACAGTATATTAACACATATATATAGAATTTAGAAAGAGAGTAATGATGACCCTGTATGTGAGACAGCAAAAGAGACACAAATGTATAGAATGGACTTTTAAACTCTGTGGGAGAGGGAGAGGGTAGGATGATTTGGGAGAATGGCGTTGAAACATATATACTATCAGGTAAGAAACGAATTGCCAGTCTATGTTCGACACAGGATACAGGATGCTTGGGGCTGGTGCATGGGGATGATCCAGAGAGATGACATGGGGTGGGAGGTGGGAGAGGAGTTCAAGATTGGGAACTCATGTACACCCATGGCTGATTCATGTCAATGTATGGCAAAGCCAATACAGTATTGTCTGTCTCTTNCACTCTTGCCATATCCTGTTTGATCACTTCCAATTTGCTTTGATTCATGGACCCAACATTCCAGGTTTCTAATCAATATTGCTCTTTACAGCATCAGACCTTGCTTCCATCACCAGTCCCATCCACAACAGGTGTTGTTTTTGCTTTGGCTCCGTCCCTTCATTCTTTCTGGAGTTATTTCCCCACTGATCTCCAGTAGCATATTGGGCACTTACCAACCTAGGGATTTCATCATTCAGTGTCCTATCTTTTTGCCTTTTTGTACTGTTCATGGGGTTCTCAAGGCAAATATACTAAAGTGGTTTGCTATTCCCCTCTCCAGTAAATGGGTGTTGGATTCTGTCAAAAGCTTTTCTTGCATCTATAGAAATGATTATATGTTTGTTATTCTTCAGTTTGTTAATGTAGTGTATCACATCGGTTGATCTGAATATACTGAAGAATCCTTGCATCCCTAGGATAAATCATATACTTAATCATGATGTATGATGCTTTTAATGTGTTGCTGGATTTGGCTTGCTAGTATTTGTTGAGTATTTTGTATCCATGTTTGTGAATGATATTGGCCTGTAATTTTCTCAAAGTACTACAGATTCAATTCAATCCCTATCAAACTACCAGTAATATGTTTCAGAGAATTTAAACAAAACTTTTTACAATATGCTATAGAAACACAGAAGACTTTAAATAGCCAAAACATTCTTAAGAAAAATATAACTGGAGGAATCAGGCTCCCTGACTCCAGGTTATACTACAAATCTACAGCCATCAAAACCCTATGGTACTGGCACAAAAACCAGAAATATAGAGCAATGCAACAAAATAGAAAGGCCAGTGATAAATTCACTCACCTATGGTCACCTTAATCTATGAAAAGGAGGCAAGACCATACAATGGAGAAAAGAAATTCTCTTCACTAAGTGATGCTGGGAAAACTGGAAAGCTACATGTAAAAGAAAAAAATTAGAACATTCTCTATTACCATATACATAAATAAGCTCAAAATGGATGAAAGGCCTAAATGTAAGACCAGATACTATAAAACCCTTAGAGGTAAACATAGAACACTCTCTGACACAAAGAAGAGCAAGATATTTTTTGACCCACCTCCTAGGGTAATGAAAATAAAAACAAAAATAAATGGGACCTAATTAAACAAAAAAGTTTTTGCACAGCAAAGAAAACCATAAACAAAATGAAAAGACAACCTACAAAATAGGATAGAATATTTTCAAAAACAACTGAAAAGTAATTAATCTCCAAAACATACAAACAGCTCATGTAGCCCAATATAAAAAAACAAACAACCCAATCAAAAATGGGCAGAATCTGTAGATTGCTTTGGGTAGTATACTCATTTTCACTGTTCATCACAGCACTGTTTATAATAGCCAGGACAAGGAGGAAACCTAGATGTCCATCACCAGATGAATGGATAAGAAAGCTGTGGTACATATACACAATGGAGTATTACTCAGCCATTAAAAAGAATACACTTGAATCAGTTCTAATGAGGTGGATGAAACTGGAGCCGATTATACAGAGTGAAGTAAGCGAGAAAGAAAAACACCAATACAGTATATTAACACATATATATAGAATTTAGAAAGAGAGTAATGATGACCCTGTATGTGAGACAGCAAAAGAGACACAAATGTATAGAATGGACTTTTAAACTCTGTGGGAGAGGGAGAGGGTAGGATGATTTGGGAGAATGGCGTTGAAACATATATACTATCAGGTAAGAAACGAATTGCCAGTCTATGTTCGACACAGGATACAGGATGCTTGGGGCTGGTGCATGGGGATGATCCAGAGAGATGACATGGGGTGGGAGGTGGGAGAGGAGTTCAAGATTGGGAACTCATGTACACCCATGGCTGATTCATGTCAATGTATGGCAAAGCCAATACAGTATTGTAAAGCAAAATAAAGTAAAAATAAAATTAAAAAAAAAGAAAAAAATGGGCAGAAGATCTAAATAGACATATATCCAAAAGAAGACAGACAGATGGCCAGAAATCACATGAAATGATGCTCTAATCACTAATTATTGTTGTTGTTGTTCAGTCACCCAGTCGTGTCCAACTCTTTGCAACCCCAAGGACTGCATCACTCCAGGCCTCTCTGTCCTTCACCATGTCCTGAAGTTTGCCCAAGTTCATGTCCATTGAATTGGTGATGCCATCCAGCCATCTCATTCTCTGATGCCCTCTTCTCCTTCTGCCCTCAATCTTTCCCAGCATCATGGACTTTTCCAGTGAGTCAGTTGTTCATATCAGATGACCAAAATACTAGAGTTTCAGCTTCAGTAATTATTAGAGAAATGCAAATCAAAACTACAGTGATGTATCACCTCACAGCAGTCAAAATGGCCATCATCACAAAATCTACAGACAATAAATGCTGGAGTGGGTGTGGAGAAAAAGGAACCTTCCTAAACTTTTGGTGGGAATATAAATTGGTACAGGTGCTATGGAAAATGGTATGGATGGCCCTCAAAAAACTAAAAAGTGAGCTTACCATATGATTTTGCAATCCCATTCCTGGGCATATATCTTGAGAAGACAATAATTTAAAATGATCGGTACAACCCAGTGTTCACTGTAGAACTATTTACACTAGCCAGGGCATGGAAGCAACCTAAGCGTCCTTCGATGGATGAATGGATAAAGAAGATGTAGTTTGTATACAGTGAAATATTATTCAGCCATAGAAAGGGATGGAAAAATGCAATTTGTAGTGACATGGATGGACCTAGAGATTGTCATACTGAGTGAAGTAAGCCAAGGACAAATATCACATGATGTTGCTTATATGTGGAATCTAAGAAAAGTGGTAGAAATGTCCTTATTTATAAAACAGAAATAAAGTCACAGATGTAGCAAGCAAACTTATGATTACTGATGTGGAAAGGAGAGAAGGATAAATTGGAAGATTGAGATTGACACATACACAATGCTATCTATATCTATATATAAAATAGATAACTAATAGGATCTACTGTATATCACAGGGAACTCTACCCAATACTCTGTAATGACCCATATGGGAATGTAATCTAAAAAAGAGTGGATATAACAGATTCAGTTTGTTATACAGTAGGAACTAATATAACATTGTACTCAAATGAAAATTAATTTTAAAAATATATATGTATTCAAGGATCAATTGTATTTCTATAAAATATCATGAATCCCTGGGTATAAAAAGTAAAAATCCAAATAAAAATAAAAAGTGAATGAAAATGTGATATTTCAATCATTAAATTAAACATTTAATTGTAAACCTAAGAGAATATATACAAAATTACATGTTAAAACAGAATACTATTGGGATAACTCTAAAAGGAAGATCCAAAGAGATGGAGAAATACTGTGTTCATATATTAGAAGAGCCAACATAATGAAGATGTCAGTTCTCTACAAATTGATATAAAGTTTTAATTCATTATTATCTAAATTTCAGCAAGAATTTTTTATTTATAGACTACATTATTCTAAATCTATATGGAAAGACAAATGATCTAGAATATTGAAAACAATATTGAAAAATAAAACTGGAAGGAATTAGTCTATGTGATTTCAAGATCTACTATATAGCTACAATCATCAAGACTGTGTGATACTAATAGAGAGACAGACATATAGATCAACAGAACAGAAAACTCAGAAACAGCCCCCTGTAAATAGGTCCTATTATTATTATTATTATTATTTTTTTTACAAAAAATGTAAAAGCAAGTCAATGGAGGAAAGGTAGCCTTTTCAACAAATGGCACTGGGATAGCAGAACATCCTTAATCAAAAATAATGAGCCTTTAAATAAATCTCACAACTTATATAATAAAATCAACTCAAAATTGATCAAGGACTTAAATGTAAAACAAACACTTTTGGGAAAAAAAAAGCATTAGGGAAAATCTTTGAAATCTAGGGCTAGGCAAAGAGTTCTTAGACTTGACACCAAAAGCCCAGTCCATAAAAGGAAAAATGTGTAAACTGGACTTTCATCAAAATTAGACATTTTGCTCCGTGAAGTACCTTGTTAAAAGGACAAAATGTCAATTTATTCCACAGAATGGGAGAAAATATGGACAAACCACATATCTGAAAAAGAAATAGTATCAACTCAAATCAAGCAAAAATTATAGTATGTAGAATATTTTTAGTAGTTTAAATATTATTTCAAAATTGTACAGTAATAAACCAAAATAATAAATTAGAAAATAGGCAAAAGACTTGAAGAGACATTTCACTGAGTAAGATGTATAGATGGCGAAAAAGCCCATGGAAACATGTTTAATATCATTAGATATTAGGAAAATAAAAATTAAAAATACAATGAAATATCACTACAAACCTATCAAAATGATTTTTAAAAACAGTGATAACATAAAATGCTGGGGAGGATGTAGAGAAACTTGTCCGTTCATACATCGCTTATGGGAGTATAAAGTAGTACAGCTACTCTGGAACAGTTGACAGTCTATTTAACTCAAAATGGATTAAAGATCTACACGTAAGACCAGAAACTATAAAACTCCTAGAGGAGAACACAGGCAAAGCACTCTCCGACATACATCACAGCAGGATCCTCTATGATCCACCTCCCAGTATACTGGAAATAAAAGCAAAAATAAACAAATGGGACCTAATTAAAATTAAAAGCTTCTGCACAACAAAGGAAACTATAAGCAAGGTGAAAAGACAGCCTTCTGAATGGGAGAAAATAATAGCAAATGAAGCAACTGACAAAAAACTAATCTCAAAAATATACAAGCAACTCCTGCAGCTCAATTCCAGAAAAATAAACGACCCAATCAAAATATGGGCCAAAGAACTAAAGAGACATTTCTCCAAAGAAGACATACAGATGGCTAACAAACACATGAAAAGATGCTCAACATCACTCATTATCAGATAAATGCAAATCAAAACCACAATGAGGTACCATTTCACGCCAATCAGAATGGCTGCGATCCAAGTCTACAAGCAATAAATGCTAGAGAGGGTGTGGAGAAAAGGGAACCCTCTCACACTGTTGGTGGGAATACAAACTAGTACAGCCATTATGGAAAACAGTGTGGAGATTCCTTAAAAAACTGGAAAGAGGACTGCCTTATGACCCAGCAATCCCACTGCTGGGCATACACACTGAGGAAACCAGAAATGAAAGAGACACCTGTACCCCAATGTTCATCGCAGCACTCTTTATAATAGCCAGGACATGGAGGCAACCTAGATGTCCATCAGCAAGCAGATGAATGGATAAGAAAGCTGTGGTACATATACACAATGGAGTATTACTCAGCCCTTAAAAAGAATACACTTTCATCAGTTCTAATGAGGTGGATGAAACTGGAGCCGATTATACAGAGTGAAGTAAGCCAGAAAGAAAAACACCAATAAAGTATACTAACACATATATATGGAATTTAG